>JAKEYF010000244.1:0-85952 GCA_021527775.1 Lactarius sanguifluus
GTCAATCGGTAACTCACTTGCTGATCCTCTTCTGAGCTCTTTGGTCGCAATCCCAAAGATCGTAAGTACTTCCACCATTATCTCCGTGATAATGTCTGTCATCGCCGCAGTCGGTGTCACCTCTGTATAAATCTCGAGTCGTTTGAAAAAGAACCCTATTCTTTCGAACAGCTCTGCGAGAGCATCTTTGCTCGCCGCAACATCCTTGGCAGCCTATAAGACCTCCAAAATCAGAACAATCTGCCTAAAGAACAGATAGGATACTTGCTAAAAGAAAGACGCCGATGCCGGCAAAGATCACATTTGCAGGCGAAAACACCTACAAAACATATATCAGACTCGGAGAGGCTTACATTGTCTCAACTGTCGAGACTTACCAGACTGACCCCCTCCGAGAAGGCGGCAGAAAATGCGTACAGGACGTTCATGGTTGGGATCAACCACTTTGTCAATCTCTCATCGCCACTGTGAGCTTGGTCAAATTCCCGAACTTGATCTTGAAGCACGTCAAGGATGGCGCTGATCGAGTCACACGATTGCAACTGGGAGGCAAGTGGATGTGCGATAAGGTCTTTTTTTGTCTGCTTTTGATACGATTTTAAGGCAGCATTGAAGATGTCTTGGAAGCGTGAGGAAGCTGCGGTTGTACTTGATGTCTGGGACATGACAAGTGGCGACTGGAAGTTATGAAGAGGTTAGCAAGACGTCGGCGACCGCCGATGTAACGTGGGCGTGATGATAAGCGCAAAAATAGACGCGCAAACAGACTGGGACTCCGATGCTGTGAAGCGGCATCACGGTCAGTAACAGTCGCCAGAGATGTCGATTTGATTCACTAGGATTCTCAACTTGAAAGTGACGAACTATCATCATGGCGGAACACGAATGGAAACTGCTGCCCCACGCTCAGGCGGTCTGAGGCGGAACGTGCGGTAAGTTACTCCAAAACCAGCCATCAGCAACATCATGAGAAGCCCAGAGAACGGCCAAGACTGCGGAGGTACTCGACTCTGGTCCAGAACTCAATGATCGCAAAATGTAAACGCATAAATCCCTCCTCATCTCATATATACCTTCATTGTCTGCCAACACAATGTATACCCCCATTCTGAGTCTCTCCCTCCCATTGCCTACAGGATAATACCATCCTCATCACAGGAGCAAAGCACATCAGCAAAACGACAAAAGATTAACCCAACTTATTTCGTCGCTTAAATTCGATTTTTCAGTCACTAAGCCTCAAGTCACACTAAGCAACACTAAGCGACTGGTAACTATTTCAATCAAATTTAAGGCCTTTCAGAGCCCAATTCTTACTCTCAAGCCAAGTCTCAAGCATGCAGCGGAAATTCGTAAGAGTGCTAAGACCGTAAGAAATCGTAAGTCCGAAGTACAACGAACATTGGAAGTGAAACGATGATGTCGAGCTGGGCAGGTCCCGAAATCAGCAGCTCGGAACGAAGTGTGGATCGGCAGCTTGAACATTGAAGACGATGGCGGCAAGACTTCTAAGGCGTCGTGTTCGGCTTCTTAATTGGTGCTGAGGTTTGAAGGCAGACAGAAGGACAAGGGGAACAATAATGGTGACATTCACAGACGGTTTATATACATACGAACCCGTAGTCAACGCGTTCCGAGACTAAGTCGAACGTATAGTGAAGGGGTAGGGGAATGTACGAGGTTCGAGGTGGACCGAGCGGAGTATGACGAGTAAGAGGGAAAGCGACACAAGTAAGTGAGAAAAGGGTATATGGGCACGAACACAAGGAAGGAGGTAACAAACATCTATGGAAAAGGAAGCAATAAAGAGGTGGGAACCCACAATGGTCCCACATACAGCTGAGCGGTGGCGACGGCGTGCCGATGCCCGACGTGTCGCTGGCGGTCCGGCGCGTGGTGCGTCTCTTGGGTGCGATCGAGCTCTTGGGCGTGTCGGCGCCACGTAGGGAGGGCTTGAGCGCGGGCGCGAGGCTGGGCTCGATCTCGTGTCACCATGGTTGGCGGTGCACGCAGTGTTGTCGTAGTGCTACATTTGAATGTATTCCAGTGTGCGCCGAGGTGATGAATGAGTTCCGCGAAGTACGACCACATCAGCCAAGCAGGCGTCGAGAGTGACCAGGACTGTCTAGAGGACAGTTGAACACATCCAGACGACAGCGAGGGGAGATGGGCCCAGGACGGCAGCGACACTTGGCTCGCAATGTAGCGAGTCGACTTCGGAATGTGGGTACAATGTTCGACCAAACAAACACAAATACCCCAACAAGGAGCCGATCCAATCACACCAGTGTATTTGAGACGGAGTTCAAAACTTCGACGACGCGTCTCGCGTTCATCTCAGCTGGTTGTTGCTCTTGTCCCAACTATGTTGCCGCTCGCTTTCTGCTTGTATTCGTTGCATCGTTTCAGTCCCAAAACCTGACCAGCCTGTGCCTATGCATCCAACCTTCGACTGCATGTATGGTATTTTGTTTTACACTCATCTCCACATTTGACGACTGACTGCCTCTGCAATCCAGCAACATACCATCCTCCCCATGACACAAGGCCGTGATGTCGTTGCCAAGTTCAGTCTGACATGGGTAAAACTGCTACGTCTCCACCACCATCAAGCCCACGTCGTCATCAACGAGACTGGGTACTTGTATTTATTTTTATTTTGGTTTTCTATCACAGGCTGACGAGACTCTAGCCTGTCTGTGTCGTTGCTGCCACGTCGTACGTCTATATTATTGTTTCTTTTTTCTGCGCTTCCTACTAACCTCTCCCCTACTCTAGTCTCTCACAATCTTCACCGGTCACACTGTCAGATCAACCAGAAGTCAAGCTCGCCGCGTGACCTCATGTGAGACAGTCCTTTTTCTTTTTAGCTTTTTAACTCGCGTTTTGTGATCCCATCACCCCCGCAGATACGTTGGGACACAGCTGCAATGCATTCGAAGGTGTGTTTTCGTTGTGCCCCCCGTTATGTCGCTGATTCTGTGACTGAGCAGCGTCCCTTCGATGTGACGGTGACGACACCACCCCCACCATCAAGACAACGATGGCGATTACCAGTTCTTCAAAGCAACGATGACGGCCAGCCTCGTGGCTTTGAGCTGCCACGACCCAGCATGGCAACTGATACCTGTCCGCAACACCTCGACACGTTCGCTGGCCCATGGAGGGAGAGTCTGCGCCCCAGTTTTGCTGAAGTACTCAGGCGTTGCGGGGGGATAAATACTGGGGGAATCAATACTATGTATCGTAGTGGTTCCGATTACACATAATAGACCTGATCCCTTTTCTGCTTAAAAAATAAGCCCGGTGTTTAATAAATAAGGACGGATTCAACTGTGAATAAGCAAGTGAATAAGCGAAAATTAAGCCCAATTTCAGGAATGGGATCTACTTATTTGCTTAACCGAGTTAAATATCGGCTATTCTGAAATCTGCTTAATGTCCGCTTAATCCTGTTTAGGGGCGATTAAGTTACTTATTACTCGAATAAGCGAAAATTTAAGCGAGTGTCGTGTTGCTGATGAGGCCGCGGCGATTCACGAATAGCTAAGTTAACTGTAGCCTAAGGTAACCCCTGAGCGACCCGACCCAGAACTGAATTACCCATTCATATTCCCTCAGCTTCCATGATCCCTCGGCCTTAGTAGAAGACTTTGATGTCGGAGAAACTTTACGTGTGACCTGGAGAAGCACAAGATAGCTTGAAGATTGCTGGAACTGTATTGAAATGTGGGGGTCGCGATGACACCATGATGTCTGTGTTGTGTTAAGTTACTTCGCAATATTACTCTACGACCAACAATGGTCAAGATGCCCGGGGCAGAACAAGCGATCTTGCATGAAAGTGGCTATAATTTGGCCACCTATGCTCACAATCTTATCATTCCCCACTCTCCATCATCATTTTATCCCATGGCGAACAGAATGGTGTTCATCAGAGCCGTCATTGTGCTTTTGCTTGTCGTTTGTACCCTTGCCACTCCGTTGCCAGTGCCTGCGGACTGGAACAAGTTGGCATGCTATAGGTAATGCTTGAGCCAACCTGAATAGGCCCCAATGCGTTCTTCTCACAAGCTTCATGTAGGAATGGAAGATGGATCTGTAAGCGTGGATGAGGCCCCGGCGGGCCTGGTTGCTCGTAATGGTATAGTTTAGTCCTTAACACCGTGCCAGTGGGGCGACGTGTCTGATATTCTATGGCAGTGGCTGGCAGTGGCACGAATCAACAGGGTCGCGAACATGTAAGCCCCACTCCCGAGGACCCAAGCTATGTTGATGTCCGACAAGCCTGATAGAAACCTTAGTACAGAGTCTCCTGGACCATTTTATTATTGCGTTGTTCGTACAGTTGATGGGCGAAACATCAGAACCATAATCTGGCTCGATAGGAATGTTTTATGTCAGAAAGTTGTTGTCTTGTGGATTTTACTATCCTCCTTGTGATAAGCCATCTTGAAGCCACCACAGTCGAAGCAGAACCGAGGCGCTAATGAGCTAAACGACTCAAAACCTGGCCTAGAGAGACACTCGAGAATAGTTGGCATATGCTGTACCAGTGTTGGCCCATTAGCCTGAGCGCGAATTCGTTTGCGAGACATCGGTCCGTCAGCAAGGCATAGTACAGTAGAAGCCTTGGTACAAGAGGCCCTACGTTAAAAGATTGTTGTACTCTATTTGTCGGATAAATTCGTCGCATACACTGTAGTCCTTGGTACAGACAATCAGAAAAATTACAGTATTCGATGGAATATTATTGGCTGGGGAAAATAACGTGTTTGTTATGATAAAGGTGCCGCCAACTCTGCCCTGCATACCTTCCTCTGTGCACGCGTGCCTCAATGAGCTAACAATCACTGCATTAGTGTTTTACGCTCTCCTCTGAGTCCGCTTCCTTCACTACAGCCTGAGATCCTAGCCCCTGACATACATAAGTACGCGAGGCACAGAGGCACCAGGAGCTAAGCTATGCCGAGAACAAAAACATGCCTTGATTGTGCTGCCAGCTCGAAGTGTGCCAAAGATGGACACGGAGGCTGGCTAGCGCAGTCGGACTTCCCGAGTCGCAAGATCGCGCAGGTAGCTCTGCGTATCGCGGATGAGGCCGATGTGAGCGGTTGCTGTCGCTTTACAGTGCGTTCATCCGTTCAGGTTCGGGGTAGTGGTGCAGGGTGGAGAACGACTCGGAGGCAGAGGCATCAAGTCTTCTGAGTCTGAGTCTGTCTCAGTCGCTTTCAGAAATTGAGACTTGTCTTCTGATGAAGGAGGTTCTAGCGCACTGGTAGGAAGTATACTCATAACCTTGGCTATGAGGTGCGACAGGGCTGTGGGTATCTCGGAAGTATGAAGGCCGCCAGATTCGCGAGAAGAGCATCGCCAGTTGTGGAATCGATGGGAATCAAGCGGAATTCGCAAGTGGCAGATTGGCAGATAGGCGAGTCAGTGAAGAAAGGGGAAGGAGCGACGGGAGTGACAACCCATGGCGGATAAGCAGATCGTAAGCATCGAAGAATGAGGGAGTAAAAGGTTCGGTGAGGAAAGGAACGAGTAGTGGTATCGATGGTACCTTTGTCGTCTACAGATGTCAGAGATACGCGTGGAGTGATCAAAACGCACGAGGGGGCACAATTCCACACCGCATGTCAGAAAGATCTTGGTGCCTAGTAGATTGTTGTACTAGCGAGCACCCGACGCGGCATCAAGAATCCGTAAAGTGGATCAGAACAGAAAGAGGGGAATAGTCTGCATGGTACAGACTCGATAGTTGGGTCTGTTGGGAAATTTGTCAAAACGAGAGTTGTCTACGGCCTATTACATCCTGTATACGCGGTATGCTCGCTCTACATTCACACCAAAATGGTTTACTTTCAAAATACTTTTTTTTGTACACGGCTCGCGACCTGACGCGGAGTACGGTGGCCATCCATAGCTTGGACCATCTATAGACATAAACATTTATGTTCTCTCGTGCACAGACAAAAACGGTGTTTCGTACCGATTTTTATCACCGTCGGGGATCTCGATGAGCAGTCGCTCGAGGTGGTATTGCTCTGAGATGGACCACGCCTGCTTGTACGTCTCTGACTTCGGCTTCTCCATCTTGGCGGCGACGGGAGGGCATTTGCCGCACTCAGGGTGCTGGTTCGTTTGAAGAGTGAGGACCTTGGCCTTTGTCGTGGTCGCTGGTGGACAGTTTGGAGGTCGACGGGAACGTGTGGGACGAGGGGAAGGTAAGTTCACCGGATGCAGACGTCATCAAGGCACCGAGGGTGAGCGTAGCTGCTACCGGCCCCCCGTCGGTAGTTGCGACGTCGACATCCGCGCTCTCATCTCCAATGTCGCGGCGGATGAGTACCCCCGACGCGCGGAGGGCCAGCCATGCCCTTGTCACGGAGGTGTATGCGGCGCAGCTGCCCCCCTCACGAAGTACTCGGGCGCCAATTGCTCCCCATCGGATGAGTCAGATGAGAGCTCGAACAAGGCGAGGACTGGTTCGATGATGACCGCCTCGCCTTTCGTACGAGCTACTGGACTGACGACAACGCAGTTTGCTGTGTCGTTGATGGTTGCAGTCGCGCATAATGCGCTGCACGGAGATCAGCGGCAAAGGCACGGAGGGGGGTGGGATCTTGTCGTGTCTTCGACACGAAGTGATATACGCACGCCATTGCTCCTCGCCCTTCATCCAACCCTCATCGAGCGCAACAAGGCTCGTATGTGGCGCCGTCGCAAACTCCGGGTACTCACGCAGCGTGTGTTCAAAAATCTCATCGTCGAACCTGCCAGCGCTCAGTTCTAGCCCATGCTCCCCAAAGTGGCGTGTTTTTGTCACCTTGTGAGCTTCAAATCGCGCGGAGGGATCTTCTCGAGCAGGTTCCAGTACGTCTGTGGAGGGGGCGTCAGAAGGCAAACAAAAAAAAGATCCTGTGATGTCCAGTAGGGCCTGTGCGTACCTGCGCGTGAGAGACGGCTTTTACCGCGAACCTGTATCATCGCCAACGCTCTGCAAGGCCCCACACTAAATGCAATACGTACTGTTTCTCAATCTGCAGCGTAGGAGGGCGGGAAGCGAGCGGGCAGACGAGCGGTGAGGAGAGCTTGGTCGGCAAAGACAATTGTGGGTTTCACGGTACCTCGACGAGATTCTGCACTTGATTTGGGTCGAATGTTCCCGCCATTGGCGTCGATGGGTGAACTAGTTGGCGTAAATGGTGGAGGCGGGGTCGGGGGTATGAGTTGGGTCATAGGTAAAGTCGACTCAGTCCCGGAATCGATCACGTGATCAATATTGTTAACATCAACATCGACAAGTTTATTGCGGCGCCCCTTGCGGCTTCATCAAGCAGTTATACAAAGATTGGTGATATTGACAGATTTCTAAGTGCCGGTAAAACCTGAACCCATATAAGCTACGACCGAGCCACAGCACCGTGTTCTAACAGCAGTTTCCCCATGTCATCGTGACCTTTCAACGAGGCCACTTCAAATGGGGTCCTGCCCTTCCCATCCTTCTCATCTACATTCGCTCCGTAGCTGAGTAGCACGCGAGCGACCTCGAGAAACCCCATGAACGAGGCTTGATGCAACGGAGTCGAGTGGTTGTCGTCACATGCATTTGGGTCCGCCCCATGTTTCAGTAGGAGCCGCACGACGCCGACTCTTTCATCGTAGGATATGGCGTCGTGTAATGGTGTATTGCCATCGTCACACCGCGAGTTGACGTCTGCGGTATGCTCGAGTAATATTTGGATAGCCTCGAGATGCGTATTGAGCGCTGCCATGTGAAGCGGTGTCCGGGGGTCATTGTCCCAAACGTTTGCATCTGCGCCGTGATTGAGTAGCCACCGCATGATATCGACGCTTCCAGATATTGACGCTGCATGTAGTGGAGTTCTCTTATAAAAGCCTCGAACATCCACGACCGCACCGTGCTCACGGAGTAAATCCGCGACACCGAAGTATCTCTTGGACAAAGCTGCCAGAAGCGGTGCTCGCATGCGACCACCTCCTGCATTCACCTGTTCGGGGTGCTTCGCGATCAGACGTTTTGTCAGGTCATAGAACCCACAGAATGCAGCATAGTAAAGCGGAGCACCGGGCTGTCCATCAGAGTTCGAGAATTTGTACAATCCTTCCGGGATGTCATGATCAATGTGGTGCGCTCGGAGCCATGCTGCAAAATATGGCTTGGAGTTGTCAAATAGATCATCCATCCCATCTCGTACGCGTATTGACACCCCCTCGAATTGTGCATGGTCCACCCAGTGTCGAGCGGCGTATTCAACCAAAGGAAACCCTTTGGCATCAGCGTGTTCGTCAAGCCGGAGAAGTGTTCCCAGGCACGCCTGCGCTAGGATCGTATGCGCTGGCTCAAGGTCAACATGGAACTGGGAAACATCTCCTTGTGACCGCGCGAGACGAGGTGACATGAGGTATTCCTTCGCCGAAAAGTGCGAGAATTGCACCACCCGCGAATCACCGTCTGGGACAACAGTGATCAAACTTGAACACGTCGAAAGTACGGCTTCCTCTTGGTCATCCCATCGCCAGTCATCCTTCAACTTCGGAATCCCTCCAGAGCTTGACGCTTCAAAATCGAACGCCAGTAGTTCCGCGAGCTCCTCGACTCGAAGCGGCCGGACAGCTACAGCAAGGCACTGTAACAGACGATGCGCGTCATCCTTGTGAGTCTTATTGATGCCCTTCAATATCCGCTCGTATGTTTCGTCCAGAGTCTCAGGCAATTCATTAAGAAATCGGCGGAGGTTCGGTGGGAAGCAATGTCGCAACGCCCCTAACTGACAAAATACCCATCTGAACCTGTGCAACAACATAAGAATCAGGTGTTAGCATAGAATTGCTCAATGCTCTCACATTCCGTCGGCTCTCTCTGTCAGCGTCTCGATGACGAGCTTTCTATCGTCCGCTCTCCATCTCCTCATCGCCGCACTCGACGATGAGTGGACGACGCTTCGAACGTAGTCAGCGATGTCTGTTTGTTGTCCACTTTCGTTATGTAGGGAAACCGAACGAAATGCCAGCGACTCGAGGACAGCTCGGATGTCGACCTCCGGGCGACTGGTCGCGCAAATGTGAAATCCTTGCAGACGAAGGTCGACGAGTTCCTTCACCAGTTGGAGCACCTCGTCACGAGGAGATGGAATACCAGATGAGTCTGGACACTCGTCGAGCGCATCCAGGACAATGAAAATTGCTTCCTGTCCTGGCAGTCCTAGCATCTCTTTGAGACAGTCCTTCAAAGTGTCGTCATTCGGCTGCCGAGTGCCACTTTCATGTGCCTTGTAAACGCGGTGGAGGATGTCACAGCACGGACTAGAGCGAGTAGAAAGTTGGGATACGAGAGAGAGTAGCAGATCGTGACAAGTTTGCTTGTTGAGATCCCTGAAATCGAAGTAAAAATAGGCCATGATGGCCGATCCAGCTTCGCATACAGCCATAATGTCTTGAATGATGGAGGAACTGGCGAAAGATAAGTTTCAAAAGGAAAGCAGGCGAGGAACAACATACCAGATGACGCTCTTCCCAGAGCCCGCTACAAATCGGAATCTGTCAGAAGGCGCGAACACGAAAAATGATGACAGAGACGCACGCCTTCCGTGGATCCACAAGAGGGAGCCAGTAGACCTCCATTCGACGAAGGCACTGTCTTGGAAGAACCACGCGGCCGTTCCCTTGTGTTGGGCCTTTCGTGCAATGTTGTGATTTGTGGAGGGATCCGCGGGAGAGAGCCATGCTCGTAGGAGCTGGGTTAACTGATTCCCTGTGAGAAGGTTTTAGCTCGAGCAGCGAGAACAGCGACGTTAAGAGATCACGAACACCTGATTTGGTCTACGCTGTTTGCAGTCCGTTGGAAAATTAATTTTGCTTCCTTGCCATCTGAAAGTGAAAATGTTAGAAGGTATCGGTGACTAGCCGGACATGGGTCGCGCACCGTCAATGACTACTTGAACCTTTTCATCAACGCATTGCACTCTGTCGCCTATATCCTCCAATTTACCACCCACATCGTCTACTTTGTCACCGATGTCGTCTACCTTGTCACCCACGCCGTCTAACTTGTCGCCCATGTCGTTTACTTTGCCGCCCATGTCTTCTACCTTGCCGTCTATGCCCTCAACTTTACCGTCCACTACTTTCACGTCGTCCCGGACAATGTGTGTGATCTTGAGGACCTCCACAAGCGCCATTCGAGCCTCCTCTTGCGTCAATCGGTCTAGCTTCTTGATCGCGTCCTCTAGATCAGCCCTTCCGGCCAATTTCTTCAGGAACATTTCTACGCGCACTTCAGTGGGGATCGAGAAACAGACAATTGAAAACTCACTTGCCGATCCCCGTCTTAGCTCTTTCGTTGCAATCCCAAAGATCGTCAGCACCTCCACCATTATCTTCGTGATTATGTTTGTCATCACCGCAGTCGGTGTCACCTCAGTGTAACTTCCAAGCCGGTTGAAAAAGAACCCTATCCGTTCGAACAGCTCTGCGAGAACATCTTTGCTCGCCGCAACATCCTTGGCAGCCTATAAGACCAATATCAGAACGATCTGCGTAAATAACAGATAGGATACTTGCTGAGAGAAAGATGCCGATTCCCGCAAAGATCACTTTGCAGGCGAAAACACCTACAAAACATAATTTAAATAGGCTTATATTAGCTCAAATGTCAAGACTTACCAGACCGACGCCCTCCGAGACGGCGGCAGAAAACGCGTACAGGACGTTCACTGTTGGGGCCAACCACTTTGTCAATCTCTCATCGCCACTGTGAGCCTCGTCGAATTCCCGAACTTGGTCGTGAAGCACAGCGATGATGGCGCTGATTGAGTCGCAGGATTGCAATTGGGAGCCGAGTGGGTGCGCAATAAGGTCTTTCTTTGTCTGCTTTTGATACGATTTTAAGGCAGCATTGAAAATGTCTTGGAAGCGTGAGGAAGCTGCGGTTGTGCTTGATGTCTGAGACATGACAGGCGTGGTGACTGTAGAGGAAGCGACCAGGTTATGAGAAGGTGAAGATAGGCACGAGGAACGTGAACACCAGGTAGAGGTGCACACCGCCTCATAGTCGGGTAGACGTCGGCGACCGCCGATGTAACGTGGACGTGATGATGGGCGCGAAGATAGACGCGCAAACAGACTGGGATGCTGTCAGGGTAACTTAGCAGTCGCCAGAGGTGTGGAGGGCCTCGAATTCGATTCTAGGGCTCGCGAAAGAAGAGACAAGGCGGATCACAGGGACTCAGAACGGAAACTGCCGCCCTCGCTGAGACGCTTCCCTTGAATTGACCCCAGCGGGACGCCGAAGCCAAGGCCGAAGCTCAGATCAGCATAAAATCAGCTATCAGCAACATGAGAAGCCCACAGAACAGCCAAGAGCTTCATTGTCTGCCAACGCACTGTACACCCACAATTATCACTCTCTCATGGCTTACGACCCAACGCGCGACATCCCAGGTAGGATTATTGCATCAGCAAATTAAAAATAAAATTTTAGGTGCTTACCAAAATCGAAAGAGTTTATGTAGGTTATAACCGCATTTAAGCTCATATTATTATTACAACAAAATAACAATTGCTTGTAATCGAACCACGATCCACAGCCCACTTGTAAGCGCTTATAGTTTCTGTGATAGTCTCATGGTTGAATTGTAAGTACATACAATTTTTGGATGGCTCTTGTGGCGTGGTCATGGCCAAGATATGGTCGCACACAACTTCAGTTCCGGATGGCTCGAGGATGGGTTATATGCGCGCGCGCCGGCAAAACGACCATGGCGTTGTAAGGTTAGCTCAGGCTCTGGGCCCGAAATCGTCCACTTTCGGTCTTTTTGGTCTCGATCCATCGTTTGTCTCTCTCGCCTCATACCACACACACTCCTCTTGCTTGTTATTCCTTCGCCATCGCTCACCCTCGCCTCACGCCGCCCGCCATGGATGCCGATGCCGACCGCCTCGCAAATAGCCCATAGGCACGAGGACATAGGCCGCGCGTCCCCGCGTATTGTGCCTCCTTTGTCCATCGCCCCCCCCCCGTTCAGCGAATCGCCATCAGTACCCGTCCCTTCGGAGCAAGACGCTTCGCAACCGTTGTAAGGTTAGCTCGGGCTCTGGCCCCGAAATCGCATCGTTTCGGTCTTGGTCCGGCGTCGCGAGGCATAGCTGTATCGTATCATCTCGACTTCCCCACTCACCATCAATCGCTCGTCCTTCCCTCTCGCTCCATACACACATACACTCACACACTCTCCCGCTCGTTTCTCCCTCGCCATCGCCCATCGCCTCACGTTTCCATGGTCTCCATCGCATCGCCCAGTCTCGCATATGTCCCTTTCAAGACGTCAAGTTCGCTCTCAGCTGCCTTTGGCCACCCGCAAGACACCGTCAGAGCCCGTATGCCGCCGTTGGATTCGGAAGAGGATTCGTATTGACGTGCGTCATCGTGTCTCCAGTCTGCTTTGTTCTCGTGTACTCTGCCTTCGCTTCCTTTCACCTAGAAACTTAGTTTCAGTTTCTCGTGTTCGTGCTCATACACTTCGGCCCCATTGTCTTGTCTCGCCACCCGTACCTTACCTCTTGTCCTGGTCTTGATCATCTCAGCGTTTCATCGTTCGCCCTTTGTATGCCAC
Organism: Lactarius sanguifluus; assembly: GCA_021527775.1. NCBI lineage: Eukaryota > Fungi > Basidiomycota > Agaricomycetes > Russulales > Russulaceae > Lactarius > Lactarius sanguifluus. Next base: position 12,639 of record JAKEYF010000244.1, read on the forward strand.
CTCCTGTCTCCATCTGATCCTACTGGCGCTGACATAGATAGTCTCTTCTGTATTTAAACTGCCTCTTTCCTTGCTGAATAGACGGCGCCCAGTCGCCATCGTTTCCCCCCTTTTAGCTCTGTGCTTATCCTGGAAGTCAGGCCCTACCGTGGGCACTCGAAGGATCAGCTCGCCAAGCTCTCGCGTCGTCTCACGTCGTCTCGTCTCGTATTTCCTCCCGCTCGCTCTCGTTCGCTCCAGACTCGGCTTCCTTTCCCCTCACCTCTGTAACCCCTACGGGATCCCCTCCACCTACGAACTCACGGAGTCGGCTCCGTACACCGTTGATCACTTCGGCCACGTTACTCTTTGTCTCTAGCGAGGGCGTGACCCCTTTTTTGTTTTATAATTACTGATCTTTGTGTAGTAGTAGTGCACGCGCTGTCGTTCACGACCTGGTTTCTCGTCTCTTTGATACCTTTACCTTGTATCAGCCATTCACACCTTACCGTCTTGTCTGCCTCGATCGTCTCCACGTCTCGTGACTCGTCGTTTGCCCTCCATATGCCCCCTCCTCTAATACCTCTTACCTTACCCCAATATTCCTCGCACATTTTCGACTTAGCCTTGATACGTCATATACGGGTTCGCGTGTATAATAAACCCACTCTCGACTCGCAAATACAATGGTTGTGTTTCCCCTTTTCTGTTTCGTGGTGGCCCGGATACTCCATACAAGTTATGACGAGGGCAAACGTGTTGACGAGACAGCTGGGTCAGAGATCGATTCATGTTGTTGGGGTGGGCATCTTTTGTCTGTTCCGGTACCCCTCAAAAACAGAGCACAGCGCTCCGCCCCACGCGCTCTGGGCATCGCGTGCCATATCGGTCATATCGCCTCGCATCTACGCCATCGCCATCGATCACTCGCTTCCCTCTCCATACACACAAATTCTCTCTCTCTCTCCTCGCTCGCTATCTCTCTCGCCCACCCTCGCCTCTCTACCCCATGGACCGCCGTCGATGCAAATCCCTTCGCAAGCGGCTCGCAAGCCCCTCGTAGGCCGGCCGCACGTCCCCGTGCCTTGTGCCGTCCTTTGTCCATCGCTACCCGGCTTCGTCGCATCGTCCATCTCACCATTCTCTTTCATCATTTCGCCCGTACTTCCGTCGATCGTCGTGGAGTCGACGTGGACCCCTTTCATCCTTTGGCTGTCTCTAGCCACCGTCAAGATGCTGTCTCTGGCCGCGCTGTCCAATGCGCCCATTGAAGGAGGCCCAATTGTTGTGCGTCATTGCGTTTCGTTTCCCTTTGTTCATGATTCCCGTTCCTCTCTGCCTTGTTCTACTTAGATCTTGGAGGGTGCTCTCCTCATGGTCACGCCCATACCTTTGTCTCGCGTCTCGATCATCTCCGTGTTCCATTTCGTTCCGACCCCATCTCTACTATAGTTTCAACTTAGTCTCAGAACGTTTCGTACATGGCTCGTATGTATTTAAACTGATTTTCTTAGCTCGTTAATAACATCGTTGTGTTTTCCTCTCGCTGCGCGTGCGCATTCGTCCCGGAAGTCAGGCCCTACAGCGGGCACTCGAAGGACATCATCATCGCCTCGCCTTGTCTTGCCGCCACGGACGGCATCTTCTCTCATTTCGTTTCGTCTTCCCTGTCCACTCTTGCCCTCGTCCGTTCGCAATCGCATCAGCTCTCGCCGTCGCGTGCGAACGTTCCGTACTTGGCACCTGTTCCCTGACCTGTATTCTACAGCAACCGCACCACTTGTTATGTGAGCATAGAGCCACACATCACGAGAAAGTGGTGACGGACTGCGAAAAGGCGCTCAAGCTCGACACGCGAAGGGCTGAGCACATGTTTACTGGCACTGGGCCTCGTTCCCTGCTATTTAAGTATAACACTCTGTTAGATATGTATTGATGATTATGTAGTGTAGCGGTAATATCATATCTGTCACGACAGCTCATTATGTCAGCACTTGTTGACCGCATGTTCAAATCCTTCCTCGTGCAGTTTATTACACTCAGAACTTATACTAAAAATACAGGATTATGAAATGAGAAAAGATGAACGTGATAATTAGCAAGTATAGATGCTGTTGTAATTTTTCCAACTATCCTCAGAATTAAAATCAATTGTAACCAATACCAAGAGTGTTAGTTCATGAAAGGAAATACAATCCGCAAAAGCAATTACCATTCGTAAGAATAATTGTAACCGATCACCACAGATTTCCGAATTGGGGAGCTGTCATAATCACTTCCAGTGATTTATAATCCGGGTTCCACCCACACCACTTACGGTGGTTATAAGTGATTATAATCACCCAATATTTTTTATTGTTTTTGCTGATGACTGTCGTCACGGGAGCAAAGCATTCTGAGTCCTTCACATGCCCTACATATACAGTGCTGATTCCTACCGACCTGGACATACACTCGGACGGCTTCCACACAGCAATGAAGCTCTATGCGCGCGGCGGTCTTAACAAAATGCTTGACGCTCGACAAATTTGATCGATACAGCAGCGCCACTTGCAGCTGCAGCTTCGTCAAGCACTTTTTTCGGTACAGTAACTGAAACGTGAACCTATGAGAGTGCACCTTTCTATCAGTGCGAATGATCTGTTCATCAGCCCTGTATAAGCCGCCGTAGTTCGTGTTCGTCGTAGTCTTGGTCGTAGTAGATCATCTGTGTCAATTAGGGTATTCACACCGCGAAATAAGACTTGCAATTCTTACTAGTTAAACATCCTACGGGGGGAGTAGACCAAGGAGTAGACGCGTGGGGACGAAGGGTGACTCGGATGCTATAACGCGACACCAGTCACACCACCTGGCATGAATGGTGCGGTCGTCGCACCGCAAGCATCTGCACACCCTTACAGCAGCAAAGAACCATTCAAACCATTGTTCTATGAACTGGCGGGACAACTAAAAGGGGCTAAGGCTTACTTCAAGTTGCAAGGATTATGCGAGTGAATCTCAGCAAGTGAATCAGAATCAGAATTAGTATAGCCTGAGCCTCGGAGTCCGAATTGCCAACGACCACTGGAGGTTTTGGTTCTGCCGATAGAAAATCGACCGGCATGTTGTGCTCACCCGCATCATACGAATCTGCCTCGAGTGGGCCACGAGGCCTTGCACGAGGCCGCGGCGATTCACGAATAGCTAAGTTAGCATGATAGCATGAGGTAACCCCTGCGGGGCTCGACCCAGAGTCACTGAATAACCCATTCATATTCCCTTAGCTTCTAAGATCCCATGGCCTTAGTAGAAGACTTTGATGTCGGAGAAACTTTACGTGTGACCTGGAGAAGCACAAGATAGCTTGGAGACAGCTGGAATTGTATTGAAATGTGGGGGTTGCGATGACACGATGATGGCTGTGTTGTATTATTTCGTGATATTACTCCACAACCAGCAATGGTCAAGATGAGCAGAAGATATTCAAGTGATCTTGCATGAATGTGGCTATATATTGGCCACCTATCTTGCCACCTATGCTCACAATCTTGTCATTCCCCACTCGCCTTCATCACTATTTCATCCTATGGCGAACAGAATGGTGTTCATCAGAGCCATCGTTGTGCTTTTTCTTGTCATTTGCGCCCTTGCCACTCCGCTCGAGTTGCCCCGGTTCGGGTGCATAAAGTAATGCTTGAGCCAACCTAAATAGGCCTAATACGTTCTTCTCACAACCTTCATTGATTTAACATAGGGATCAATATTGTCCCACAAAGTCAATACATGGATGAGGCCCCGGGCCTGGTTACTTGTGATGGTATAGTTTGGGCGACGTGTGTCTTGACGTGTCTGATATCCTACGGCAGTGGCACGAACCAACAGGGTTGCGGACATGTAAGCCACTCCCGAGCTGTGTTCACGTGCGACAAGCCTGATAAAAACCTTACAGTCTCCTGGATTGTTTTCTTGCGTCGTTCGTACAGTTGATGGGTGAAACAACAGAATCGCAATCTGGCTCGATAAGAATGTTTTAGGTCAGAAAGTTGTTGTCTTGCGGATTTGTCGAAATAAATGGACTATCTTCCTTGTGATAAGCCATCTTGAAGCCACCACGGTCGAAGCAGAGCCAAGGCGTTAATGAGCTAAGCGACTCAGAACAGGGCCTAGAGAGTCACTTGAGAATAGTTGGCATATGCCATGCCAGTGTTGGGCCCACTTACTAGTAGCCTGAGGGCGAGTTTGATCGTGGGACATCGGTCCATCAGAAATACGCATAGAGTGAATGAAATGCACAATCCACACCACCTGAGGCTAGATTGTTCGACTACTCCGACGCGACATCAAGAACCCGTAAGTGGTCAGATCAGAACAGAAAGAGTGGGCCTAGTCTGCATGGCACCACGGACTCGATAGCATCAGCATTCGAACATGTTCCGGGAAATTACTTAAATTGACTTGATACCCGATCAAGTAAAAGCCAGGACCATGTTCGTCAAGTATAATCCAGTAGGTCCTTGTCCTGGATTTTACTTAGATTTATCTGGAATTCGCTTCTGCGCGCTGGGATTTCGCTTCAGTGAAATAATTCCAGGAAATTCAAGTAAATTCCTGGGCACTTTCCAGGCCTTTCAAGGCGTATTCCCCGGGCCATTCCAGTCAAATCCAGTGATGACGATTTTTATATAAACATATATCATTCACGCGTGACACCAGGTGCTGCGATTCGCAGTTTGTAACAAAAATCTATCTAAGTAACTATATTGAACCCTCTATTAATTGTCCACAAGGCACGCGCGAATGTCTTCGCCGTCCTTGACATGGCTTTGAGGTCCGTAGGAACACCCTTGACGGTGGGTCTTCGATGGCGACATAAACGGCGTGGCCAGTCGCACAACTTCTTCGAGGGACTCCAGCTTCATTTTGTTGATAGAATGGAAATAGTCTCTCGTCTTCGTCCCCCAATTCTCTGCAGAAAACTTTGATGCGACATTGGAAACGATCCCTGGTCAACGGGTTGAGCTTCGACGCCGCCTTGATGGACGGTTTGTTGGCCTGTTTCTTCACGGGGTCGGCAGCGTTCATGACCTCCATATCTCCGTCCGCCCAGAGCTTGAGGGATCTCTCAACCTTTGAATCATTAGCACGTTTCATCACGTTATGAGAAGACTTACAGCAGCAGCAGCAAGGGCCAATGCTCCCTTGGGCGGGTACTTCGCAACGATGGACGCACCCTTGCTAACACCGGTGGCCCTGAGAGCTGGCACCTCTGCAGCCCTGACGGTACTATTGAGGTGCGTAGCGAAAACTTGCAATACGAAAGGGGCACGCATCAAACCGGTCCGCTCATCCTGAGAAGTATCGATTGTTGATGCATGCGTGACACACAAACGACGGAAGGAACTCACCATCTTTTGATAGACGAACTTGAGGTCTGTAAGCAGATCTTCTGCCCAATTTTGACGGGTGTCGTAGTCCTCGAATGACTCACGGTAGTCCTTGCAATCGAAAAACTGCTCGAACATGACATCGGCAACGCTTCTGAAGGAGCTGCGCCATTCGCAGAGGCGCTGCGTGACCTAGCGATATCGTAAGCTCCTGACTGTTCCCCCCACTGGCAAAAAAGAACTTACACACTCAAACACACAGTCATTCGCACTTATAACCCAGGGCACATCGTCGTAAACTATGTCCCATATGGATTGCAGGACCGGAATTGCGACGTCGTCCGGTATAACCCAGGGGTTAGCTTGAGTCCCGACCCAACGTTCATAGGTGGGGATGAAAACAGCGCGAAACCGATTGTTTTCCTCAGCTCCAGGTGGCAACGACCTTCTGCCAGTGCAGGGCTTCTTAGCGGCGGGTTGCTCCATGGGGAATGCCGTGTCGGTGTCGAGATCGTGTTTCAGAAGTCCCTGCCAGTGCCATTGTGAGACCAACTCCTCGGAATAAGCAACAACTTACTTGCTTGAGCGCGACCGATCCCGGGCTGGGCAAAGAGGCTTGGTAATGAAGGACTTCGACCTCGTCGTCAAGGCCTTTCTGGTAAGCCCCTTGGGGGAGCCCGCTTTGTGTCGTAGTGGAACTACCATGAGCGAAAGCTCCCAGCCCTCCGGTTGAGCTGTGGCTTGTAGCAGGGGTTGTGGTGAGGGCGAAGGATGAGTTGGCGTTGGCGACCTTGGTGGCCCAGTCGACACAGATGCCAGATTTGGACTTGTCGATGGGGTGGGCAACTGATTGGATGAGTCTAAAATCGTGGTAAAAAAGGGTGATTTCGGAGAGGCAGGGTAGCATTTTTGGAGTGTGATATCCCCGATATGAGATGGTGTCAGAGGAAATTAGAGATAAGAATGCACCGAGCGCGAGGCTTTTTACCTTTCACAGCCGGGATGGGTGGTTCTTTGGTGACTAAACCGATGTCGGCCGTGGACTTCCCAGCCACGAGGCGTGGCTTCTTCCGGAGTGAATCGATAAGAGCACGCATAGGGTCGCCATCAGAGTTACCCTTTTTTTGGTCTTGCGTTGACCTCCTTCTACTTCGATGTCCTCGATGTCGCCGTCGTCTTCTTCACCTGGGCCCATTTCTTCCCTCTCGCTATCTCTGTTGACTGGAGCAGCCTCGTCTTCGCTCAGGTCCTTGTCAGACTCTTTGTCGGCCTCTGTGGTGTCTTTTTCTGGGATGGGCTTGTAACGTGGCACAAAGTCACTGAAAAGTAAGGTCTCATGTCGACGGAGCGAAGGCGCCACGCTAGGCCGATCCACCTGGATGTCTTCGAGCTCTTGCTGGTCTTGGATCCTGGCGACATTCTTCAAGGCAGCATGTATTTCTTGTTCAGCAACTCTTCTCTCGAGACACGCTTGTTCTCTGACCTTAGCCATCACCTCACTGGACCGGCGTTTCTGTTGGGCATTGAGGACAACCTGTCCGGGATGTTGGGTCGCGTTTTTGGCCCGTGTTACCGGGCGACGTGCTTGGGACTGGGACGGGGTGGACGGCATGGTGGGTTTTTTTCTTCTCGAACTTGAAGATGACAGGTGATGACAAGGCAAGCAACGCAGACCCCCAAACATTTGGGCTTTTAAACTTGTTCAACTGTGCCTGGACTAATAGTCAACCACTTTCGCCCATCAACGCCGCACACAGCCTCACCAATACAATTTCTCCTGGCGCGCGCAACGCCCATCAACAAAATTTCTCCTGGTGCGTGCAGCCCTTGACTACTGTGACTGGCCTCCATGACCCGACCCTACGATCGCTATGCCCGTTGCGAGGTGGTCGACCCACCATCCTCTTTCTCTCTTCGCAAGATCCCTTGTCGCTCACCAGGATGCCATCGCTGGTTCTGCAACAACGCTGGTCTCACAAAACACATGCGATCCAAGCATCAGATCCCTCCCCTTCAAGCGCGTCCTATTCCCATCCCTTGGCCAATCGAAGACTTGGACCCACAGCCAATCAACGACCCACAACCAATCGACGACTGGCCCAATTCTCCCCCTCCAGACCTCAATATCCCCAATGGAGGCGTGAGCGAAGGACCCGAGTGGGAGTGTAACGCCACCACGAGCGTTAGTCCGACTTGGACAGCGAAAGGGCATTCACGACTTAGCAAATATCGAGTAGCTAGTCACGTGACTATCTCCACGTGTACACGGCGCTTATCGAGGCACGTGACGCGTAAGGCACCAGGACGTTGACGAGTCACTGGGCTGATATCGATGAAGACGACTTGCTCGGATAGAGACAAGCGAACTAGAGAGCACACGATGAGAGGAGAAAGTGGTGATTCAAAGAAGACCAAGATGGCGTATCTTGGTCTTGACGAGCCACTATTTATACATGTACGAGGACGCTTTCAAGCTCCTCCCGAATCCGTACGACTAATAGCGTAAGTAGCTAGAACCCTACTATCGCTATCCTAGGAATGAGTCATGCCCCTCTGGCATGTGATACTACTGTCCGCTGACTGATACGACATGTCCGTGACTGATTACTCCCTACTAATGACGCCACAGCCAGTAAGTAGGAGTCCACTTCGCGTACCGTGACATCACCCCCTTTTCAGCTGCGACGCCCACGGCGCCGAGTCGGGCCTACTCCACCCGTCCAACCTTCCTGCACCGAGGCGATACGGTTGTGTATGTCAGCCATCTCCAATCGGAACTTGCTGCGCGTGAGTTCCCCCTGGGCCAGGCCGAGCGCTTCAGATAGGGCATGGAGCCGCTGTTCGATGCGCTCAGCCTCGTGTCGATACGCGCGGTAGCGATGCAACTCAGCTTTAAGTGACAGGTCCTTGAGGGCGTTGACCGCTTTGTTGACGCGGATTTGGCTGCTATGCCCGCCACTCAAGGCGTGCATCTCGAGGGGGGAGTACTGGGGTTTCCCACGTTCCCGGACATGGGGCTCGGCGTAGAGGGGCTTGGAAAACGTCTTGTCGCTGTCGGTGGTGAGGGCTAGTACCAGGGGGTCCGCATTCATGATGACTTGGATGTAAGGGGCCTGGGTCGTGACGCCCTGGGCCGTGGTAATAGGGAAGTGAATGAACGCGTCTCCGCGGTTGTGCATGTATCCGGCAGGGGCGACGTGGGAGCTGCCTAGGCGGCGCTGGAGTATGGTGGTCGAGAGGGGGGTTTGGTCGTCGAAGACGGCATCTCCCCGATAAAGGGGACGTCCCATCGTGTCGCACGTGTACGGGGTCTCGCGGGGGTTGTCAGAGTCGGTGGTACTAATAACGAACGGGTGCTCAGCTGGGTACCACTCCTCAAGTTGCTCGGGCTGGTCGTACACCGCGCGCGCATCGTTGCGGTGAATCGGGCCCGCCTCTCGAGGATCGACGTTCTCTTTGTCGCTGCTCTCTCCAACTGCTCCAGCCTCCAAGCTTCGGCTTCGAACCTCCAGCCCGTCAGTGTCCTTGCCTTCTTCAGCAGGCCCTCCTGCGCTAGACTCTCCTTCGGTCTTGACGTGGTATTCGACCCGCACTGGGAGAGGTCGAGGTGAGGCATTCGGACTGCCTCCGAGAGCTGCACGAAGCCTATCAACTTCGGCCTGCGTGTAAGGGGTGGTGTTGAGTTTTTGCCCGTCTTGACTGAGGAGCCAGTACGTGGCGGCGGCGTCAGGTTCGTCGATGTTGGTGACCGGGGCAAGTCTGCCCATAGCTTCGCAGACCTCTTCGTAGGAGAGGCTGTCGACGAGGTGGGGAGCGAGTGGTGCACAAGAGGAGATACTGGAAGCATTGGAGGACGACATGGTGAAAGATGAGAGGAGTCCAGGTTGGAGGGATGAGGTTGACTTAGCGTCGAACAAGGCCCTTATAAGGGTTCGTCGTGTTCTCGTATCTCCTTCAAACTCCGCCAGGGCCTCATCCGCTGACAGGTCATCCTTGTTGACCCACTGATTGTCCGAGTCTGGGTAGCCCTTCCATTTCACAAGGTATTGTCGCTTCTTGTTTCTGCCGAATAGCCGAGTATCCAGAATGCGTTCGATTTCGTACTCTTCTTCGCCTCCTACCAGATCTGGTGGCGGACGTGTGAAGTTTTCTCCATGCATCGGGGTTTCACGATAAGGCGTGAGAAGGTCGATATGGAACATGGGGTGAATGCTCCACTGCGTGGGAAGTTCCAATTGATAACTGACCGGCGATAGTACCTTGATGATCCTGAAGGGTCCATGCCGTCGTGCCGCAAGTTTTGTTGTTGGTTGATTTGTGCGCAAGTGGCGCCCTTCCAACCATACTTGGTCTCCTTCTTGGTATTTGGGCATATCACGATGCTTGACCCACAAGGACTGCGCCTTCTTTATCAGGAACTGGGCCTCTTGCCGTGCTTCGCGAAATTGTTGCAGCCTCGTGTGTACCTGTGGGATCGGGGACGGCTTATCCATCCAATCAGCGCATGGGTCATATCCCATCATGAGCGAGAATGGGGACTTCCTTGTTGCCTCGTGTGGCCAGCTGTTATGCACGAATTCTGCCAGTGGTAGGAAGTGCGCCCAGTTATCTTGACACTCGTTGGCCCAGAATCTAAGATATTGTTCCAGCCATTGATTGGTTCGTTCCGATTGTCCGTCTGTCCTTGGGTGATACGCCGTAGAGATGTTCTGGTAGATTCCAAGGATACGGCATAATTCGCGGGTGAACTTTGACGCGAATCGCGGATCTCGGTCGCTGATGATCTTTGCCGGTAGTCCGAATCGTTTGAACACATGGATTACGTACAGGGCTGCAGTTTCTTCTGCTGTAATCTCCTCGACGCAGGGTATGAAGATTGACGCTTTGGTGCAGTCGTGGTCGGTGACGGTTAGTATGGAGTCGTGTCCTTGTGAAACCGGAAGTTTAGTGATAAAATCCAAGGCGATGACTTCAAAAGGCTTAGCGTCGGGGATTGGCGTAATCGGTACTAGGGGTGCTCGCGTAGGTCGGTTGTTGACCTTGTGTCGTTGGCATTCCGCGCATCCTTTTACATATTCCGTAATATGCTGCAGCATGTGTGGCCACCAGTAGTGTCGTTCGATGATTCGGAACGTTCTCTTGATTCCGGGGTGGCCATAGACAGGGGGGTCGTGATGGTTGTTGATAATGTCGCGTAGTTGTAAAGGTGTTCCTGTGATTACTCGTGCTCCGTGTTTGTACCATACCCCGTCGAGCTTCTTGAGTTGGTGGGCGTCGACCCAAGGGATTATTTGACTTTCATCTTGCGCATGATCTTCTGGTACTTGCGTGACCGTTGCTCTTGCGAATACTTTGTCAGGGAGTACTACGACTCCCTCATTGTCCTGCTCTCCTCGATCATAGTCGGGTCGTCGAGATAAGGCATCCGCTCGGCCGTTGTTCGTCCCTTTGATATGATGGATCTCGAAGTCGTACTCCATCAGTTCCAGTACTTCTCGGGCTACGCGTCGACTTATCTTTTGTGCTGATCTCCAGTGCGTTAGATTAAGGTGGTCCGAAAAGATCTTGATCTTGTGTGGGGATCCGGCTAGTAGGGGTCTCCAGTGCCTCAGAGCTTTGACGATTGCGAGGAGTTCTAAGTCGTAGATGTCGTAGTTGCGCTCCGCCTCATTGAGGGTGGCTGAGTAGTATCCCACTGGGTGGCGTTTCCCGTCGATCTTTTTCTGGAGGAGTACTGCTCCTACCGCGAAACCTGACGCATCGACCTCAAGTTCGAACTGATCCGTAAGACTAGGGTGGGCCAGTACTGGTTCCTCGGTGACGAGTGCCTTGAGTTTCTGGAACGCGCGTTCTTCTTCGGTTCCCCATTGCCAGTCTGCATCTTTTCTCGTGAGTTTGTTGAGTGCTCGGGCGTGTGTGGCGAAACCGCGAATGAAGAGTCGGTAAAAATTGCAGAAGCCTAGGAATGAGCGAACGTCTCTGACCTTCGTTGGGCGTGGCCAGTCTTTGATGCCTGAAATTTTTACTGGGTCCATGCGAGTTACCCCCTTTTCAAGGATTACCCCCAGGTAATCCATTCGCGGTGAATGGAAGAGGCATTTCTCCGGTTTGAAGTAGAGGTCGTGATTCATAGCCACTTGGAGTACATCGCAGACCGCATCGATATGTGCCTGGAGGCCCGCGTTTTCGTGAGTGGCTATTCCTATGTCGTCCATGTAAACCCATATGATTGTGCCTAAGAGCTCGTGTTTTGCGATCGTGGTTCTCAGGATTTCGTTCATCATGGTTTGGAACGTCGCCGGCGAGTTTGTGAGTCCAAAGTACATTACTAATGGTTCGAAAAGTCCATACCGCGTTTTAAAGGCCGCTTTTGGTTCGTCTCCTTCTTTGATGCGTATGTTGTTATACCCCCAGCGAACGTCCAGTTTGGTGTAGATGTGCCCATTCCCCAGGTCGTTGATAAGTTCCGACATGAGTGGGAGGGGGTATTGATTACGAATCGTACACGCGTTGATCTTCCTGTAGTCTTGGACGGGCCGCAGTTTCCCATCTTTCTTTTTGATAAAGAAGAAGGATGAAGCGTAAGGTGACTTAGAGGGGCGGATGTATCCCATCTTCAGCTGCTCGTCGAGCCATGTCTTTAGCTGGGCGTCTTCATCCTGAGTCATAGGATAGACTTTGCAGTCGATTGTGGCGAGTGTGTCGGGTTTGAATTCGATAGCGTGGTCCCACGGCCTAGATGGCGGGAATCGGTGCGACGCTTCTTCGCTAAATATCTTAGCAAAGCATTGGTAAGGTGCTGGGATTACCGCGGCTACTGTGTTTTGCTTAGCAGCGATGGCAAGTTCAGTGGCGGTGGTACGTAGCTGGCATTCGTCCTCTAATTCGTGGACGATGTCCTCCTTTTCCTCGTCGGTGAAGGTTCGCCCGATTATGACTTCGTCTTCGTCGGTAGTTGCTTCTGCGATAACCGTGCGAGGTTCGGTTGGATGGATGGATCGAATGACAATGGGCAGCGCATCTTCATGAATGGTGGCATGTGTCCAGCTGATGGTAGGTTCGTAGGTCGCGAGCCAAGGGTACCCTAGTACTAGGTCTTCGCTTCCTATATCCGTGACAAGGAACCGGATAGTTCTGTGGATTCCTTTTGTCTGTACATCTAAGTCCATGAAATGAGTGATGGACCCAGCTTTATTCTCCGTATTATCGATGTTCCATATTTTCTTTGGGCGTTCCAGCGGTTGGAGTCCCAGGCCCATTCGTTTGGCGAATGCGGGTCTTATGAAGTTGTCGGTGGCTCCGGAGTCGACAAGCCCTTTTATGTCGGCCATTGAGTAACTGGTGCGAATCGAGACTGGAATTCTAAGAGACCGAAAGCGAGTCATGATTACAGAGTTACAATTTGTTGCCCTTACCCAGGCCGATGGGTTTAGGCGTCCCGAAAATCCCCCTTCTCCCACAAGTCCTGGAGAATCAGGTCCTTTACTTCGTCGCTTGCTCCCCTGACCCCATCCAGCCAACTGCTGGCGGTTTGTCGTGGTTCCGCAGTGTGGGCTACTTGAGCCTGCGACTCTTGATTATAGTAGTCGGTTTCCATGCTTCGGCTGTTGCTGGGACGCCACTGCTGCTGAGATCTTTGCTTTCTGGGACGTGTGCAGTTGCGTGAGATATGTCCGAGTCCACTGCAATTATAACAGATGACTTCCCTCATGTCTCTGCGAGGGGCGTTTCTGTCTTGTCCTGGTCCTCCTCTTGGCGGAAATGGAGGGCGTGGCTGGTAATTCCCTCGGTTGGGGTCTCCTACTTCTGCAAGTCATGCACGAGATCTATCCGCCGATGTGTCCATGGCGTTGGGATCGTATCGCGGGGCCGGGTTGCGTGGCGCGTTCCATGATGACCCTCCGAAGCGTGGGGGTGGATTGAAGCGGGGTAGTGGTCCTCTCGGCGGTCCTCTCGTTGGTACAGACATTCCTAGGCGGGTGCGAAGATGGATGTATTGCTTCTGGCGTCTTAGCGCCGCGTCCTTCCATTCAGTGAAGGTGGTGGGTCCGTCGAGTTCGTAAACCTTCGTAAATAGTTTGCTCGGGAGTCCGGCCGTGAAGCGGTCGATGGTTTGTTGGTCGTTTAGGCGATAATCAGCCTTCCGACAGAGCTGTTCGAAGTTGGTGACGTACGAGTCAATGTCATCTCCCGTCATCCTAAATCCTTTGGCTAGTTCCGCCTGAGCCTGTTCTTGCTCCAGGGTGTTTGAGAATGGATCGGAGAATCCCGTGGCCAAGGTGTCCCATAGGTATTCGTCATACCTGTCCCTCCCATTTCGTACCTCTGTGTTGAGCCACTGGAGGAAGCCTAGCGTCCAGTTTGCTACGGATGCTCCCTTGATGTATCCCAAGAATAGGAGACATCTCTTGTATACGTTGCGCATGCTTGGTGCGTCGAAGTTAAGCCCCCAGTAGGCGTGCCATTGCGTAAGGAAGGACTCGTAGTCAGTCCGTTCTCCTTTGAATATGGTTGGTGGTTCACCTTCTAGTCTGGGCGTGGGTGCCCCTGGTGCCACCGCTCCTCCGGGTATTCCTCCTCCAGGGAGTCCCCCTCCTCCGGGTGGTCCTCCTGCTGGTGGTCCTTGTCCGAACCCTCCTGGGAATCCTCCGTTGGGACGTCTTGGTGGTCGTCCTCCTCCACCTGGTGGTGGGTTATCGTCTGGTGGGTCAGGTTGGTCCGGTCCTATGGCTCTGAATATGGCCGCGTCGTCTGCGGTCATGCGGTGTCCCGTAGCGGGGTGGATAGGGAGCGAGAGCTGTTCTGCTTCTTCTCGCGTCCTGCGAATTTCTTCTTCTACCGCTTCGTTGGTGATGGTTTCGGTGGCGGTTGCCATATCGGCTGGTGGGTTTACTCGGATGATTTCTGGCTGTGGTACGGGGATGGACTCAGCTAAGCGTGTGACTTCTTCTACTTCCGAGTCTTCTTCTTCGGAATGTTCACCTTCTTCGCTAGTTTCTGAAGGTGCTGGGGTTCTGGGTTCCGACGTGCTTGGTTCTTCCTCTGGCTGTCCGTCAATTTGTCCCCACTGTTCTCTGGTTGGTACGCTCCGTGCGTCGATGTCGCAATTGTATAGTCTTCCTGCTGGGCGTATTATGTCCCACCTATTGTCGATCGGATTCCACATAATCTCTGTCCAACAGACGTGATCGAAGTTAAACTCAACTGGTCTGAATCGGGTTGGTCCCGATGCGAAGTCCACGAAATATCCGATATCTCCTCGGTATTCTCTCCAACGGGCTGCTCCTAGGAATTGTGCTGGTACGTTGCGGTCTCCCCTTCGTTCGAGGGAGTAGGTTTGAAAGTTGGTCCACTGGTCTCGAGTAGTGAACGCCACGGTGAGGGATCTTGGTCTTAATGTAACGCCACCACGAGCGTTAGTCCGACTTGGACAGCGAAAGGGCGTTCACGACTTAGCGAATATCGAGTAGCTAGTCACGTGACTATCTCCACGTGTACACGGCGCTTATCGAGGCACGTGACGCGTAAGGCACCAGGACGTTGACGAGTCACTGGGCTGATATCGATGAAGACGACTTGCTCGGATAGAGACAAGCGAACTAGAGAGCACACGATGAGAGGAGAAAGTGGTGATTCAAAGAAGACCAAGATGGCGTATCTTGGTCTTGACGAGCCACTATTTATACATGTACGAGGACGCTTTCAAGCTCCTCCCGAATCCGTACGACTAATAGCGTAAGTAGCTCGAACCCTACTATCGCTATCCTAGGAATGAGTCATGCCCCTCTGGCATGTGATACTACTGTCCGCTGACTGATACGACATGTCCGTGACTGATTACTCCCTACTAATGACGCCACAGCCAGTAAGTAGGAGTCCACTTCGCGTACCGTGACAGGGAGTTTCATCCGTATTTGTGTGGTAGGTTTTCACTCGTCACTCGACTAATGTTCACTGATTATTTTCTGGTTATTTTCTAGCGACTCCGTGTGATGAAAACCACGTATATCTTCCACCTGGCACCCTGCCGACTCCTCCTCCAGTCCGGGCTCCAGACGACTGGACACCGTATCGTAATCACGTTGAGTTCGAACTTGCCGAATTCTTGTATCAAAAGGTTCAGATGTCCGGAAATGACATCAACGTCCTTTCACAGTTATGGCGTGCTTCTCTCATCAACCACGGCATCCCCCCGACAAGATCGACCTCTTCGATAGCCGGGACAGCCTCTACGCGACTATTGACGCAACGCCTTTCGGGGACGCAGTATGGCAGGGGTTTTCCCTGTCATACAATGGCCCTCGTCCCGACGACACGCCAGAGTGGATGACCACGACTTACGATGTTTGGCACCGAGACGCGCGCCAGTTGCTGCACAACATGCTCGCAAATCCGGACTTTGACGATGAGTTCGATTATGTACCATTCCACGAGTTCGATGCCCAGAAGAGACGACGATGGCGCGATTTCATGAGTGGTGACTGGGCCTGGAAGGAAGCTAATACTATTTCTAACAATCCAGAGACACACGGTGCGATGCTCGTCCCAATTATCCTCGGTAGCGACAAGACTACAGTGTCTGTGGCGACGGGGCATAACGAGTACTACCCTGTCTACATGTCAATTGGCAACGTACGGAACAATGTCCGTCGCGCTCATCGAAACGCAGTTGTCTTACTGGGGTTTCTGGCTATCCCTAAAAGTAAGTGCTTCCTTTGGACGTGGCCTAAGTACTACTGAATACTTTCATAGCGGACAAACGGCATGCCGACGATGATGAGTTCCGCAAGTTCCGTCGGCAGCTATTTCATTCATCCCTTGCACAAATGCTTAGCAGTGTTCGTCCTGCGATGAGCACTCCTGAGGTCACCCGAACTCCGGATGGCCACTTTCGTCGTGTCATCTACAGCATAGGGCCGTACATCGCGGACTCCCCTGAACAGTCTCTCTTGGCCTGCACAGTTGGGGGCTGGTGCCCCCGGTAAGTTGCGTCCTTTCATTACTTTTTTTTTTTGACAAGGTACATTTGAAGTTGCACAGCACGCCTACGTGCCGGTGATCCCAGCATTAGTGGGGAGCGGCGATCGCAAGAACTAACGAATGCGCTGATACACGCATTGGATGAACGCTCGCTGTGGTTTCAATACGGTATCGTTGGATATGTGATGGTATGTATTCTGTCGTAGAGGAGCCCGCGTCCTCCTTTCTCTCCCTGCATCCTCTCTCCTCAATTCCTCGACACGACTGACCGAGGTCGCTGGCCCACTTTCTTACTCGTATTCGAAGAAGTCGAGGTGACTGACTGCCTTCAAGCCGTTTACTTCAGAGTTCCCCCAGGCAGATATCTACGAACTCGTTGCCCCCGACATACTTCACCAAGTTATCAAGGGCACTTTCAAGGACCACCTAGTGACCTGGGTTGGAGAATATCTCGATCTAACATATGGTAAGACCTACACGAAGACGATATTAGATGACATTGACCGCCGGTGAGTCTATTCGCCAAAAGCAGCGTTCACTGACCCATTCTCTTCTGTTCAGGATCGCGCTGGCACCTCCGTTCCCTGGGCTCCGCCGCTTTCCACAAGGCCGTGGCTTTAAGCAATGGACAGGCGACGACTCAAAAGCGTTGATGAAGGTGAGCGCACTGACTTGACATTACATGGCCAATGCTGTCTCCGTCCTATAGGTCTATCTCCCTGCGTTAGAGGGACACTTGCCGGCCGACGTGATTCGCGCCTTCCGCGCGTTCTTGGACTTTTGCTACCTTGTTCAACGAGATATATTTAATGAGGACACATTGGGTTTAGTACAGGATGCCCTTGACCGTTTTCACCACTTTCGTTTGATCTTCCAGGCAATTGGCGTTCGTCTGAAGGGATTCGCTCTTCCACGACAACACTCCCTTTGCCATTACCGACATCTCATATGCTTGTTCGGCGCTCCCAACGGTCTTTGCTCTTCAATCACCGAATCAAAGCACATTAAGGCTGTCAAGGAGCCATGGCGTCGTTCAAATCGTTGCAACGCCCTTGGTCAAATGCTTGTCATCAACCAGCGTCTTGACAAACTCGCGGCCGCATGTTCCTACTTCGAATCAAAGGGTATGATGAAGAGCATGGTCCTCGCAGATGCCTGCGAGCGTGCAGATTTATTCGGTAACGACGGTAAGTCGCTTGAAGTCTGACCGGAATAGTGATTCATATCGAATAGTAACAGACACACCTGCTGACGCACTGGATGCCAACCCAGCCTCGCGCTCTGCCAACGCAGACAGAGGTGACAATGAGGGCAACCTCCATCACGGCGCTGAGAGCGCAGACCCCCATGAGGTGGATGAAACGCATCCAGTTGACGACAAAGATGCTGTTAGCCATGTGTTTCTACCTGAGAGTTGTCGTATGTATGTTTTCACTGTCTTTTCAGTCAGGTCTGACCTTTTTGTCCCAATAGAGAGAGGGTATCCGTTGTCCGTCACAGAGCTGGCAGGCATCTTTCGCCAACCCGATCTTCAAGCTCTTATCCGTCGTTTTCTGTTTGATCAACTCCACTTGGACAATCCCAACGCACCTGCTGGTTCAGATGTTCCCTTATCTCGGTGCCCCCCTTTCGACAGTAAAGTCTATGTTTACCATACCGCAACAGCCATATTCTATTCACCGAGCGATCCGAGTGGCATTCGAGGAATGTGCTCAGAATGTATTCGCTGCAATCCTTGTTGGCGCAAGAGGACCCCTCGATTCGACACCGCTTTCGTCAAACGTGACCCCCGTCTACCCGGAGTACGAGGATTCAATGTCGTGCGCTTGCGTGCCCTATTCTCATTTGTTTGGGAGGATAAGTACTACCCCTGTGCACTCATTAGATGGTTCGTGCATGTGGGGGATGTCCCTGACGAAGTGACGGGTTTGTGGGTTGTACAACCAGACACCAACGCCGACGGATTACCATCAGTTGACGTGATCCATCTGGATTCAGTCCTCCGTGCGGCACATTTGTTACCCGTTTTTGGAAACAGCTTTATGCCTATTGACTTATCCCCACACGAATCTCTCGATGCGTTCGATACTTATTATATTAACAAGTACATAGATTATCACGCTTTTGAATTTGCATCATAGAGTCGGCTATAATTTGTCCAAACCACGGCCCTTGAGCGCGAACCCCAGCAGCTCCATTCCTTTCACTCACGCCCCCTCTTCTATAGTCCCGCTCACTTTCCGTCTTCCATCCTCCATCGATATCGGATCCCTCCCATTCCACCTACTTTCGACCATTTCGGACTCGTCGGCTCGGCACGTGACCTGACTGCCTATCGCGGATCAACCGCCACCAACTCGTGGCCGTCCTCCTCGCCTCGTTTCCCCCACTCTTCTGTCTCCCCATCATCTCGTCTCACCCTCGTCGCTCTTTTCTATGGCCATACATGATTACATTTCCGATTCCGACCCTCACCCTCGATCATCCACTACCCCTCAAACGACCTCTCGTCCGCGACGTCGTCAAGGGTCCCGCCTCGGAACAGCCCATCCATCATTCCTCGCTCTGCGCGCCGTCATTCGTTTGCTCTCATCAAAACCCTGGAACTTGGTTCACGCTTACATCCACGACTGTTGAGCGGTCTAGAGCGGCGGTCTTTGTCTCGGACAAAGGTGCGCCCGACCATTCTTTATTTTTCATACCCACTTCTCACCCTCATTCCTCAACATAGTGTGCCTCGTCGACACCACCCGCGTCGCCTCTCCGACCTCTCATCCTCAACCAGTTAGACCCATTCCGACTTCTCGTCTCCATTCTCTTGCCTTACTACTCCCCCGTTTCACTTTGACACTTGTCTGAGTACGGTACACACCGCCGACGACGCCACTAGCGCCAGGGACAGTAAAACTTCACCTTAGCCTTACGTCCGTCCGTCCGCCTCTCGCAGTCTCTTAGTATCCCTTGGACTCTTTTTGCTTTACTTTCCCCAACTTCTACTCCCTTACAACTTTCGACTTAGCGTTTGCGACGACGATTTCCCTTACTTACAGATACACGGCGTATATAAGGACTCGGATCCGCGCTCAATAACACATCTCTTTCCCTGCGTCCTATTCGATTCTCATCTCTTTCCTCTCGCGTGATTAAGTATCAGTTCGGCGGGGCAGGTCTAATACGAAGACACCCTCGACTGCAACGACTCATCGATCTCTTTCCCCTTTTTCTAGTTATCTTCCGTGTCGTCGTTACGCGCATTCCGAGCTTCGCTCGACGTTTTTGTCTGCTCGCTACATCTCGGGTCTACTCGCTCGTTCTACATCCACGATTTGGGCCCTCGTTCCGACGAAGACTCGGCGACAACTCCCCTCCTTTCCTCTCCTCTGCCTAGTCCCTATCTCGGCTTCATCTTACTCACTCACGCGCTTTCGAGCACGTACAACACTCAATGGCTGCTGTTTCTGGACCCTCGGCTGCCCGGCATCCTTCTCCCTTCAGGAAGGCTCAGAAAATCTCTAGGCCGACCCCCGCCACTACAGCCCATGGTCCCGCCTCGGTGTGTCCTCCATTCCTTTCATTCACGCCTCCTTTTCTATAGTCCCGCCCACTTTCCATCTTCTGTCCTCCATCGATATGGGATCCCTCCTAGGATCCCTCTATTCCATCAAACACCCAATGGCTGCTGTTTCTGGACCCTCGACTGCCCGGCATCCTTCTCCCTTCAGGAAGGCTCAGATAATCTCTAGGCCGACCGCCGCCACTACACCTCGGTGTGTCATTCATCCGAAGTTTAACCTTTTTCAACCAAGTTTCTCACACCCCTTTCACTCACGCCCCTTTCACTCACGCCCCTCTTCTATAGTCCCGCCCACTTTCCGTCTTCCGTCCTCCATCGATATCGGATCCCTATTCCATCAAACACTCAATGGCTGCTGTTTCTGGACCCTCGACTTCCCGGCATCCCTTCAGGAAAGCTCAGAAAATCTCTAGACCGACCGCCACCACTACGACCCATGGTCCCACCTCGGTGTGTCGTTCATCCGAAGTTTAACCTTTTTCGACCAAGTTTCTCACACACCCCGCATCCTAGGGTACCAGTGGGAGTGACCTGTATCATGGACACGAGCACACGGCCAAACTGTGCATTTCCCACTTTTCACTTTCACATACAACGTAGTGTACTTAGATTTACTTGCCGGTTAATTAGCCGAGACGGAATTACAATTCTGGGAATTACTTGACCGCCCGTTTTCACTTAAATTTACTTGATTTCCAAATTAAGTAGCCAAAGTAAAATCTAGGAACATGTTCGAATGCTGATGCCTAAGTGCGTTGTGTCGAGAAATTTGTAAAATCAAAACCAGAATTGCAAGCAGAATTGCCTACGGCCTATTGCACTGTATACGCTATTGCTATGTTATGCCCGCTCTACGTTCACCCCAAAAGCTTTAATTTTTCAAAATATTTTTGTTCACGACCTGCGACCTGACGTGGAGTACGGCGATCACCCATAGCCTTCGATATCTTGGACCACCTATAAAAAGAAGACATGAACATTTACCTTTTCTTCATGCACTGGCACGGACAAAAACGGTGTTTCGTACCGATTTTTCTCACCATCGGAAATCTCAGTGAGCGGTCGCTCGAGGATGCTGCTCTGAGATGGATCACGCCTGCTTGTACGTCCCTGACTTCGCCTTCTCCTTCTTCAAGTTGGCGGCGGCGGGAGGGCATTTGTCGGGTTCGGGATGCTGGTCCATTTGAAGAGCTCGGACCTTGGCCTTTGCCGTGGTCGCTGGTAGACGGGTTGGAGGTCGACGAGAACGTGTGGGACACAGGAAAGGAAAGTTCATTGGGTTAGATGCAGACGTCATCGAGGCACCAGGGGTGAGCATCTCTGCTCCCTGTCAGTAGTTGCGGCGATGTCGACGTCCGCGCTTTTGTCTCCAATGACGCGGCGGATGTGCACACCCGACGCGCGGAGGGTCAACCCACCCTTGTTGCGGAGGTGTATGCGGCACAGCTGCCCCCTTTCACGAGGTACACGAGCGCCAATTTCTCCTCATCGGATGAATCAGATGAGAGCTCGAACAAGGCGAGGACTGGCTCGATGATAGACCGCCTCGCTCTTCGTACGAGCTACTGACGATCTACTGGACTGACGACAACGCAGTTTGCTGTGTCGTTGACGGTTGCGGTCGCGCATAATGCGCTGCACGGAGATCAGCGGCAAAGGCACGGAGGGGGTGGGATCTTGTCGTGTCTTCGACACGAAGTGATAAACGCACGCCATTGTTCCTCGCCCTTCATCCAGCCCTCATCCAGCCCAACGAGGCTCGTATGTGACGCCGTCGCAAACTCCGGGAACTCGCGCAGCGTGTGCTCAAAAATCTCATCGTCGAACCTGTCAGCGCTCAGTTCTAGCCCATGGGTTCCCCAAAGTGGCATTTTTTTTGCACCTTGTAAGCTTCAAATCGCGCGTAGGTATCTTCTCGAGCAAGTTCAGGTACGTCTGTGGAGGGCATCAGAGGCAAAAAAAACAAAAAAAAAACACGGTCCTGTGATGTCCGGTAGGGCCGGTGCGTACCTGCGCGTGCTCGACGGCTTTTACCGCGAACCTGGTATCATCGCCAACGCTCTGCAAGGCCCCACACTAAAGGCAAATAGGCAATACGTACTGTTTCTCAATCTGCAGCGTAGGAGGGCGGGAAGCGAGCGGGCAGACGAACGGTGAGGAGAAGCCCTTAGCTAGCAGAGAGAAGGGCGGGTTTCATGGTACCTGAGCATCAGCAAAAAACCCTAAAAATTTTATTAATTTAGAAAAGTCGAAATTGCTTATGCAAATTATCAGAGAATTTAAGCTTGTATTATTATTATAACATAATCACGATTGCTTGTGACCGGGGCTACAATCATTGGCGCATCCGTCAAGTACTTACAATTCCCCTGGCCAAACACGGTTAATTTGTAAGCACTCACAATTTCCTCTTAAGTTTCACGGCTGCACTGTAAGTACCTACGATTTCCTCATAATTCTCATGGTCGCACTGTAAGCACTTGCAATTCCTTCGTAAGTCTCATGGTTGCAGTGTAGGTACTTGCAATCCCTGGATCATTCTGAGGCTGGTTTCTAAGCGCATACAATATTACGATGTTTTCATTATTCTGGCGAGTTTCCTTACAGGCAGCAGTGAGCGCTTACAATTGAAATTGATATGATATCATGGGCCCACGCTCGCAACTCTATCACTCATACTTATCATGCAGATTTGTGGGAACTTGAATATATTATAGGGCGGCCAAGCCAACTGCTGTAACAATGTCCAAGTCGTTTGAGGCAGCTAGGACCAGTGCATCATCTTCACCGTCCTCTCCTCCATCGCTCACACCCTCATCCTCACCTTCACTCTCTGAGTCGCTGCCCTGGTTTTCCTCCAATTCGGCTGGGGGTTCATCGGCGTCTGGCATCTCATTGATGGGTGGGTGTTCATCCGCAAGCAGGAATTCGTTGCATTGACGAGTTCCAAGGTGGCCAATGCCACCACCACGATAACGCATGAAAAGATCTCGATCTGAAAACCTAGAATATTGTTAGCAATTTACCCTAATCAATATTTTGTACACACATTGCGACATAATATTGCTTATATTCTCCATCTGGGTGACGAGTTTGAATGGCTAAGGACTGCCCGCTCAATAGTTCCGTTGTACGGCCAGAAAAGAAGTCAGGAATCAGATGTACCATCCGTATGACTTCAGTGGGATCTAAAAAACCAAAAGCTGGTCCAAGCGCATCAGTGTCGGGTAGAAAGCCAACTGAGTGCATTCGTTGTGCGCGCCATCCACTATGTCCATCAGCGGAGTCCAATCCTAACCACTGGACAAGTAGGACGTCCATCCGACTAGGATCTGTGAGCCCTATACCCCCTTGACCCTTTTGCCGGACCATAACATGATATATTCCAACAATCCAAGCATGCCAGTATGGGAATGCTGCTTTGGCGTCATTTCTGTCTTCGTGTGATAGAACCATAATATCTGCGTGCGTGCGAGGATTTGCTGTTTCCTCCATCCTGCGAACGTCGTATGTTGTGGACCTGAACCGAATAGTCTTGTGTTCATATAAGCGATTGCGATCAATTATGATCATGTCATGGTCCAGGTCTGTAAAGTCGTGCTCATCACCGGTATATGGAAGCCTCCGGATGCGTGCTAATAGGTGATCAAGGAGGTGTTGTCGAAAATCCTGTCACATTTGTCGACATTAGTGAAGCAAAGCCCAAAGGTCCTGAGACTCACATGGAGCGCAGGATCTCCCCGGTTCTCATGTAACCATTCCCCAAGGTCTTGGATAGACGAGTGGGTCTTGGGCATCTGGTAACGCTCACTTGGGTCACCCAATGGTATGTCTTCGCTTTCAGGTGCTGGGTGTGGGTGCAGACTGCCTACCGTTGTCGGGGCCGAGGTGGTCTGTTCCTTGGCCAATTCTTGGCACATAGTATCGTAGAATCGAGTGCGCATCTCCTTGTTAGTGATCTGACGAACAAATCCACGGTTCTTGTTCGACATCCTATACCACACCTTAGACAGACGGTGTGTGAGCTCACTCTAACATGAGCGGATA
Organism: Lactarius sanguifluus; assembly: GCA_021527775.1. Taxonomy (NCBI): domain Eukaryota; kingdom Fungi; phylum Basidiomycota; class Agaricomycetes; order Russulales; family Russulaceae; genus Lactarius; species Lactarius sanguifluus. Next base: position 36,585 of record JAKEYF010000244.1, read on the forward strand.
AGTGATGGACGCGAGAAACATGTTGTGATCAGCTTACCGTCTGCGTGCTGTATGAATCTGTTGTTCCATACTGTCGGATCGCTGCAGGATAGTCAGGGATGCAGTGTATCTTGAAGGTGGTCATATTGAATTGTATCTGCTTGACCTTTGTACTGGCTGGTTTTTTTGCCCGTCCTTGCTGCTTGATCTCGCTGATGTGCCACGCGTGCAGTTGCCTCTCGAGGGAGCTCTTTTGTAGCATAGCGAGGACAGGTGATATTGGCGAACTTCCTGAGTGCTTGACATAGTGATGTTCCAATAGCCGCTTGCTTCTGCAACGTCGACTCTGTGTGTAAGCGGAGCTTGGCATATGCATGCCATGTAGCAAGCAAAAACAAGAGATCAGAGACAATCCTGTTGTCCCTGTCGTTTGGGAACAGTCCTTCGAAAACCGGTATTGAGCACTGAAAGTTGGTGAGTCTCGTTTCACGCTGGCATTTGTTAGATAGACTGCTTACCTGTAGAATGTCCTCGTAGTCTCGCGCAGCTAACTTGCTCATCTCCGAGACATTTCCAGGGAGCTTGCGAATTGTATCACGACCAAAGGTGGGGACGCTGTGGAAGCTTTAAGAAGATTAGATGTAAAGCAGGAATCCCGTGATAGCGTAACAAACCCACCGCAAGTGTTACGATTTTCCCCCTTCTCTTCTCCCTTCCTGTCTCGTATCTTGTGACTTGTATTCGGCGTCAGACTCCCATGTGTACTTTTACGATACGATCCGCTTCGATCCGCGCCTCGGCTCTTATCTCGCGCCTAGCGCATGACTGTTACGACGCCCCGTGGCGCGACTTCCAGAATCCGCTGACGACTTCTGATCCACGTGTCGTCCCGCGGAATTCCCTTGTTCTCATTTTGTACTTTCCCCTTGTTAGCTCTCTAGGACCCGGATCCTAGGATCGCGCCATATGTTTGTCTCTGACAAACATCGTGTACTAGTATATAAGTCCCACGCTACCTAGCTTGTACGGTAGACTTGACTTCTTGTGTAATACCACACCGCTGTCCATTTCTCACGAACGATGTCACGGCGCAGCCGGGACGGAGCCTATACGAAGATCCGAAGTACATGCGAGACGATCCGCGATGGGACCAAGAAGTCCGCGGAGCCACAGCAGTGCTCGAACGCCTGCTAGAGAGCTGGGAGAAAGCACCACGCGCAGAAGATCACGTGCGAGTTGGACACGCGGTGAGCACACGTGACCCTTACCCGCCATCACGTGACTATCAGGAGGCGTGGGATTAGGTCCGAGTTATTGGCCGTCACGTGACCCTGGCACGTGACCTGCCTTGAACGGTCTGGAAGAGCCTAGATGAGCTTGTGCCTAGGCTGAGGCTAGAATGTGAGTCCGGATGAGCTTGAGCCTGGACGCGGTCTAGATTGGTGACTCGTGTTGTGTTATCTCTGACTCATGCCATGAGGGCCTTACGCCATTGGTGGATTTCGATGTGGATGACTGATGCGAATCGAGGGCCTTGTGCTATTGGATAGGTGTATTAGTGTTTCGGATTCAGGCTGAGCTTGAAAGCTCCCCCTTGTAGTATAAGTAGAGGGCTTTGGACGTGTTATAGTCCTTAGCTTTGATATCTTGTGTCAATCCTTCCCAGCGTGGAGATTGTATAAAGCTAGATTGCCTCATTGACCATCCCTTCCTTTGTCTTCTTTGCTAGTGTGCTGGAGTTCTCGCCACTACGTGTTCCGCTACAAGTCGTGCTTAGTCATTGCCGACTTCTTTCTCTCATCACTATCGACGTTATCTTGGTCCTTGTGCACGACGAGCCACTTGGACGCAGCGAACCGGCAACGGCCACGTGTTAGGCAGCAGACGTCCGGAAGGAACGTAACAAACGAACCCTTGAGTCGCACTTTCGCTTGACTCCCCCTTCTTGCTCGCCGTTGCGCTTGAGCTTATTCCTACTATTACCCTTGTGTCCACGGAGGCCAAGTGGTACTTGTTCACCATCGAACTAGGTCGTAACTGACCTACTCCTGTCCCGTTACTGCCCGTGACTTAACCGAAGTACACGTCGTACTTAACGCCCCTGTGGTGGCGTTACATTAAGTCAAGTCTCTCACAGTGGCGACACCTAGTCGCGCCAGATCCCAGTTCAAGCCCGAGTACATCACTCGGCTTACAACCGACGAGCTCTCTGACCGAATCAAAGGAGCAGCTGTCTGGGCAGAAATCAACAACGTTGAAGGATATTACATCTTCCACGCAAGAAAGAAAGAGTATCACCAGATCCACTACCTAGAGGACAAACGTCTCTGGGCTTATATTGATTACTCGCCGAACGAACGAAGCTGGTATACTATTGGACCAGTACCGCTTGAGTTAGACGTTGGACCACTAAAGAGCCATAACCCGCAAGGAATTGACGTTGACTCCGACCCTGATAATTCACCCAGTGTCTCCGTACCAACAACCACGTTTACCCCCTCCCTATTCGTAAATCCCCCAGACCTACCTGGTTCTCAACCCACACCCCAGTCCATGTCACAAACCCATGCCTCGGCCAGCACAACCCTTACCAGCGGAGGACCAGCTCCTTCTGGTGGTGGAGGCGCTCCTAGCGGCGGCCCGTCAGGTGGAGCAGCGGCTCCTGGAGGCGGAGGCGCAGCTCCTGTGTAACGCCACCACGAGCGTTAGTCCGACTTGGACGACGAAAGGGCGTTTACTACTTAGCGAATACTGAGTTGCTAGTCACGTGACTATTCCCACGGGTACACGGCGCTTATCGAGGCACATGACGCGTAAGGCACCAGGACTTAGACGAGTCACTGGGCTTGTATCAGGGAAGACGACTTGCTCGAGTAGAGACAAGCGAACTAGAGGGCAGACGATGAGATGAGAAAGTGGTGAATTCAAGAAGACCAAGATGGCGTATCTTGGTCTTGATGAACCACTATTTATACATGTATGAGGACGCTTTCAAGCTCCTCCCAAATCCGTACGACTAATAGCGTAAGTAGCTCGAACCCTACTACAGCTATCCTAGGAATGAGTCATGCCCTATTGGCATGTGATACTTCTGTCCGCTTACTGATACGACATGTCCGTGACTAATTACTCCCTACTAACGACGCCACAGCCAGTAAGTAGGAGTCCACTTCGCGTACCGTGACATCACCCCCTTTTCAGCTGCGACGCCCACGGTGCCTAGTGGGTCCGATACCTCCCGCCCATCCTTCCTGGACCTCTCCGATACGGTTGTGCACATCGGCCATCTCCAGCCGGAACTTGCTGTGCGCCACCTCCCCCTGCGCCATACCGAGGGCTTCTGAGAGGGCGTGAAGCCTCTGCTCAATTCTTTCAGCCTCGTGTCGGTAAGCGCGGTAACGGTGTAACTCAGCTTTGAGAGAGAGGTCTTTCAAGGCATTGACTGCCTTGTCGACCCGGATTTGATGACTCTGCCCGCCACTCAAGGCGTGCATCTCGTTTTGCGTATACTGAGGCTTGCCGCGTTCGCGGACGTGCGGCTCTGCGTACAGGGGCTTGGAGTAGGTCTTGTCGCTGTCGGTAGCGAGGGCCAGTACCAGCGGGTCGGCGTTCATGATGACTTGTACGTAGGGAGCCTGCGTGGTAGCTCCCTGTGCGTCGGTGATGGGGAAGTGAATGAAGTTGTCCCCCCGGTTGTGAATGTACCCAGGGGGTGCGATGTGTGAGCTGCCGAGACGGCGCTTCAGAACGGTGGTGGAATAGGGGGGTTGGTTGTCGACGACGACGTCACCCCGATAGAGGGGGCGTCCCAGCGTGTCGCACGTGTACGGAGTCTCGTGGGGGTTGTCAGAGTCGGTAGTGCTGATAATGAACGGGTGCTCAGCTGGGTACCATTCCTCAAGGAACTCTGGTTGGTCGTACACCGCGCGCGCATCGTCGCGGTGAACCGGGCCCGCCTCTCGAGGATCGCGATTCTCCTTGTCGCTGCCCTCTCCAGCTGCTCCAACCTCCATGCCTCGGCCTCGAATCTCCACCCTGTCAACGTCCGCGCCTTTCTCAACAGGTCTTCCATCTCCGGCGTCGGACTCTTCTTCGTTCTTGACGCTGTATTCGACGCGGACCGGGAGAGGTCGAGGTGAGGTACTCGGACTGTCTCCGAGAGCTGCACGAAGCCGATCAACTTCGGTTTGAGTGTAGGGGGCGGTGTTGAGCTTCTGCCCGTCTTCGCTAAGCAGCCAGTAAGTGGCAGGGGCGTCGGGGTTGTCGATGTCGTTGACGGGTGCGAGCCTACCCATGGCCTCGCGGAACTCTTCATAGGTGAGGTTGTCGACGAGGTGGGGAGCGAGTGGTGCACAAGAGGAGACGGGGGAAACAGCGGAGGATGACATGTATGACTGTGAGAGGGATCCAGGTTGGAAGAATGAGGTCGACTTAGCATGAGTGGGCGGTTTTATAACCATTGCTCTAGTTTTGGATGTCCGCTCGAACTCCATCAAGGCCTCGTCAGCTGAGAGGTCTTCTCTGTTGACCCACTGATTGTCCGAGTCCGGGTAACCCTTCCATTTCACGAGGTATTGCCGTTTTTTGCTTCTGCCGAACAGCCGAGTGTCTAGAATGCTTTCGATTTCGTATTCTTCTTCTCCTTCTACCAGATCCGGTGGTGGGTGTGTGAAGTTTTCCCCATGCATGGATGTTTTGCGATAAGGCATGAGTAAGTCAGTGTGAAACACGGGGTGAATACTCCATTGTGTGGGAAGTTCTAGCTGGTAGTTGACGGGCGATAGTACCTTGCTGATCTTGAAGGGTCCATGCCGTCGTGCCGCGAGTTTCGCCGTTGGTTGGTTTGTGCGTAAGTGGCGGCCTTCTAACCATACTTGGTCTCCTTCTCGATACTGGGGCGTGTTTCGGTGTTTGACCCACATAGATTGCGCCTTTTTGATCAGGAATTGGGCTTCTTTCCGTGCTTCTCGGAATTGCTGCAATCTCGTGTTCACCTGTGGAATAGGGGATAGCTTATCCATCCAATCAGCGCGTGGGTCGTATCCCATCATAAGCGAAAATGGGGACTTCCTTGTTGCCTCGTGTGGCCAGCTGTTGTGCGCGAATTCCGCCATGGGTAGGAAGTGTGCCCAGTTATCTTGACGCTCGTTGGCCCAGAATCGAAGATATTGTTCCAGCCATTGATTGGTTCGCTCCGATTGCCCGTCGGTCCGAGGGTGATATGCCGTTGATATGTTCTGGTAGATTCCAAGGATACGGCATAATTCGCGGGTGAACTTTGATGCGAATCGCGGGTCCCGGTCACTGATAATTTTTGCCGGTAGTCTGAATCGTCTGAATACGTGGGTTACGTACAGGGCTGCGGTTTCCTCCGCCGTAATTTCTTCGATGCAAGGTATGAAGATCGACGCTTTGGTGCAGTCGTGGTCGGTAACAGTAAGTATAGAGTCGTGTCCCTGGGAGACTGGAAGTTTAGTGATGAAGTCTAGAGCGATGACTTCAAAAGGCTTAGCGTCGGGGATGGGTGTAATCGGTGCTAGAGGTGCTCGTGTGGGTCGGTTATTGACCTTGTGTCGCTGACACTCCGCGCATCCTTGTACGTATTCCTTGATGTGCTGTAACATATGTGGCCACCAGTAGTGTCGTTCGATGATTCGGAACGTTCTTTTGATTCCCGGGTGGCCATAGACGGGGGGGTCGTGATGGTTGCCGATGATGTCGCGTAACAGTAATGGCGTCCCAGTAATTACCCGTGCTCCTTGTTTGTACCATACTCCGTCGAACTTTTTAAGCTGGTGGGTGTCGACCCAAGGGATTATTTGACTTTCGTCTTGTGCATGATCCTCTGGTACTTGCGCGATCGATGCTCTCGCGAATACTTTATCAGGGAGTACTACGACTCCATCGTTGTCCTGTTCTCCTCGATCGTAGTCCGGTCGTCGGGATAAGGCATCGGCGCGGCCGTTATTTGTCCCTTTGATATGATGGATTTCGAAGTCATATTCCATCAGTTCCAGTACCTCTCGGGCTACGCGTCGACTTATCTTTTGGGCGGATCTCCAGTGCGTCAGGTTAAGATGGTCAGAAAAGATTTTGATCTTGTGTGGGGATCCCGCCAGCAAAGGTCGCCAGTGACGAAGGGCTTTGACGATCGCTAGGAGTTCTAGGTCATAGATGTCGTAGTTGCGCTCTGCCTCATTAAGGGTGGCTGAGTAGTAGCCCACGGGGTGTCGTTTTCCGTCCGGTTTTTTCTGTAGCAGTACCGCCCCTACCGCAAATCCGGATGCGTCAACTTCGAGTTCGAATTGATCCGTGAGGGATGGGTGCGCTAGTACTGGTTCTTGCGTTACGAGCGTTTTGAGCTTTTGGAAGGCTCTCTCTTCTTCTGTGCCCCATTGCCAGTCCGCGTCTTTCCGCGTAAGTTTGTTAAGAGCTCGTGCGTGTGTGGCAAAGCCGCGAATGAAGAGGCGGTAAAAATTACAAAAGCCCAGAAAGGAGCGGACGTCTCTGACCTTCGTGGGGCGTGGCCAATCCTTGATGCCCGAAATTTTTACCGGGTCCATGCGAGTTACCCCCTTTTCAAGGATTACCCCCAGGTAATCCATTCGCGGCGAGTGGAAGAGGCATTTTTCTGGTTTGAAGTAGAGATCGTGATCCATAGCCACTTGGAGTACATCGCAGACCGCGTCAATGTGTGCTTGAAGGCCCGCGTTTTCATGAGTAGCTACCCCTATGTCGTCCATGTATACTCGTATGATGGTGCCCAGAAGTTCGTGTTTTGCGATGGTGGGTCCCAAGATTTCGTTCATCATGGTTTGGAATGTGGCCGGCGAGTTTGTGAGTCCGAAATACATCACTAGAGGTTCGAAGAGCCTGTACCGTGTTTTAAAGGCTGCTTTCGGTTCATCTCCTGGTTTGATGCGTATGTTATTGTACCCCCATCGCACGTCCAATTTGGTGTAGATATGGCCGTTGCCTAAGTCGTTGATGAGTTCCGACATGAGCGGCAGTGGGTATTGATTGCGGATGGTGCATGCATTGATTTTTCGATAATCTTGTACAGGCCGTAGCTTCCCATCTTTCTTTTTGATGAAGAAAAAGGACGATGCGTAGGGTGATTTGGACGGGCGTATATACCCCATTTTCAGCTGTTCTTCGAGCCACACTTTGAGTTGAGCGTCTTCATCCTGTGTCATGGGGTAGACTTTGCAGTCGATGGTCGCCGGAGTGCCCGGTTTGAAGTCGATGGCATGATCCCATGGCCTTGATGGTGGGAACCGATGAGACGCCTCTTCGCTAAAGATCTTGGCGAATCGTTGGTACAGCTTCGGGATTACTGTGGCTACCGTGTTTTGTTTAGCCGCAATGGCTAATTCGGTGGCTGTGGTACGTAGCTGGCATTCCCCTTCTAACTCCTGGACTATGTCCTCTTTTTTGTCGTCCGTGAATATCCATGCGATGGTGGCTTCATCATGGGTGGTTGCCCCTGCGATAACTGTGGTTGGTTCAGCGGGGTTAATAGATCGGATGACTATGGGGAGTGCGTCTTCGTGAATAGTGGCATGGGTCCAACTGATGGTAGGTTCATAAGTGGCGAGCCAAGGGTATCCTAGTACTAGATCTTCGTTTCCTATATCGGTGACGAGAAATCGAATAACTCTGCGGATGCCTTTGGTTTGTACTTCTAAGTCCACAAAATGAGTGATGGACCCAGCTTTGTTCTCCGTGTTATCTATGTTCCATATTTTCTTTGGGCGCTCTAGTGGCTGTAGCCCTAACCCCATTCGTTTGGCGAACGCGGGTCTGATAAAGTTGTTGGTGGCTCCGGAGTCTACGAGCCCTTTAATGTCGGCCATGGAGTAACTGGTGCGAATCGAGACTGGGATTCTAAGAGATCGAAAGCGAGTCATGATTACAGAGTTACAATTTGTTGCCCTCACCCAGGCCGATGGGTTCAGGCGTCCCGAAAATCCCCCTTCTCCCACAAATCTTGCAGTATGAGGTCTTTAACCTCGTCACTAGCTCCCCTAACTCCGTCAAGCCAGTTGTTAGCAGTCTGCTGGGGTTCCGCTGTTTGGGCCACTTGTGCACGCGGGTCTTGACTGTAGTAGTCAGTTTCGATACTACGGCTGTTACTGGCCGGACGCCATTGCTGCTGCTGCGGCCTTTGTTTCCTGGGACGGGTGCAGTTGCGTGAGATGTGTCCGAGTCTGTTACAGTTGTAACAGACGACTTCCCTCATATCCCTGCGAGGGGCGTTTCCACCTTGTCCTGGTCCTCCTCTTGGTTGGAATGGTGGGCGTGGTTGGTAGTTCCCTCGATTGGGATCTCCTACTTCGGCGAGTCGAGCGCGTGATCTGTCCGCGGATGTATCCATTGCGTTTGGGTCGTATCGCGGCGCTTGGTTGCGTGGCGCGTTCCATTGGGACCCTCCAAAGCGTGGAGGTGGGTTGAAACGAGGTGGAGGACCTCGTGGCGGTCCTCTTGCGGGTGTGGACATTCCGAGGCGGGCTCGAAGGTGGATGTACTGTTTCTGCCGTCTAAGTGCGGCGTCCTTCCACTCGGTGAAAGTAGTGGGTCCGTCGAGTTCGTAGACCTTCGTAAACAATTTGCTCGGTAGTCCGGCCGTGAAGCGATCGATGGTTTGTTGGTCGTTCAGGCGGTAGTCAGCTTTCCGACAGAGTTGCTCAAAGTTGGTGACATACGAGTCAATATCGTCACCCGTCATTCTGAACCCTTTGGCGAGTTCGGCTTGGGCTTGTTCTTGTTCCAATGTGTTGGAGAATCTATCGGCGAATCCTGCTGCCAGTGTGTCCCAAAGGTATTCGTCGTACCGATCTCTCCCGTTCCGTACTTCGGTATTGAGCCATTGGAGAAACCCTAGCGTCCAGTTGGCTACGGACGCTCCCTTGATGTAGCCCAGGAACAGGAGGCATCTTTTGTATACGTTGCGCATGCTTGGCGCGTCGAAGTTGAGCCCCCAGTAGGCGTGCCATTGTGTGAGGAATGACTCGTAATCAGTTCTGTCTCCTTTAAAGATTGTCGGTGGTTCACCTTCTAGTCTGGGCGTGGGTGCTCCTGGTGCCACTGCTCCTCCGGGCATACCTCCTCCCGGGGGTCCTCCTCCTCCGGGTGGTCCTCCTCCGGGTGGTCCCCCTCCGAATCCTCCTGGGAATCCTCCGATGGGGCGTCTTGGTGGTCGTCCTCCTCCTCCTGGCGGCGGGTTGTCGCCTGGCGGATCGGGTTGATCCGGTCCTATGGCTCGGAATATGGCCGCATCATCTGCGGTCATACGGTGTCCCGTAGAGGGATGAATGGGGAGTAGGAGTTGTTCGGCTTCCTCACGGGTTCTTCGGAGTTCTTCTTCGACTGCTTCATTGGTGATTGTTTCGGTGACGGTGGCCATCTCGGCTGGTGGGTTTACTCGAATAATCTCTGGTTGTGACACGGGAATGGACTCAGCTAGTCGAGTTACTTCTTCTACTTCTGAGTCTTCTTCTTTGTCGGTGCGTTCGCCTTCCTTGCTAGTCTCCGATGGTGCTGGCGTCCTTGGTTCTGACGTACTTGGTTCCTCGTCTGGCTGTCCGTCTATGCGGCCCCACTGTTCTCTGGTAGGTAGGTTGCGCGCGTCGATATCGCAGTTATAAAGTTGGCTTGCTGGGCGTACAACGTCCCACCTATTGTCGATTGGATTCCACGTAACCTCTGTCCAACAAGTATTTTCAAAGTTGAACTCAACTGGTCTGAACCTCGTGGGTCCTGATGCGAAGTCGACGAAGTATCCTGTGTCTCCGCGGTACTCTCTCCACCTGGCTGCTCCTAGGAATTGTGCTGGTACGTTGCGGTCTCCCCTTCGTTCGAGGGAGTAGGTTCGGAAGTTGGTCCACTGATCTCGAGTAGTGAACACCACGGTGAGGGATCTTGGTCTTAATGTAACGCCACCACGAGCGTTAGTCCGACTTGGACGACGAAAGGGCGTTTACTACTTAGCGAATACTGAGTTGCTAGTCACGTGACTATTCCCACGGGTACACGGCGCTTATCGAGGCACGTGACGCATAAGGCACCAGGACTTAGACGAGTCACTGGGCTTGTATCAGGGAAGACGACTTGCTCGAGTAGAGACAAGCGAACTAGAGGGCAGACGATGAGATGAGAAAGTGGTGAATTCAAGAAGACCAAGATGGCGTATCTTGGTCTTGACGAACCACTATTTATACATGTATGAGGACGCTTTCAAGCTCCTCCCGAATCCGTACGACTAATAGCGTAAGTAGCTCGAACCCTACTACAGCTATCCTAGGAATGAGTCATGCCCTATTGGCATGTGATACTTCTGTCCGCTTACTGATACGACATGTCCGTGACTAATTACTCCCTACTAACGACGCCACAGCCAGTAAGTAGGAGTCCACTTCGCGTACCGTGACATCCTGGAGGAGGTCTCCCGGGTGGCGGCTCTGGTGGAGGAGGTGCGCCAAGCGGTGGAGCAGGTGGCGGAGGAGGCGGGGGCGGTGGAGCAGGTGGTGCTCCTATTCCCCCCGCCGGAGCCGCACCAGCCGCGGTCCCGCCTGCACCCGGAGGACACGGACGTTTAGGAGGGAACCCACCCCCCGAGTTCAACGGAGACCGAGAGAAAAGCAAGCAATTCATGCTTGTGTTCAACTTATACCGAGAAATGAACCCCACCGTCGACCAACTCGCCATCCCCTACCCCCGCGCGATGACCTTTCTCTCCTACATCCGCGGACCCCTCGTCGACGATTGGGTCACAGAGCAGTTCGCTTGGCTTGAGGACCAGCGAAACACAGGAGTTCTGATGACAGAAATGAACCTGTGGAATACCGTCCGCGATCGATTTATGCAATCATACACCGACACGGCGGAACGAACGAAAGCCCGGAAGAGTTTGCAGACTCTGACCATGAAGGGCGAAGATATCGACACCTACGTGGCTACATTTTCCAATTTAGTCCACAAAGCCGGGTATAACCCCGATGAAGCCACAACCCTGGACATGTTCCAGGACGGACTCCCAGACCAGTTAGTAATCAACGCCACACGCTTCCAACATCCGATCACATGGGATGATTGGAAGGCGGCTGCTCGTCTACAGCAGGCTGAATATCTGGTTTTAAAGGACCGTCTGGGAAAGAACAGGTCCCAGCGTGGAAAGAAGAGCGGACACAGCCGAGAGCAGTGGGTCCAGGCCCTCAAACAGAACCGAAACCCTAACGCCATGGATGTTGGACGCGCCCGAGCCTCCGTGGTGCTTACCGACGGAGACCGGGCCCAGCTTCAGAAGGAGGGACGATGTTTTAGATGTCGTGCTCAAGGGCACATGTCGCGTAACTGCCCACAAAAGGGAACGCGCGCGGCTACTACCTCCTCCTTCGGACCCCCCTCCTTTACCCTGACTCCAGACGTATCAACTCCCACCATCACTACTGTCGCCGTATCTTCTAATCGCGTACTTTCGAATGAAGAGCAGGCGGATGCGCAGATCGCTGCGATGAAAGCGCAGACCCAGGAGGTCAGGGACCTCATGGTGGACAAACTATTCGGGAAGGAGGGTTTTCCCGACGCTTGAACCCGGCGGCCTGGGCTAGAGCGTTAAATCTAAACGTGTACACTAGCAGATATCGATCCATGCGAATCCCAGTTCTGTTTAGATCTGCACACACAACGGCCGAACGACAAGTCCTCGTGGACTCAGGAGCAACCGACAATTTTATTTGTTCGACACTGCTCAAACGACTACAGATAACCACCCGAAACGTCTCGCATCCCATCCGCATCTGGAATGTGGATGGAACGAACAACCAGGATGGAGAGATCACACAGTATACCGATCTCACCGTGAGAACGGGGAAGGAGACCAGAACGCTTCGTTTCCTAATCACGAACTTAGGAAGAGACGAAGTGATCCTTGGGTACCCCTGGTTCACGGCCTTCGAGCCACAGATACGATGGGGAGAAGCGACGTTGAACGAAGAGTTTCAACCAGTCGTTATTTCCAGCCTTCATCTGTCAGACGAAGCCACGCCTATGGAAGCATCCATAAGGGCATTGGAGACGTATGAACTTGACGAGGAGGCGTGGGAACAGCTCATAGATGATGAGCGGGATCCCTGCATCACATTCCTACGAAAAACAACGACCGCCTCAGAGTTAGCCCAGCGCGAGGCGGCAAAAAGACCCAAACACACGTTTGAAGAACTGGTACCTGCAGAGTACCGGCGACACCGTAAAGTGTTCAGTGAGGAAGCGTCCCACCGATTCCCTCCCTCACGAGTATGGGACCATGCTATCGACCTCCTCCCGAATGCCCCACCAGCGTTGGATTGTAAAGTGTACCCACTGGCGCAAAATGAAGAGGAGGCGCTCACTACGTTCCTCACTGAACAGCTGAACAAAGGGTATATTCGACCCTCCAAGTCCGCTTACACGTCACCATTCTTCTTCATCAAAAAGAAAGACGGGAAGTTGAGACCCGTCCAAGACTACAGGCGGTTGAATGAGATCACCGTCCGAAACCACTACCCCCTTCCCCTTATCCCCGAACTCATCGATCGCATACGAGGAGCCCGCTTGTTCTCCAAGCTCGACATCAGATGGGGCTATAACAACGTACGGGTCAAACCGGGAGAGGAGCACAAAGCGGCATTTAAAACGAACCGGGGACTGTTCAAACCCCTGGTTATGTATTTCGGCCTCACCAACTCCCCGTCAATGTTCCAGGTGATGATGGACTACATCTTCCGAGACCTCATCCTACTCGGACTCGTGATCGTCTACATGGATGACATCCTAATCGCCACCGCCCTAGACCATTCCCAGCATCGGAATGTGCTGCATGAGGTGCTATGCCTCTGTGAAGAGCACGATCTGTACGTCAAACCGGAGAAGTGTGAATTCGAGGTGCTAGAAATTGAGTATCTCGGACTCATTATCGGACGTGGGAACGTCCGGATGGATCCCGTTAAAGTGCGGGGAGTCCTGGAGTGGCCAGCTCCGAAGAGCCTTAGGGAAGTGCGCGCCTTCCTCGGCTTCTGTAACTTCTACAGGCGGTTCATCCGAGGATTCTCCACCCTCGCCCGCCCATTACACGATCTCACGAAGAAAGACACTCAGTGGCGTTGGGACCAGGACCAACAGGCTGCATTCGATAATATCAAACGAAGCATTGGCAGAGAACCTACGCTCCTCTTCCCCGACCTCACGAAACCATTCGAGCTCGAGGTGGACACATCGAATGTAGCCCTAGGAGCGGTGCTTAACCAACTAGGGCCTGACCAATGCATGCACCCGGTTGCGTTCCACTCCGAATCACTAACGGAAGCGGAACGCAACTACGACATTTACGACAGGGAACTACTAGTGGTAGTCAAAGCACTACGAGCCTGGCGTACCTACCTAGTTGGCTCCCCTCACAAAATTATCATCCACACCGACCACGCCAATCTGCAGTATTGGAAAGACCCCCGAAAGATCAGCCGGAGAGTGGCACGCGAGTTCTTGGAGTTATCAGAATACAACTTCGCACTGAAGCACGTACCTGGTATAAAGAACGGTCACGCGGACGCCCTCTCACGGCGAGCTGACTACGAGCCCAACGAGGAGGACAACAACGATGTAATCGTCCTCCCCGCTGACCGCTTCATATGCGCAACCCAAATGTCAATGCACGACATGGACATCTGGACGCAAATAGCGCAAAACAGGGACGAGAAAGCCGTCCTTGTGTGGGTCGAACCCCACAACCTGAAAAAACACCAAGGTCTCTGGTGGAAAGGAGACGCACGACAACGATCTTAAACGGGGGGTAATTACCTTTTTCCACAACATGCCTAGCATGGGCCACCCAGGGATCGCAAACACGCTAGAGTTGGTGCGACGCGACTACTGGTGGCCGAATATGCGGAAGGATGTGGAAGACTATGTCAAGGGCTGTGCGACGTGCCAAGCCAACAAAATCAACCCCCACCGACAAAAACCACACCTCTTTCCTATCACCACAGACCCCGACGCTGAACCATTTGAAGTCGTGATGATGGACTTCATCACGAAACTACCCCCGTCGAACGGATACGACTCCATTCTCACCATTACCGACCATGATTGTTCGAAAGCGGCCATCTTCATCCCGTGTAATGAGACGATTACCGCGGAAGGAGTGGCGCGACTCTATCTCCACCACGTCTACCCACACTATGGCATTCCCCAGAAGATGATCACGGATCGAGACCCGCACTTCACATCCGCCTTCATGAAGGATTTGTGTAAGACGCTGGGAATCCGTCAGAACATCTCCTCGGCATACCATCCGCAGACTGATGGGCAGTCGGAACGCACTAACCAGTGGCTAGAACAGTACCTCCGCCACTGGAGTAACGTACAGCAGGATAACTGGGCGGAAGCGCTCCCAGTGGCGCAATTCGCGCACAACTCGTGGCCAAACGCCACAACCAAGCATTCCCCGTTCTCGTTGATCATGGGATGGGAACCACGTACCGCATGGACATCAAAACCCACATCAACCCCGTCTGTTGATCAACAACTAGAAGAAATGGGTGATAGACGCCAGCATGCGCAAGACTGCATCAAACATGCGCAAGAGCTTATGGCAAAGAGGGGGAAGACGCGCTTCATACCTTACCTGGAAGGCGCTCAAGTATGGTTGGAGGGGACGAACCTCCGGACCTTCTACCCCACCGCAAAGCTCGCCCCAAAATGCCACGGACCGTTCCGAATCAAGAAAGTCTTATCGGCGGTATCGTACAAATTAGATCTTCCGAAGACGTGGAAGATACACCCCGTGTTCCATGCGAACCTCCTTGTTACGGTTTCACCTTCGACCATCCCTCGAACACCCCACCGGAAGACCCCGAACACCGCTAGGAGGAAAAGCGCAGAAGAATACGCGGAAGAAGAGGCTGAAGTAGCAAGACTTGTGGCAGACCATGTCCACGAACGAGCTAAGTCTCCCACGCAATACTACTACGAACCCTGAAGCGCTCAGCGAAGTGATCCAGAATACTGGGAGTAGCGCACGTGATCTTAGCGCCCGCCCATCACGTGACCCTGGCACGTGACCTGGCTAGACCCGCACCAGATGGGTCCAGATGAGCTTGTGCCTGGACCGGCCTAGACTGCCTCGTGTTTGTGACTCATATCGATTGTGCCTCATGTTTGATGGCTGTATGCCTCATGATTCCTTATCTCTGACTCGTGCCATGCGCGCCTTACGCCATTGGCTGACTCTTATCTCTGACGTAGTTGTGACTCATTCCTAGGACCCGTGTACTAGGGTTTCGGAGTTCCAAGCTGAGGTTCAAACCTCCTTGGACATGTATAAGTAGAGAGGCTTATGGTCGCTGAAGACCTAAGCTTGACTTCTTGGATTGTCCACCCATTTGTACTGCCATTCGTTGGCTGTTAGTTCATTTGGCTCTGCATTGCAATAGACGGCTGTCTGCCTCTTTGCCTATCCTAGTCCTTAGCTGTGCTCCAGTGTGCTGTCTTTGCCGCTGTCTGCTATCCCTTCCTTTCCCGCTTACACTCGTCGCTGGCTGTCTGTCGCGACTCCTCCCCTCTACATCATTGGTCGGTTGTCTATCGCCTTTGATCGTCTTTTACTCTTTCTGGCCATCACCGCCGTCCATATCCTTTGGGCAACGCTATTACGTCTCACTTGTGAGCTGATAGCCGAACGAGTACGTGAAGTCGACATCCTCTGTGATCGTTAGGTCCCGCTAGTAGCCTTGCGCAGTCCGCAAGAAGGAACGTCCGGTGGAACGTTACACTCCTCACACCATATAAGGAGACGGAACTCCATGGAGCTAACTTCACGCGACCCCCACCTGACCTTATCGAAGGAGAAGAGGAGTTCGAAGTGGAGCGCGTGTTACAATCTCGCCTTCATGGCCGGGGGCGCAAACTTCAATTCCTAATCCAGTGGAAGGGATTTCCCATGAGTGACAGCTTGTGGGAACCACTCGATAACGTCCGCCACGCACCTGACTTAATCGCCGAATTCTACTGGCAAAATCCTACCGCCGAAGGGGCTGGACGAAAGATATAAAAGATGCATCCCCTTCGCCCACTCTCGTCACCCATGATCATCCCCGGAAACCTCATGTCTGACACACCTATCATCACCACTGTGCCTGTCCGCCCCCCGTCTCAGATTATTCTCGAAAACCTAACAGTACCGTCCCAAGAAGCTGGCATCCCAGTTATGGGATATGACGCCTACACCCCCTACTCACGCATTGTCACACCCGACCCTCTGCCAGAGTTCACGCTTGACCCAGAAACCTCACTACCTACTGTCGTCGAACCGGCTGAGTCGCCGGAATCCCCTGAGTCAACACCTCCACCCCCACTTGTCTCTCTGCCCACACTAAGCACGCTCCACCAATCCGGCCTCCCGCTTCCCCCATTCCCACCTGGTCTAGACCACGTGTTCACCCCTCACCCCACTGTTGAGCTTGCGGTCCCCGACCGCCACTACGCCCTCCTTGACGATGAGGATGAGGATAAGTCAGGGGAGCCAGGTATCCCCTATTTCCTTAACGACCCCACTTCCCCACACTTCCACCCGCTCATGATTGGAGAGCCGGGGAAGAAGGAAGTGGCACGGTACATCTATTACCGGAAGGACTATCAAGAGGTCGTGGGCACCATGGGCAAGGGGGAACCTTGCTACGTCACATCCGTCTACCTGCGTACGGTCCAAGCTAACCAACTCCCACAACACGTCACGGACCAGCAGGTGGACCTATTCCACCCTCACGACCCTCGCCGCATCATAATCGATGAGGTGATTTCCTCACTCCACTACCCCGCGCTCCACACGGACGTCTCCCGTCTGCGTACCTGCCTTGAGGCACGAGACGCGCTCAAAGTGCGTCGGGACGACCTTCGCAGGCTGGAGGCCGAGGCGACGAAGGACCAATTCCACCTCGACATGAACATGTCGAGCGTACGGAAGAGGTTGCAGTACGCCCAAATCATCCCTCTCATCAGTGACCGCTATGTGGAGCTGATGACGAAACCCACTCGCCCCCGCCATTCATCTGAGCTCCGCGCTGACAGCGCGGACGAGATGCCCTTACCACCGTGTGCAGGAGGACCTAGTGAGATGCCGCGCCTTCAAGGGGAAGGCAGCACGCGTCGTCGCAGGTGTTACGAGTGTCGGTCCAAGGACCACCTCATCAGAGATTGCCCTGAGCGAGGGCGGCGGGACGCATGCCAGTGGTGTGGCAGTCTCGCCCATCGCGTGGATGTCTGCCTCATAAGGCGAATATCCCCGATGTCCGCTCGGTACAAGAATCCCACGCCGCGCACCCGCTGGTGTGGGAAGTGTCTCGACTGGAAGGCGACGCATGACGAGATCGATTGCCCGCAGTATGAGGGTTGCCGTAAGTGTGGCCGAAGGGGGCGCCACATGTTCTTACGATCTCACACCTGTCCCCGGTCCCCCTCTCCTGACCCGGCTACTGTCATTCCCGAGGAGGACTGTTACTATACTAGCGACTAGTCGAAGTCGTGGCGACTTCGAGTCTGACGGGGGGGTAATGTTACGATTTTCCCCCTTCTCTTCTCCCTTCCTGTCTCGTATCTTGTGACTCATATTCAGCGTCAGACTCCCATGTGTACTTTTATGATACGATCCGCTTCGATCCGCGCCTCGGCTCTTATCTCGCGCCTAGCGCATGACTGTTACGACACCCCATGGCGTGACTTCCAGAATCCGCTGACAACTTCTGATCCACGCGTCGTCCCGTGGAATTCCCTTGTTCTCATTTTGTACTTTCCCCTTGTTAGCTCTCTAGGACCCGGATCCTAGGATCGCGCCATATGTTTGTCTCTGACAAACATCGTGTACTAGTATATAAGTCCCACGCTACCTAGCTTGTACGGTAGACTTGACTTCTTGTGTAATACCACACCGCTGTCCATTTCTCACGAACGAACCCTTGAGTCGCACTTTCGCTTGACTCCCCCTTCTTGCTCGCCGTTGCGCTTGAGCTTATTCCTACTATTACCCTTGTGTCCACGGAGGCCAAGTGGTACTTGTTCACCATCGAACTAGGTCGTAACTGACCTACTCCTGTCCCGTTACCGCCCGTGACTTAACCGAAGTACACGTCGTACTTAACGCCCCTGTGGTGGCGTTACAGCAAGTCGAGTTCCGCCAGAAGATCGTTGCCCCCAGGGATGCATATAGAATTCGGATGAGATGCTTGAGCACCGACTTCCGACTTCCAGATGCCAAGTTCAACCTCGTGGAGCAAGTCCACGACAAAGAGGTGGTGGTAGTCTTGTCCCTCCACCGACATCTTATCCGAGAACGTGTTCTGGTAAATAGTGTAAGTACTAGGTCAATACATCACAAGATATAAGGGCATACTCGTGTCGGTATGAGGGAGTGATCCCCAAGAAGCTTTTGAACTCGCCTGCTTGTAATTGCCAACCCCTCGTTAAATATGAGTTTGCGGGCCCTTTCGATTTTCTGTCGCCTACTGTCATTGTCGTTCCGAAGACGGTTGCGGGTTCTTGCATCGGTAGTTGTACCCACAAATGCAATGTCCTTTTTCCGTACGAGACAACGCGGGCAGGGAGATCGCCCAAGATACTTGATTGTGGCCAGAAGGATTCTTATCTGTCATCAGTATCGCATCGCGACAAAGTCTTAAAGAGGCTCTGCTCACTTTTCGGGATGATCAGCAGAGTATGTGATCAGGCAAAAGAAGAAAACTCGTTCGATATCATCAGTACAACGAACCCTAAGCCCTCAGGTGCATCCCTCTACGAACGCGTCATCCATCAGATGGTTCCAGATTGCGTGCATGAGCTCGCGCTTGCAGTGGACTGTAATGTCGGCTGATGGTGCTTGGCCTGTCTCCTCTAAGTACCGACTTGCAAAGTTTGCACCAATCTGCGGTAAGTATTAGTGGCGTGCGTAAACCGATTAGCTGATGGACTTACTGAAGGGACGTATGCGAGGTGATGCACTGCATGGCATGATGGCCTCACCTGCTCTTGTTTCGACTGATTCGCAAACATGAGATAGACGGGCCACACCAAGGCCGATCCAAAGTTGGTCAGTTGGGACGAATCTGATGCCAACATCAGTCCAAGAGCAACACGCTCAGTGGTATCGCCTTCTGGCCGAGGTAGGCTGTCAACATCAAGTTGTGCCTGTATCATGGCGTCCGATGAGTAGGTTTCACCGTATACTCGCTCAATCTTGTCCGGATTGTTGGGATCAGGCGCCCAGTGCATTGTATATGGCAAGAAGTGGAATGACTGTGCCTTCTCAGATGCGCACACTGATCTAATAATGTCAGTGATGCGACGGTGGAAGAGGTTCGGAATCGTTAGTGTGGGGGCGTCGTCCTCAGAACTGAATCGTCTCCCTTCTACTGGAAGGCGAATGTTGACCGTAGCCTCGTGCCAGCCATCTTGAGTGCGGAAGGGGTGTGCTTCATCGGAAAGATAGTTATCCAGTCACTTGTTTTCCCTTTGAGCGCTGAAACCCCGCAATTCACGCTTCAGGAATCTAGGGTCTTCCATGGCGGCAGCCACCATGTTGGCATGTTCCTCGGACTTGGTATCTGACCCAGAGAAATACGCTGCCATAAATACGGCCGCGCTGTAGCTAGTAAACGGGGTATATGGTTCTGGTGTATTGTATGATATCTCGTGGATTGTTTCTGGGGTAACAGGGGGTGGTGGCGTATCCGAGAATGGGAAATCACATACGAGGTCCAGTCTTTCTTCGTCTTTGGGATGCCATCTCGGACTGTGGGTATAACGTCTGAATACTCCCAGCTTATTGGGTTGGGTTTGGAATGGGTGTGGTCGGGTATCTGGAGGGGGCGTCGCTGCTAACGTCGGTGAACTCGTGCGATCGTCGCGCTCGGGGGGAGTGGGTGCTTGGGGTGGGACGTGCGCAAGAGACATATCGCCATGTGGTACATAGTCAATGAGTCGGTGAGGTATCCGTACAACGTGTCCTGATCGCACTGAACGTATGGGTGGTGGTGGTGACGGCGGGACCCTTGAGTCTACTTCTCTAGGTATTTCGGTCTAGTCGAGCGATAGATGTCCTATCAGTTTACGTGAAGACGAAATGTTAACAACTTACATCGTATGTGTTGCTGATGGCCGGCCCTCCAATGTTATGGTCGTCGGGATCGTCCTTGTCGGGTTCAACATGGTCTTCTTCGGGGGATCCAACACGGGCACATTTGGGGCTGAGTCTTGAGCTGCCCTTGGAGGGGCGGGGGTTTGTCATCGCTACTGGTGAGACCAATCTTGGCCTCTTCTTCCTGCATTGTCGACCATGTTGGTCAAATGTCTTAACCGAATTATAGACTTTGCCACAGCGTGTACACTCGTGTCTCATGGGGCGCGTTCGTGAGTTGTGGTTGCAGGTCTAGGGTGTATTACGATTGAAACGTACCCTTGACTACTTTATTGTCGTAGAGCAGCACTCTGGATGATCTGCCACGCTTGACCACCTGTCAAAGGTGATCATCGATTACAGTCACTTATTTAAACCCTAGCCCAAACCAACAGTGTTGCACATGGCTTCTTCGCAAAGCCGCCTCGAGGTCGAACTTGATACGAGCGCAGCCTTGCGTGGCGTGCCCATGATCGCCCTCATGCTGGTACCTCCGAACATAAACAGAGTCGTAAGTAACGCTGCGAGCACCGTAGATTCCAATGTACTCACCCTGATGCGTTGTAGGTCTTCAGAACCCCACCCAGCCCTGATGAGGACGGAGTGGCGGTCACTTCATCTCGTTCGCCATCCAGAGCCGTCCTCGCCCGAGACGGTGATTGTGGGAGCAAACCTAAAAAATCGCCAGCTAGGCGTGGAGTCGTTGGCACGAAACGCCCGCGCGAAGCTAGTAGGAACACGACACCGGCGAAGCGTGCAAGACAGCCATCGGCGGGACCGTCCAGCATCAAACTCAAGGGCAAGCCACAATACGTACCTGAAAATGAAGTACTGTTAGTCCTTCCTCCAATGCCCAGGAGCCTATACAACGAGCTCACCTTCGACAACCTGGACAGTTCCCTGACAGAGCCTGAGAGCTCCGAAGACGAACGTGCGAAGCGCCTGAAAAATCTCTGATTACGGCCTATTTACATTACATTTATGACAATGTATATGTATAATTAAGATGATGTCGACGCGCGTGGTGATAAAAAATTGGCTGTCAATTGTTGAACTATGTCTGGAAGGATGTTGAGAATAAGGCTTCCTGTGCAAGACGTGCCACTCACCCCGGTGTGTCGCATTTGGCATGTGGACCTCATTTTTGAGAGCAACCCATCTCTGCTGAAGCTTCTCAGTGCTCCACTTAGTCCATTTTTCGTCTGTAAGGTTGCCCCATTGGATCTCATCTTCCACGTGAACATCCAATGATGCTATCCTAAATGGGTGGTTAGCTCATATCAAAGAGAGTTGGCTGTATACATACTTATGGACTAGGATACACGAATCGGCCTTGCGCCAGCGAGGGGCTCTCCCAAGACTCTTCACTGTCGGTGAGAGTGAACCATTCCTGACAGTGTAAGGTCCGAGTTGGCCAGACACTCGGAACATACATACCACTTGTTACTGCATTGTTTTGCGCTCCGCGTGTTGTCCATCCGTCTTGATACCTCCTTCCAGAACTTGGGGTTCGTTTCGGGCCTCTGTCCGCTCTCCTTCATGTCTTGCATGATCGTAGTGAGACACGACACCTCGTCTGGAGACCACTTTCCTGTGTGACTGTCAGCATTCAGTTGTTCAGTAGTTCACGCTGTACGTGCCGTCATGTCGGGTATCGCGGTGTTTTAGGTATTTGTGGTATCGGCGACAGCACTCGTCAGCAGGTCGTTCCAGAAGATCGCCAATCCTCTTCCATTCGAGGCACTGCTCAACGAATCTGTATAACTATGAGTAGATAACCGTTTCCAGTGTGCGCAGACACTCACTCTGTCAGCCTTGTGTCTTCAAGCTCGGTCCACTTCCTGGGCTTCCGGAAAGGGTGGCTAACCTGCCAAACGTAGTCGTATACCGATCGGACACGTCTAAGTGGTACCGAGCGTGCTGGGTAAGGTGTCAGAGAATCAGGGAATGCGTACGGTGATGAAAGAAAGGCAACTCACTGACATGGGCCCAAAATCCTTCCCGTCTCGTCTCACTCAGGATGAGATCGTCTATGTTCTCTTGGCTCATGCCCCGGGTCTATGTGAGAGTGTCAGGACAGACATCGGCAGGAACGATGACCCGGGGTTCACTTCTTGATATTGACGGATGGCATCGTCGATGCTGTCAGTTTCCGCCTGCGTGAAGAGACCCTCACGAAACGGCACACCTGCTTCGTGTATCAGCAAGGCTAGACGCAAAGGCATCCTATACTCACCACATCGCCCGAATTCCTCCCCGACCACCACTTCGTGGCTAGCATCTCTGCGTGTTCTTGTGTCAATGGGCAGGTGGCGGCCATCTGTAAGAATGCGTTAGACAGGATTGGTCACTCCTTTGGATGTTTTGACGCGACTTAGCTCGTCTACACGCGTGTTTCCTAAGCAGAGTTGCGCTATTTCACGACTACAGCTAGAGACTCTATTCTACGAGTTTTACACGCGAAGATATGTATGTAGGGAGACGGAGGAAAGGGAGTTCGGAAGTGCCCGAACATGGTAATATAGTCCGCTACTCCGGGTGCGTCCCAAAGCCAGCACCTCGGCACCGGTCCGCTCAGAGTATCTGCCAGGCTCATCAGCATATACCGAGGTCGTCGCCACAAGTCAGCACGTGCTGGCTTTGGTTGGGACGCACCCGGAGTAGCGGACTATATTACCATGTTCGGGCACTTCCGAACTCCCTTTCCTCCGTCTCCCTACACACTTGCTCTATATGACGTCCTTAGTTAGTGTACAAATAGACAATGTCAATGGAGCGTTCGAATTCTTTGCGGATACAATCCACGAGGCCTGCATGAGGTCTAAGCGTGTGTGGAGCATAGTAGTTGGTATTTAGTAGTTGTGAACGCGACTTCATCTACCCTCAACGCCATCGTCGCACCTATGTCCCAATTTACGGTTCGTACTCGTGAATATTGACAAACAGTGTAAATATTAACTCAATCGCATAGATACGCGACTTTTTGGACATCGAGGCTACTGTAGATAACGAGGAAGAAGAGGATTTTGAAGACGAGGAATTCGGTGAGTCAGTAGAATTGGTCCTCGACGTATGTTAACCGCAAGTAGATCAAATTTTCAACGACGATGTCGAAGAAGTTGCGTCGGACTGGAGTTCGAGGCTCGCCTCTCCCGCGCCAACGGATTTCACACAACAGACATTGGAGATACGTGCTGGTATCGCCCGGAGGTCCACCCGCACATCTGTGCGGCACGACGAGGATGTCCCAAGACATTACCTCGTACCTCGTGAGTACGATCCTCATCTATGGTCAGTTTGTGTAAAGGTACGCAGTTCAGCTGTCCACTTTACAAAATCTCACGTCTTCCAGCCAGGACACGAGAGCGACCTCGTAATGCAGATTGCCCAACGCACGAGCCTAGGCGATAAGCCGCCTGTCGCAGACATCGCCTCAGTTTTCGCCCGAGCGGGTATCCCAGGACTCATTTTCCTGGAAGGTAATCTCATCGAGGTAACCCGCGCTGTGCGAGATCTCGTCACCGTCCTCACCCGCATACCCCCATTCCTGGTCCCTCTGGAGCAGCGTGTCGCGCTGCTGTCGCCATGCAATCCATTGTCCCGTTCCATCAAAGAAGGCCAATGGGTACGTTGTTTACACGGGCTGTATCGTAACGACCTAGGTTTTGTTTGCGGGCATGACCCATCCCAGGGACGCAGAGACGATCGTCGCCCTTGTCCCCCGGATCCCCGAAAAGACGACAAGGACCGCAAAACAGAAGAAAGTGGCCCGACCGGAGCCACGAATCTGGTCCTCGCAGCAACTCGAGGTGTCCTGGGGAACGTCAAAGGTCCAAAGGACTTCATCGGAAGAATATATCTTCGGTCGCGAAAAATTCAGGTCTGGCCTCATCGTCAAGCAATTCTCTCCCGCTAGTCTCGCCAACGTCGACAGTGCACCCGACGATCTCCGCCCCTTTCTGAGGGCGACGTTTATCCGCAGCGTCCCTTCCTTCACACCATTGATCCACCGATTCGCCCAAGATGCAATAAAGCCCGGTCAGTGGGTCAAGGTGGAGTCTGGGGATCACCGGGGTGTTATCGGAAAGCCCTTAGACGTCAGGGACTCGGTAGCATACCTCTCACTAATTTTTGCTGGCGATAGCCCCACACTTCAGATTCCGTTGCGCGCTCTCGCGCCATTATATGATCGCGGCCACCACATCAAAAATCGGTGGTCAGAGTCATCCGGGATTGTAACGTCGGTTGATGAGGACCGCAAGACGTTGACCTACGTCGAGAGGGACTCTCAAAATACCATGAGTACGAGTACCCGGACGCAACCACGTTCTGATATTTGGCCAGATCACCATCCTCATAGACGCGGTGGAGCCATACGACCCCCCGCTCAACTTCTACCAAGTTACAGTAGGAACGTGGGTCGAGTTCAACAGGCAAAGGGAAGCGGACCAACCCAAGCGGCGCGGATATGTTAGAGTTGTCCAGGGCACGCTCGCGTTCGTGATAGATGAACACACACTCGAAGAGGTACGCAAAGGCAAGTATCCCAAGGAGAACTAACAAACACGAAGCCCAGTTCGAGATCGAGACGCGCGAGCTAGAGGTCTGCAGCACCCAAGGCCCTTCACTCCCAAAGAATGACCCGGTCCACCCCCTAATGACTCAAAGGGTGACGATAACTCGCGGTCCACTCAAAGCCCACCGCGGCACCATAAAAGAGGTCGGAGCCACCGCAATCACCGTTGAACTCCCGGCCTTGATGGCTGGGGCCTCATCGCCCATGCAAAACCTCACATGGGCCGATCTCGTGTTAACGTAGGTATCCATCTAAGCTGTCTGACGAGATGCACCGCTCACTGTATTCTCTAGGCCGCCGGAGGTAGAGACCGCTAGAGCGAACCCTCCTACTCGACTCCGCACACCCTCGCCGGGTCCCGAATACAACCCCCACCGGTATTTAACACCTGAACCTGTGGCGGGATCGTCTTACGAGAGAACTGGCGGGCAAGGTAGGACTTTACAAAATTGCGTCACATAACACTCATGTGTGTGAACCGAATCACAGGACATTGGCTACTTTCACGGCGGGTCCAGGATATCGTCGAACGGAAATGCATTCCGTTATACATTCGAGGGTTGGGCGCTAGTTCGATGGATGCCCACGACGGGAACCCGGCCAAGACAGTGCCAACAGACCAGCGCACCTTGTCTCCTCAAGAAGGCGAGATTATCGTGAAAATGGTCAAGCGTGCTCGCCCGAAGCAAATTTCGATTCACCCTCGGTTTCTCGTGCCGTGGAAGCCTTTGGTCGGGTACGAAGTGCTCATCATAGATGGCTCTTGGTTTGGCGCAGTAGGTGTGGTCAAGGGAAGGCAAGGAAATAGCTGGACTGTTTCATTTACGGTTGACGACGACTCTCGGGAGTTCGTCTTTGAGGAGAGCGACCTCGCTCCACTCGAACCCCTTAAATAGTAAGCTTACTACCATATAAGGAATCAAAGTCGATGTATGCAGATCGTTATCACATGACACCCCAAGACTTGTCAAAAGGACCTGTTTGAGACGAGTATATGCAGACACCCCTTGCTCTGAAACTTATCCAGATGTCTTCCCCCACTAGATCTCTCAGCCCAGAGGATGGGTATATGCGCCCTAACCAGCGACCCAAGACACCCCGCACCTTGCGCGGCACCACCCAAACGTTAGGTGTCCATCTTGATCAGATTCTGACATATACTGACAATCACGACAGTGACCCAAGTGCCCGCTTCATAGATTGCGGGCACTTCATCATGCGATGTGTCCATCCATTCGTTTCGATGGACATATTCATGGACGTCGCCCGTAATCTGATGTTTCCTGAGAGCGTGGACCACACGTGAGTCGCATATATGTGTCAACAGGGACCGATAACATAAGCACAACCACGGCAGTGAAAAAGTGCGAAAAAAATATATGGAATTTTTGAAAGCAGCCCTGGGAGCTAGCCCTGCCCTACGGGTGCGTATGGAGGAAGGTGACCTGGGGATGGACGACGTTCAGAGAGGTGTAAGGACTTCAATTTACCCTGTCTATATGCGCCTGATGCCTATTAATACAGATTGCAAAAGGGTTGCGTGCGAGTCGCGCGAACGACATATACAAACTCAAGACCAATACTATGAGGCTCCTCAGCAAACCTGGCGAAGAAATAAACCCGCGGCTAAGTGATGACTCAAAAGGAGATCATGGTTTCAACCATAATCTTCTCGGACGCATGCTCATCCCCACACAACACATCGAGGAATACGACAAGGATCCTCTTGGGTGAGTTCTCTATCACTACAACGATACTCCGAATGACTTTGTCTAGTACCAGAATGAAGGTCATGAACTCGGTCGAGGAGAAATACAACGTGACGGCTGACGATGTGCCGTCGTTTTTATATGAAGACCCGCTCAACATCGACCCAGATGACATTTTCTTTGGTCTCATGAAAGGATATTTCCTCATTCGCGTATGTGTTCAACAGTGTTCCAGAGCAGGTGTTGACATCTTTTACAGTGTTTACGCACAATTTTCCTAGGACCAAGGAATGCTGTGCAGGGCCTTGGCCCCAATCATAGACCCAGCCGGGCTTGCATCGCCGAGCTATGTGGTGTGGTATCGGTCACAGTTCCCATAATGGTGTATGTGGCCGTTTTGGTGAGTACATTCCATCAATCCTCTTCAACTCAAGACTGACGTAGTGATATAGGCGCGTTTTACGTTAAGTTCCCAGTCAACGTGGACTGGGAAGGACGGCGCATTCAACTATGAAGACTTCGCAGATACATTGTTCCAGGTGTTGCAAGAGAACAAAGAATGGGCAGATGAGACCATTCGATGGTGGAACAAGTAAGTAGTCATCATCTTTGTGAATCGGGCTAATCCCACTTTACAGAGAACTATTTGGCCACGAGAGCGGCAGGAGGATCGCGGGACAGAGACGGGAGAACAACCCAAATGGCTTTCTGGCAAAAGCAAGGGCCCATGCTGCGAAGCACGCCACTCAAATGACAGAGAATGAGAGGACGTCGCCAGTCGACGATGATCTGTGTATGTATCTCGTCATAATGTGAGTTTTATCACTGATGTAAGCAGATCAAGACCGAGAGAAGACGCCAGAATCTGATCTTACATGCGAATCGGAGGAAGATCGACCTGACCCTGCCACCACCCCACCGCAGCCCCTCTCCCACTGACCGTGTGACACCACTGGATCCTGGAGCTGGTTGTGGCGATGGTGAAGGCGCCACCGACAAGGACGATGCGTTGACGTCCATACGCCAGAAGAGGAAACGGGGCAACCACGACGACCTAGAGACTAACAGTGGGGAAAGAGCCACCCGAGCAAAGACGGCAAACCAAGGCAAGAACAAAAACAAGGTAACATCTATCCAAGCCATGGCTGATAATATACTAACACCATCTTACCACAGCGTCGACGCTAATTTCATGGCTGGTAGTACATGTATAAGTAGCTCTGTGCTTGTAATTAATATGTAATTGCCTCGGGAAATGGAAACAGTTAATTCTAATCGAGTGAACCATTGAGAACCACGATAATCAATTATAATCTGGACATGGTTAACGGGAATTGAAACACTTGCAGTCAGGCCCCAATCCACGAAAGCGATCAGAAGCGCTTCCAAGACAATTAATTAATTACAACACATATAAGCCCATATATATATAAAGGCGAGTACAATCAATTATAATTGACAAAGCAATTGTAGTCTGCCAAAAATGCATATAACCTACAAAATGAATTGGGGTAGATGAAATCAGTAGAAAGTGCACACAAACTGCAGAAGTGCAAACAATTAACAAATGTGATTCTAATTGCTTGCAAACTGCGCAAGCACATACAATTAACAAATGTAACTATAATTACATACAAACCACAGGAGAGTTACATTGCACAAAATTTGAGAAAATCTACAAAATTGATTACCATTCTCGAGAAGAACTGTCATTGATCACCGAAGATTTCGAATTTCAGGGCACCATGATAATCACTTAGAGCAATTGCCAATCTGGGGTCCAATTGCATCACTTGCGGCAATTATAATTACTTATAATTACTGATAAATTCCTCTGGTTTTTGCTGATGCTCTACGAGATTCTGCGCTTGATTTGGGTCGAATGTTCCCGCCATGGGGGGAGCGTGCGTCGATGGTGGGTCAAACCGGTCAAAGTTGGGTAAAGTCGCCAACTCTCGGAAACGATCACATGATCAATACTGTCTTAAAAATGCTCGACACATTTATTCGATACACTGCAGGTTGCAGCTTCAGAGAGCGCTTATACAAAGACTTGTAATATTTTGGTACAGTAACTGAAACGTGAGCCTATAAGCTACGGCTAAGCCACAGCACCATGTTCTAACAGCAGTTTAAATTTCCTCATTTCGTCCCGTCCTTCTGGCGAGGCCACTTCAAATGGGGTCATTCCCTTCCAATCCTTCTCATACACATTCGCTCCGTGGCTGAGTAGCACGCGAGCGACCTCGAGGAATCCCTTGGACGAGGCTTCATGTAATGGGGTCGAGTGATTGCCGTCAAATGCATTTGGGTCCGCCCCATATTCCAGTAGGAGCGAGCCGCACGACGTCGACCCTCTTTCCCTCCGGAGGCTCATCAAAGTAGGATAAGTGTCGTGTAATGGTGTTTTGCCATCTTCAGACTGCGAGTTGACGTCTGTAGCATTTGGACAGCCGCGAGATGCGTATTGAGCGCTGCCACGTGCAGTGGTGTCCGGCGGTCATCGGTCCGAGCGTTTGTATCTGCGCTGTAATTGAGTAGCCACCGTATGATATCGACACTTCCAGTGATCGACGCTGCGTGTAGTGGAGTCCTCCCAGATCTGCCTGGAACATCCACGACCGCACCGTGCTTGCGGAGTAAATCCGCGACGTCGAAGTATTTCTTGGACAAGGCTGCCGGAAGCGGAGCTCGCATGAAACCACCACCTGCATTCACCTGTCCGGGGTGCTTCACAATCCGACGTTCCGTCAGGTCATAGAACCCACAGAATGTGGCATAGTAAAGCGGCGAACCGGCCTGTGAGCCACGAAGCGAGAATTTGAGCCAACCTTTGGAGATGGCATTGTCCATATCGTGCACCCGGAGCCACGCTGCGAAATGTGGCTTGGAGCTGTCAAATAGATCATCCATCCCATCCCGCACGCGTGTTGACACCTTCTCAAATCGTGCATGGTCCACCCAATGTCGAGCAGCGTATTCAACCAGAGGAAACCCTTTGGCGTCAGCGTGTTCGTCCAGTCGGAGAAGTGTTCCTAAGCACGCCTGCGCTAGGATCGTATGCGCTGGCTCAAGGTCAACATGAAACCGGGAAACATCTCCTTGTGAATGTGCCAAGGTGAGGTCAGGTATTCCTTCACCGAAAAGTGCGAGAATTGTACCACCCGCGAATCACCATCTGGGACAACGATGATCAAACTTGAACACGTCGAAAGGACAGCTTCTTGGTCATTCCACCGCCAGTCATCCTTCAACTTCGGAATCCCTCCGTCCCTTGACGGTTGAAAATCGAATGCCAATAGTTCCGCGAGCTCCTCAACTCGAAGCGGCCGGACTGCGACAGCAAGGCACTGTAACAGACGACGCGCGTCATCCTTTTGAGTCTTATTGATGCCCTTCAATATCCACTCGTATGTTTCATCCAGGGTCTCAGGCAATTCATTGAGAAATCGGCGGAGGTTCGGTGGGAAGCAATGTCGAAGCGCCTCTAACTGGCAAAATACCCATCTGAACCTGTACAACAACATAAGAAACTGGCGTTAGCATAGAACGACTCGATGCTCTCACATTCCATCAGCTCTTTCCATCAGCGTCTCGGTGACAAGCCCTCTATCGTCTGGTCTCCATCTCCTCATCGCCATACTTGAGGACGAGTTGACGACGTTTCGAACGTAGTTAGCGATGTCCAATTGTTGTCCACTTTCGTTATGTAGAGAAACCGAACGAGACGCGAGCGGCTCGAGGACAGCTCGGATGTCGACCTCCGGGCGACTGGTCGCGCAAATGTGAAGTCCTTGTAGATCAAGGTCGATGAGTTCCTTCACCAGTTGGAGGACCTCATCACGAGGAGATGGAATCCCGGACGAGTCTGGACATTCATCGAGCGCATCCAAGACAATGAAAATTGATTCCTGTTCCGGCAGTCTTAGCATCTCTTTGAGGCATTCTTTCAGAGTGTCGTCACTGGGTTGATGAGCACCGTTTTTGTGTGAAATGTAGACGCGGTTGAGAATGCCCCAGCAAAGGGTAGAGGAAGTAGAAAACTAAGATACGAGCGAAAGTAGCAGGTTGCGACAGCTTTGCTTATTGAGATCCCTAAAGTCGAAGTAAAAGTAGGCCATGATGGCTGATCCCGCTTCGCAAACAGCCATAATATCTTGAATGATGGAGGAACTGGCGAAAAATAAGTTCTAACAGGAAAGCAAGCAAGGAACGACATACCAGATGACGCTCTTCCCGGAGCCAGCTGAGAAAACCGGAATCTGTTAGAAGGCGCGAACCCGAAAAATGCTGACAGAAACACACGCTTTCCGCGGGTCCACAAGAGGGAGCCAGTAGCCTTCCATTCGAAGAGGATACTGCCTTGGAAGAACCACGCGGCCGTTCCCTTGTGTTGAGCCTTTCGTGCGGTGTTGTGATTTGGGATCCGCGGGAGACAGCCACTC
Source organism: Lactarius sanguifluus (assembly GCA_021527775.1). Classification (NCBI taxonomy): domain Eukaryota; kingdom Fungi; phylum Basidiomycota; class Agaricomycetes; order Russulales; family Russulaceae; genus Lactarius; species Lactarius sanguifluus. The sequence continues at coordinate 67,491 of JAKEYF010000244.1, forward strand.
TCGTAGGAGTTGTGTTAACTGATTCCCTGTGAATAGGTTTAAGCGTGAGAGCGAGCAAGGGCAACGGTAGATCACGAACACTTGAGCTCGTCTAAGTTGTTTGCCGTCTGTTGGATAATTATTTTTGCTTCCCTGCCGTCTGAAAGTAAAAATGTTAGAAGGTATCAGTGACTGACTGGTTACGCGGTTACGGGTCGCGCACCGTCAATGATTACTTTGACCTTTTCATCAACGGATTGCACTCTGTCGCCTATATCCCCCACTTTGCCTTCCACATCGTCTACCTTGCCACTGATGTCGTCTACCTTATCACCCACATCAGCTACCTTGTCACCGATGTCGTCTACTTTATCGCCCACGTCGTCTACCTTGTCGTCTATGCCCTCCACTTTACTGTCGACTACTTTCACGTCGTCCCGGACAATGTGTGTGATCTTCAGCACCTCTGCAAGAGCCATTCGAGCTTCCTCCTGCGTCAATCTGGCTGATTTCTTGATCGCGTCCTCCAGATCAGCCCTTCCGGCCAATTTCTTCAGGAACTTTTCTACACTGGCTTCAATGAGTATCGAGAGACAGACAACCGGAAATTCACTTGCTGATCCCCGCCTTAGCTCTTTCGTTGCAATCCCAAAGATCGTAAGTACTTCCACCATTATCTTCGTGATTATGTTCGTCATCGCCGCAGTCGGTGTCACCTCTGTGTAGCTTTCAAGCCGGTTGAAAAAGAACCCTATGCGTTCGAATAGCTCCGCGAGAGCATCTTTACTTGCGGCAACATCCTTGGCTACCTATAAGGCCTCCAACATCAGAACGATCTGCCTAAAGAACAGATAGGATACTTGCTAAAAGAAAGACGATCCCTGCAAAGATCACTTTCGCAGGCGAAAACACCTACAAATATATCAGAGAGGCTTACATTAACTCAAATGCCGAGACTTACCAGATTGACACCCTCCGAGACAATGGCAGAAAATGCGTACAGGATGTTGACAGTTGGGATCAACCACTTTGTCAATCTCTCATCGCCGCCATGAGCTTGATCGAATTCCCGAACTTGATCTTGAAGCACAACAAGGATGGCGCTGATCGAGTCGCAGGATTGCAACTGGGAGGCGAGTGGATGTGCAATGAGGTCCTTGTTTGTCTGCTTTTGATACGATTTCAAGGCGGCATTGAAAATGTCTTGGAAGCGTGAGGAAGCTGTGGTTGTGCTTAATGTCTGGGACATGACAGGCGTGGCGATTGTGGAGGAAGCGACCAGGTTATGAGAACTTGAAGGACAGGTACGAGGAATGTGAATACCAGGCAGGGGTGTACCCCGCCTCATAGTCAGGTGTCCCAGCAAGACGTCGGCGACCGCCGATGTAACGTGGACGTGATGATAAGCGCGAGGATAGACGCGCAAATATACTGGGATGTCTTTGGGTCGCAGTCGCCAGAAATGTGGAGGGCCCCAACTCGATTCGCGGGGATCTATACTCAGAACGGAAACTGCCGCCCCCCGCTCGGACAGTCGGCGCTTCCCGCGGGACGTGCAGTACTCCGAGACTCAGATGAGCGTAGAAGCTGACGGTAGAACCAGCCGTCAGAAGCCCACAGCACCTGGCCAAGCTCGGGGTAATACTCAACTCTGTTCGAGGACTCAAAGTACTCAACAATCGCAAACTTGAGACGTAAACGCATATATTGTCTGCCAACGCACTATAAACTAGTACCCACATTCTCACTTCTCATGGCCTACGACCCAACACCAAGCCCAACACGCGACATCCCAGACCTGACGAACAAAATAACCATCGTGGGAGCAGGGCATTCTGAGTCCTTCACGTGCCCCGCATATACAGTACTGGGATTCCCTACCGACCTGGGCATACACTCGGGCGGCTCCCTCACAGTGAAGAAGCTCTATCCGCGCGCGGCAGTCTTCTTAGCCTTCCAGAGCACACACACGGCGATTGAGGGGGGGGAGGTAAGGGTCGAGCCCGTGCAGAGCAGGCTGCAGTTCCTCCGGCTCGACCTGACATCGCTGCTTGCGACCAAGGCTGTCACAGAGGAATTTCACAGCGCGAAGAGAGGCTGCCCTGAGTGTGTCATGTGATCACCCGAACCCGAGGAGAAAAAACTTAGTGAGAAATACAGTATAGTTGACGACGCCACCCAAGTGATTCTAAAACGTAACATCTAGCTCTATTCTGCGTAGCGCCCGCACAGAGACAGTGCGTCCCTCGCGGCAACTACGACGACGTGACAGACGGGGAGAACGTCTTAGGGCGCCCAAAGCGACAGGCCAATAGTATACAAAGGGGAGCACCCCCGCACTGGAGGAAACCGCTCGCATGCGTTTCTGGTGGAGGACTCGTTCATTTTGGTAGCAAGGGAGCTGCGTTGTTTAAGGTAAGGAACGTCTGGCTCAGCTCGAGGCATTGACGCTAGGAACGACATGTGCGACGATATTTTGTGCAGATCCGCGCGGGGGGCGGGTACAGTAGGGGCCGTCGCCCAAGCGCAGTAGAACCGGACGTTGTTCCGTGCCGGAACCCTCGACGACCGGAAATGATAAGGAATCGAGTATCATATAATCGATGGTGAGACAGGACAGTACTTTTGCTGCTGGCAGCACGGATGAACCTTCTGATAGGCGCGAATCTTGTTGGTTAAACGTCCTCCAGGCGGAAGTGGACATGTGAGGATAGATACTGTATGCCATGATCAAGGTACACATAGAGCCATTTCGCGTCGATTATATTCGATAGGTCGAAAAATGCGTCGCTCCGCTGTTTGATTTGCTTTGTGAGGCGCGGAGTGTGTATTGTAGCTTGTCATCTTGGTGACAGGGACGCTTGCAACCATTTTGCGTGACGCCAAATTCTGAGCATATATAGCGCCGAAACCGACGGTTCGGCACAAGATCTTGCCATTTTCAGCGACGGTGAGAGTGAGAGAGATTCGCTGGGCAGTGCTTCAGGAATATAAGGCTCTGGTTCAAGTCTGGTCGAGGCGAAGTGATCCAAGACACTCTGCTTTCCTAGCCACTACAGAAGATGTAATATATTATAACCGTAGGAAGGACGCGACCTAGCGAGACAAGCGAACCTTGGCGAGGAAGAAGTCTGCAAACACAACGTCCACCAAGGTCCCCTTGTGCAGCGCCTTGTACCATATTCTTCCAATGAACCGGTACCGACAATTGGGGCTAAGGGCATTGTTGAAAACTGAATACCGAGAGGATAATCGAAGTGCGACGAGGTTGTTGCTTACGTTCTGTCACGTAGGAGGAAACGCGTTCATTTTTGCCGCACACCACCCCATTTGATGCTGAGAAAAAACATTTGTCCCCCATAATGAGCCAAGAAAAAGTAAAGGAGCCAAGTATTGTACGGGTGGCGTCTACGGCGGCGTGCCGAGAAGCTACTCTCCCAAGAGGGGAACGTCGTACGTAACCACAATACAACTCGTGTAACTTACGAACCCACCACTGGTTGACCGATACTACGATAATGCCGAGTCCAGAGCCCGCCCTAGAAGGCCATATAGCACAGAGGGCAAAGAAGGAATCACATAGCGCGATGAGCGCCGAAGTGACTCTGCGTTGTAGCGTGGATGAGAAAGCTGATGCTGAGCGGTTGCTGTTGCATCACAGTGCGTTCATCCATCCGAGGCAAGGGTGCAGGGGAACGAGGCAGAGGCGTGTGCCAAGCCTTCTGAGTCCTTTTTTTTCCTGTTAGAGACAGACAACGGAGGTTTTGACGTAATGGAGGGAAGTGTGCTCTGGCCATGGGGTGCAATAGGGCTGTGACGCAAGATATCTTGAAGGTACGAAGGCGGCCAGATTCACGAGAAGAGTAGTCGCAAGTTGTGGAATCGATGGGAATCAAGCGGAGTCCACAAGTGGCGGATTGGCAGATAGGCGAGGCAATGAAGCAGGGGAAGCCGATTGGGTGGCAACAGGTGTCACGGTGACAACACATGGTGAACAGACTGTAATGCATCGAAGAATGAGGGTGTAAAAATTAGGTGAAGAGAGAGGAACGAGTAGTAGTATCGATGGTACCTTTGTCATCTACAGACTATCATCAACACGTCAGAGATACGCGTGGGGTGATCGAAACGCACGAGGGGGCACAGTCCACACCGCATATACATGTCATAAAGAGTAATCTCGGGTGCCTAGTAGATTGTTCTATTGTAGCGAGCGCCAACGCAGCATCAAGAATCCTTAAGCTTAACAGAAAGAGTGGGCGTACTAGTAGTCTGCATGGCATGGACTCGATGAGTGTGTCGTGTCGGGAAATTTGTACAATCCAAACCGGAGTTGCCTACGGCCTATTACGTTGTTGTGTATACGCTACTGTAACTTCTCAAAATACTTTTGTACACGGCTCACGACCTGACGTGGAGTACGGCGACCACCCATAGCTTGGACTACCCATAAAAATTTAATAACGTGAGTATTGACATTTCCTTCACGCACAGACAAAAACGGCGTTTCGTACCGATTTTTCTCACCGTCGGGGATCTCGGTGAGCAGTCGCTCGAGGTGCTGCTCTAAGATGGATCACGCCTGCTTGTACGTCTCTGACTTCGGCTTCTCCTTCCTCAAGTTGGCGCCGGCGGGAGGGCATTTGTCGGGCTAGGGATGCCGGTTCGTCTGAAGAGCGAGGACCTTGGCCTTTGCCGTGGTCGCTGGTGCACGGTTTGGAGGTCGACAGGAGCGTGTGGGACGCGGGGAAGGCAAGTTCACTGGGTCAGATGCAGACGTCATCAATGCACCAGGGGTGAGCGTCGCCGCTACTGGCCCCCCGTCGGTAATTGCGGCGATGTCGACGTCCGCGCTCTCGTCTCCAATGTTGCGGCGGATGTGTGCATACCCGAAGCGCGGAGGGCCAGCCCACCCTTGTTGCAGAGGTGTATGCGGCGCAGCTGCTCCCTTTCATGTGCAGGGCGGAGGTTCTCGGGCGCCAATTGCTCCCCGGGCCCATCGAATGATTCAGATGAGAGCTCAAACGAGGCGAGGACCGGCCCGGCTCGCCTTTCGTACGAGCTGCTGGGCTGATGACAGTGCAGTTTTCCGTGTCATTGATGGTTGCGATCGCGTATAATGCGCTGCACGGAGATCAGCGGCAAAGGCGCGGAGTAGGATCTTTTTGTGTCGAAGACACGAATTGATAAACACACACCATGACTCTTCACCCAATCCTCATCGAGCGCAATGGGCTCATGTGCGGCTCCGTTGCAAACTCCGGAAAACTCGCGCAGCGTGTGCCGGTAAATCTCATCGTCGTATCTCCCAGCGTTCAGTTTGGCCCACATTTCCCGAAGAGGCGTTTTTTTTGTCACCTTGTGAGCTTCAACTCGCACGAAGGGATCTTGCCAAGCAGTACATCTGTGGAGGTATCGTCAGAAGGTAACGAAAAGGGCGATTTTACGGCAACCGTCGGGGCATGAGCGTACTTGCGCGTGCTCGACGGCTTTTACCGTGAAGATGTTCACCTACCAATCGTCAACGCTCTACGCAGCCCCACACAAAGGCGATAAGATACGTAATATTTCTCAATCTGCAGCGTAGGAAAGTAGGTAGGCGGACGAGCGGTGAGGGAGGCTCTTAGCCAGCAAGGAGAGTTTAACAACGGAGCGAGTTTCACAATACGATTGTGCACTTGATTTGGGTCGAATGTTCCTACCAAGGGTGGTGCGTGCGCTGATTGATGTACTTGGCGTAAATGGTGGAGGCGGGGGGCAGATGGGGTATGAGTTAAACTCACACCTCACCGGCCTCACCAGCGGGAAATGATCACGTGAGCGCCAGAGCCGCATCAATTCATCTATGTAGCCTTAGCCGAACCATCCTCAGGACGCTCCGACTTCATCGTCGTCGTCACGGAGCAAAGTATATTGAGTCCTTCACGTGCCCTGTCTATACGATTCCTGCCGACCTCAATAGGGGCGGCTCCCAAAGTTCCACGATAAATAGCCAGGGTCTGGCCCGTAGGAACCATCGGCAGCCTGAGATCCTGGTCTTCAGTGGGACAGGACAGAGCCCACGGGGTGCGGCAGACACAGGCGCAAGAAGACTCGAACCTCGCTTGAAACACTGCCATCAGTGGATGTTACTCTAGTAACCGTACCCTGAGGTAACCCCTGCGCAACTCGACCCCCTGTGCAACTCGACCCCCAGCGCAACTCGACCGAATTACCCATTCATATTCCCTCGGCTTCCATGGTCTCTCCGCTTTAGTAGAAGACTTTGATGTTGGAGAATTTTTACGCGTGTTACTTCGCGATATTACCCCATGACCAACAATGGTCAAGATGAAAATATTCAAGCGATCTTGCATGAATGTGGCTATAAAATGGCCACCCATGCTCACAATCTTGTCATTCCCCACTCTCCTTCATCACCATTTTATCCCATGGCGAACAGAATGGTGTTCATCAGAACCGTCATTGTCCTTTTGCTTGTCGTTTGCACCCTTGCCACTCCGTTGCCAGACGAGGACGTGAGGTGCATTATAAAGTAATGCTTGAGCCAACCTAAATATGTACAATGCGTTCTACTCACAACCTTCATATAGTAACAGTGGAGTCACGAATTGTGGATGAGGCCCCAGGCCTGGTTACTTGTGATGGTATAGTTTAGTCCTTAACACCGTGGGGCGACGTGTCTGATATCCTATAGCAGTGGCACGAACCAACAGGGTCGCGAACATGTAAGTCCCACTCCCGAGGACCCGAGCTATGTTCACGTCCGACAAGCCTGATAAAAACCTTAGTACAGAGTCTCCTGGATCATTTTTTCTTACGTTATTTGTACAGTTGATGGGGAAACAACAGAATCGTAATCTGGCTCGATAGGAATGTTTTATGTCAGAAAGTTGTTGTCTTGTGGAATTGTATCCTCCTTGTGATGAGCCATCTTGAAGCCACCACAGTCGAAGCAGAACCGAGGAGCTAATGAGCTAGGGCCTAGAGAGTCACTTGAGAATAGTTGGCATATGCCGTGCCAGTGTTGGCCCACTAGCCTGAGCGCTAGCGCGAATTCGGTCGCGAGACATCGGTCTGTCAGAGAAGGCATACAGTAGGGGCCTTGGTACAAGAGGCCCTACGTTGGAAGGTTGTTGTACTGTACTCTATTTGTCGGATAAATTCGTCGCATACTCTGTAATCCTCGGTACAGGCAATCAGGACAATTACGGTATTCGGTGGAATATTATTGGCTGGGGAAAATGATGTGTTTGTTATGACGAAGGTGCCGCCCACTCTGCCCCTGCATACCTTCCTCTGTGCACGCGTGCCTCAATGGGCTCTAACAACGGCCGCATTAGTGTTTTATGCCCTACTCCGGGTCCGCTTCCTTCACTACAGCCTGGGATCCTAGCCCCTGACGCATATAAGAGCGCGAGGCACAGAGGCACTAGGAACTAAGCTATGCCGAGAACAAAAACGTGCCTTGGTTTGTGCTGCCTGCTCGAAGTGTGCCAAAGATGGATATGGAGGCTGGCCAGCGCAGTCGGACTTCCCGAGTCGCGAGATTGTTGCAGGTGGCTCTGCGTATCGCAGATAAGGCCGATGTGAGCGGTTGCTTTCGCTTTACAGTGCGTTCATCCACGAGGTAATGGCACAGGGTGGAGAACGACTCGGAAGCACAGGCGTTCAAGTCTTCTGAGTCCGAGTCTGTCTCAGTCGCTTTCAGAAACTGCGACTTGGCTTCTGATAGAGGTGGACGAAGGTTCTAGCGCACACTGGTAGGAAGTGAACTCATAACTTCGGCCATGAGGTGCAACAGGGCTGTAGATATCTCGGAGGTATGAAGACCGCCAGATTCGCGAGAAGAATAGTCGCCAGTTGTGGAATCGATGAGAATTAAGCGGAATTCGCAAGTGGCAGATTGGCAGATAGGCGAGTCAGTGAAGCAAAGGGAAGGGAAGGAGCGACGGGAGTGACGACCCATGGCGAATAAGCAGATCGTTAGCATCGAAGAATGAGGGAGTGAAAAGTTAGATGAGGAGAGGAACGAGGTATCTTTGTCGTGTACAGACTATCAACACGTCAGAGATACGCGTGGAGTGATCGAAACGCACGAGGGGGCACAATTCCACACCGCATGTCAGAAAGATCTTGGTGCCTAGATTGTTGTACTAGCAAGCACCCGACGCGGCATCAAGAATCCGTAAAGTGGATCAGAACAGAAAGAGGGGTACAGTATAGTCCGCATGGTACGGACTCGATAGGTGCGTCTTGTTGGGAAATTTGTCAAAACCAATTGTCTACGGCTTATTACATCGTGTATACGCTATGTTATGCTCGCTCTACGTTCACACCAAAAAGTTTTAACTTTTCAAAATACTTTTGTACACGGCTCGCGACCTGACGCGGAGTACGGCGGCCACCCATAGCCTTCGATATCTTGGACCACCTATAAAGAGACGTGAACATTTACGTTTTCTTCGTGCACGAACAAAAACGGTGTTTCGTACCGATTTTTCTCACCGTCAGGAATCTCAGTGAGCAGTCGCTCGAGGAGGTGCTGCTCTGAGACGGACCAAGCCTGCTTGTACGTCTCTGATTTCGGCTTCTCCTTCTTGGCGGCGGCGGGAGGGCATTTGTCAGGCTCGGGATGCCTGTTCGTCTGAAGAGCGAGGACCTTGGCCTTTGCCGTGGTCGCTGGTGCACGGTTTGGAGGTCGACGTGAACGTGTGGGACGCGGGGAAGGTAGTTTCACTGGGTCAGACGTAGACGTCATCAAGGCACCAGGGGTGAGCGTCGCTGCTACCGGGCCCCCGTCGGTAGTTGCGATGTCGACGTCCGCGCTCTCGTCTCCAATGTCGCGGCGGATGTGCACACCCGAAGTGCGGAGGGTCAGCCCACCCTTGTTGCGGAGGTGTATGCGGCGCAGTTGCTCCCTTTCACGTGCGGGGCGAAGATTCTCGGGCGCCAATTGCTCCCCATCGGATGAGTCAGATGAGAGCTCGAATGAGGCGAGAACTGGCTCGATGATAGCCCGCCTCGCCCTTCGTACAAGCTGCTGGGCTGACGACAGCGCGGTCTGCTGTGTCGTTGATGGTTGGGATCGGGCATAATGCGCTGCACGGAGATCAGCGGCAAAGGCGCGGAGGGGGGTAGGATCTTTTCGTGTCGAAGAGTAAGTAAAATAACAACAGAGAAGGAAGGGAGTGCACCTTGGCCTTTGAATATGTCCCAATCGATCTTGTCTTGGACCTCTGCGGCAATATCTGGCTGATGATCAAAGTGAAAAACTTCGTTATTGAGCTACGAATGTGTAAATATATGTTGTGTTGAGAGCAGATAATCAAAAACCTTTTCATCGAAAGTGTCAAAAAAGTGTTCAGGATTCGCAGTAGCCTGCTCGCGTAGAAGACGAAGGCGGTCTATGTCTGAGTGAGTGCGGGCCAGGAGGGCCTTCTGCGATTGGATATAGACCTCGAGCGCATCAAAGCTGTAGGGAGAGTGAGAAGAGAGCTGGCGAAGGAAAGGGTAGATACGAACTTATTTTTCACGGGATGGAGCATGATGATAGAGAAGGAGTGAGAGGGGGTGCGACATTTAGAGGGAGGGTCGGTCGTCGAAAGGGGATTAAGTCTTAATTTCCAATTTTGTAAGGTAAGTCACCAAAACTAACCAGTGTCACATGTCACACTCTCCCACGATCACACTCATCCCAGCGCACTTTCAATCCTCTCCAACGCCTCGCCCAAGATCGGATCCTCACTCAACTGCCCGCTGTGGCATCAGTACCATGCAGTCAGCACCAATGTGGGCAACTCACCGGCATCGCACCCGGGCTATCAAGCCTTTTCTTCAGGCATGCATTAAACCCATGTTGGAATGCATCCAGCTGCCCGTGGCTCATATCCAGCCATCGCACAAGCGTGAACTTGACCCCTTCGCTTCCTTCCGGGTTCCACATAACGGTCCATGCGTTGTCCCCTGATTCTACTCCGTCCTCGCGTTAGCCCTCTCGATCACCACTATTTTTGACACCTACCCTTTTCCGGTCCTGTTCCACCCGTAAGTACAAAGGCCACTGCAGAGTCACAAGCCCACGCACGCACCACTCCATCGCCCTGACAGATGCTCGTATGTTAGCGGGGACGTTGTTTCGTATGGCCCAATGGGGGTGTCTTCTCTTGGGTCCACGACCCAGACAGTATTGAAGGCGAGGCCGAGCGGTCCGTGAGTGGTCACGTTAGCGAAGGTGCTTGCGTCGAGGAGGAGCCCACCACGAGTCTCAACGACCTGTGTGACATTGTTAAAGCTGATGGTGTTGCCCATGGTGCGACGTCAGTTGAATGAGACGAGGACCGGCCCCTAGTCGTGGTGACTGCTTCAAATGAGAGGAGGTTACGCGCCTCACAACGGTACTGTAGGCGAGAGGCGAGTTGTTTTTTCCGACATACATGAGACCACGGCCACCGCTTCCGCTTGCCTCATTTTCCTGCTCGGCGTTTGGTACTGTACACGCGTTTGGTACACGAGGGTAGGCGAGACGCCACGTGGCGGAAATTACACCTTTACTGTAACTAGCACAGTGACGACGCCCTTCCTGTCAAGTTCTCAAGATCTGCCTAAGTCCAAGTGCAACCACCTGGGCGAGCCGGTTTATATTTCCAATATTCAATTACCGGTGTCTCTACATTGGAGTCAGGAATGGAGCTTTTAGCGCTTGTCTGGGCATTCAACGAACATCGCACACGTGGCTTCCTCGTGACCCTCATTGACAGACGAAAATTTTGACCCAGCCGCAGAAATGGCCCGGACTGGTGAGTTGCCTCTGCCATCGCTTTCTCTCGCAACGACGAGACTTAGAATCGCTACGAAGCCTTTGTGCTCGTGAACTGTCTTTACGCTTTTTTCCTGAGCTCTCTCTTAACTATTGACTCATTTCCGACGACGCTAATATCCATTCTGTCATAGACACCGACTTGGACACCGAAGCACCTCAAAGCTTACGGGGGCAAGGTATAGCGAGGGGGGAAAGTTGCAGGCAGGAAGTACCAGTGAGTCTCATCTACCCATTATCTCGGGCAGGATCGAACACAATAGAAGTCAAGCCCTAAGTTCGCTTTATGGGCGAGCGCTGAAGATTAACCATGCTAATACTGACCCTCCTCTTTTTCACATCGGATCGCCTTCATCGTGCTCATTCCGCCCATTTCTAGGTTTATCGCACTCCATAGGCAGGTGGTATGGAATGTCCCCTTGTAAAAAAATTGCAATAAGAATTTCTTTGGTGCCTCTGACATGCAAACTATTGGAGCGTTATGAGCATACAGGACAGGATTGATTGACCGGCGCGTGATTCAGCGGACTTTTGGCTCACTAACCTTTCTTGTAACTGTGCGGCGGTGCCCACCCTGTTTATCCCATACCCTGCCCTAGCACACGGCACATTGTCCGGTCAGCGCGGAACGAAGCATGATCACTTCCATAGTAATGTGATGCATGCAACTTTACTTCCCCTCCTTTGGGTTTCGATGTCTTGACGCTCCACCCGTACAACCCGCGCGCCAGCCCTTTGATGCCTATCATTCATCCCTTGCAAGATCCGAGGGCAGATACAATACATATTCACATGCTCCCACATAACCCATTCGAGAAAGAATTTGGCGTCGCGATGCTGATGTCGCGCCACGGGCTGATCCTTGGAGGCTGCCTCTGTTTTCACGTTCATACAGCTTCCATTGTGTATATGTACAAACCGCGTGGATGTTACGGGGGCTTCTGGAATAGTGGCATCTTGATGGAAGGCCCACAGGGCGTGGCCAAATTCAATAGAGAATAGAGGGCTGAAAGAATTCTTGAACCCATCCAAGCGGGCGGCGGCACATCACCCCTCCGCCGTCTTCGGCCGGGCACTGAGCCCCATGGGGATCAATCCCGCGGCTGCGCCTCGCTTCGATGAATCTTGACCCTGAGACGCAGGGACAGAAAAGAAAGTGATTGAAAAGGTCACGGGGACTCGAGCGCGCTTGCAAGATGCTCGTGCATCCATTCCAATTCGATCCAATTGTTGATGAAGGGCGCCGTACACCCAGGGTTCACTTCAAAGATCAAACCAAGTATAACAATACAATTGTGGTAGTTGGGTTCCCGTCTAAAGCTCCTTTTTGGTTCGATCACTGTCCCTCGTCCAAGTCACCGAGTCGACTTGGAGCCGAGGACAGCCTTCAGGTCACTTTCACTTAAACCTTTTTCCGCCAGGAACGCTTCGCAGAACCTTTCCCCTGCCGCCGCTGCGCAATCGTACGACTCTGGTCGCTGTGCCTCGCGCTCTGGGGGATAGGATCTCAGGCTCGTGAAGGAACCGCCGGCGAACACATGACTAAGTACTGTAATTTGCCTGATTTGCCTGATTGTTTGTACCAAGGGTTACAGAGTACGTGGAAATTTTATCCGACAAATAAAGTACAATGATCTTCTAGCGTACGGGCAGCCCCTACGAAGTGACTTGCTGACGGATCGATGTTTCGGTCGCGCGCGACCTTGTACTGTACGAACTCACACTCAGGCCCAATCTCTGGCTAGTGGGCGCAACACTGGCACGGCATATGCCAACTATTCCAAAGTGTCTATTCTAAAGTGTCTCCGTAGGGCCCGTTCACTTGGTTCATTTGCGCCTCAGCTCTGCTTTGTGGTGGCTTCAAGATAGCTTACCACGAGGAAGATATTATCTTCGCATTGGCTTCTCGCCGCCCTCGAAAGAACCTTTTTTTTTCGCCCATCAACGGTACGAACTACGCAAGAAAACAATCCAGGAAACTCCGTCTGGCGTTTTTATCAGGCTTGTCGCACGTGAACATGGCTCGGGGATGACAGATGTTCGCCACCTCGTTGGTTCGGCGCCTCTGCCATAGGAGATCAGACGCGTTGCCCCATGGTATCAAGGAATAAAATATATCATCACAGGCGACAAGGGGCCCATCAACGCCATTGAGAGGTCACCGTCATACACATTCATGACTACGTTGATTCAGTCAAAGTTGTGAAAAGTACGTATTGGCCAAGCATGACTCACTGCTCGCAGAATTTAGGATTCTTGATCTCGCGCCTCTCAGATCTGGAGCAGCAATGGCACAAACAGCAAGCAAAATGACAACGACGGCTCTGATGAACGCAATTCCGTTCGCCATGGGATGAACTGGTGATAAAAAGTGGGGGTGATGGTAAGGTTGTGCCAGAATGGGCAAGAATCGTTGACAACATATGAGCCATGGGCCCGCAAGCCGCGGGAGAATGTGAACCCAAGTTGTTGATTTATACCCACATTCACGCAAGAACCTCTCTATCCACGGAGAAAATAACAACACAGTCATGACATTTCGAGGGTTCTGATTGTCCTCACTCGAAGACAAGCTCGAAGATCACTGTAAGTTGTCACGATAACGTCCGCGGCCGAGTCTCGGTATACAGTACTATTGGACGTACCAAAAATGTATTTTCTGCCCTCTTCCCCACCCCGCGGAGACCGAGGAAGCCGCGATCAGGCTAAGGGTCAATACACATGAGAGAGCATATACAGTATAAGGCTCGGACGTTCAGCACGTTCAGCAACGAGAGACAGGTATTCTTCCAGTCAACGGGGAAAATGTACGCGCCAGCGAAGGAAGCATAAAGATGCACGCAGGTAGGTGTATTGCGTAGAACACCATCAGTAAAAGTGACCGTGGAGTGTAATACCTTCCAATGTGGCAATAGATAATATTTTATTTTGTTAGCGTATATGACCCATAAAATAATTCCATAACCAATGTATGTGGCCAACATTATTCCTATTCAAGACAATCCTCGGAAGTATTCCCATCGTGGCACATATCATTGAAATCCATTACAACCCATTCTGTTGACCATTATAATGGGATTGTATTGTCCATTTATCAAAACTAAATCCCTTACAAAGTTATGCAACAAAGGGCATCAAGATTTCTCGTTGATGGCAAGCTTTCCACTTTTCACTCTCCACCTCCACGTTGCTCTGTAATGCCATGCAAGTATGCACACCAACTTGGATGACACATCATTAACCGATGACGTTCAAGTTCAAGTTATACCTCGATCATGATGATGATATCTGTGAGTTGCTGACCATCACTATCAAGGCCACTATAACGACTTCTCAAGACTCAAACACTGTCCGTCGATGAGAGGAATTACGCTTGGGCTTTGCCTGCCACCTCACCCTCCATCAAGATGGTCACAGCTATCCCTGAGCCATGCTCGTTTGCAGTCTCGTCGGTCTTGGCTCCCAGACTTATGGCTATGCGTCACTTCCGAGTCCCCTCTTCCTCCACTCCCACTCCTTTCCTACCATTCACAATCATGGCATTGAGTTCGACTCGGAGGGTTGGCTTGCACATGTCACCAGTGCCTTCCCAATTGGAATTGACTCCTTCACAAGGTACGTCTCCATCTGTGTTCTACCTGCTAGCCCACTGCTGCTGCCAGCACCTTGCCAGTGCACAGAACATGGGCTAAGCCCTCAGCCCCATGGGACCTACTGCAACCACAGCAGCGATGGGGGGTAGGGATGTCAACGAGTTAGACTCGTCTATACTCGTTTAGCTGTATCTCCTGAACCAGTAATCGTACAGGTCTGAAATTTGGCATGCGAGCAGATATACAGTATGCCTGCTTGTATGCCAAATTTCAGACCTGTACGATCACTGGTTCAGGAGATACAGCTAAACGAGTATAGACGAGTCTAACTCGTTGACATCCCTAATGGGGGGCATGCCAGTGCTGCCAATGCCAGCCTGAGCTGCGTCCACTGTGCTCCTTCTGTGACAAGATCATCCTCCCAGCATCACAAATGTGAGTGTGCCACAGGTCCTCCCCTATCATGATCCCAGAAGCTGACATGTGCATGAGGCATCTGTAAGTGCAGTAGGTGTTCAGAGCCATTCAGAGCCGTTCAAGGACACTCTGAACAGCTCTGAACGCTCTGAACACCTAATTGTGTTTACAGATGGGTCTCATGAGGCTGGCAACCCACTGCCACTTGCCTTGCTCACTGCCTGACTCCCCTGCCCCATCGCAAGGTGAACTTGCCATCCGCCACGTGCTCAAAGTCATGTGATCCAATGCATCCATCATGCACACTGTGGCACAGCGACAGGGCTCATATATGGCTGACACACACTCGTCCCTCTCTGGCAATGTCCTGTGCGATCACCGTGGGCACATCATGCACAAGCCAAGTCTGCTGAGTCTTGACGAGCCAACATCACACAGACACTCTGTTGAAGCAGTGGCAGCATTGGCAGAGGCGACATCAGGCAAGCCCATGATGGTGCTGTCAAGCTGCGATGACGAGGTAGTCACGCTGTTGAAACTGCGCTGGTTGTACAAGACGTTCACATATGTTCCCACCATGGCTGACCAGAATGCACTTGGGGTATTTGGCTTCTGGAAACAATACCCAAGTAAGACGGTGATACGCCCAGCACGCCGCTGGAGGTATAATTAGGTATTTCTGCTTTTTTCTACAATGTTTTGGCAGTCAACACACGACGGCTGGACCGGCCCGCGAAGCCGAGAAAGCTTTCTACGCCATGGATGCGGGAGGACGGCCCGCTCGGCGAAACCGAAGTACCCAAAGTACCCAAAGTAATCACTACCAAATACCGGACCGACGACCGAACTCATAAGACGCGACGCCCGTGAAAACCTGCTGCGAACGCACGTGAAAAGACCAATCGATAACCGCACGTGATAACCCGAGAAGTTAATCTATGACTACGTGATGGCGAGGCACGAATAGCGATGTGTCTGCGGCATCCACCAGCCGGAAGACTAACGAACCGGAATCACGGGTGCGGCGGTAGCGCGGATAGGCACAGCGGTGCCTCGGCTTGGCACGCACGGCTACGCCCCCGAAAGGAAACGACGACACGATGACGAGGCACGAATAGCGATGTGCCGGCAACATCCCAGAGTCCGGAGGCTAGCAAAACAGCAGAATCACGAGCGACATTAGGCACAGCGGCGCCCCGCGAAGGCGTTGACCGGAATAGGAAAGTGAAAGGCGGCTCACACCGGAACAGGGTTGATGGGTCGGTTGGCGAGGCGCGGATTCGGTTGGTAAGAGGCGATACTTAAGGACACGGATATCGTAGTACTTGGCAGTTCATCAGATACACTCCCAGAGTTCACCCAAGATTCCACTCATAGTATCTTCATTGTACTTCATCTTACCATTACTATCTCATTCTATTAGCACCCGTGCATGCTACTCATCAATTATCGGCTATTCGCAGCCCCGCGTCAAACATTATTTGATTCTCGGCACTAGGCCCCGCGATAAAGCGACTTCGGTTAAAGTCAGCTTCGGTTATATTCGGCTACTCGCAGCCCCGCGTCTACGTTATTTGGTTCTCGGCCCACCCGGCCCCGTGACAAGGCATCATCAGTATAACCTCGGTTATTATTCGGCACTATATTCCCTGACTTCCCGAACCCAATCTTCCCGATAACCGGTTGTCTATACGCTTAGCGATGGTTTAGGGTATCAACGGATCTGACAATCTTCATGACTCACTTTCGCTCCGATGTGCAACCCCCCAGTCTAGCGACCTTCACTGTCGAGCTGGTGAATGGCGGCGGGTATGACCCGGACAACCCCAGCGATGAGGCGAGCCTCGACTCGGACGTCCAGTATGCCTGGGCTTGGACTTTGAGGATGACATGCTGACATCAGTAAGAACGCAGGGAACTTCCACCTTTTTAGCTGGTGTGCCAGCAGAAAGCCAGTGCAAGTTGCACAAGTTGGCAAGTTGAATATAGCTGTTTCAAAATATTTTTAATATTAGAATAAATAATAGATAAAACTATTTATAGTATTAATTAGTGTTAATTACTACACCATATTTGTCATATATATTTAGTCATATCTATCTTAGTCATGATGGTGAGGTTTGCAACATAAAAATAATATTTTATTCAGAATCAGACAAATACATAGGTACTAAGTACTACAGTGCCAGTGGTGACAGGGTCGGTAGCGGTGGCGGGGCTGGGGTCGTGACGTGGCATGCGTGGCACCATTGTTACGATCGGACTCATCGGTACGGACTGCAGTCTCACGGGGTTCTGACTACCCTAGTATTAGTCAGGGACAGTCGTCTCAGTCAGCTTGTCGTGGTTATCACATGTCTCGTAGTACGGATGTGACTCATACCTAGGACGGCCGTAGTAGGGTTCGAGCTGTTATGGCTACTGGGTACCTTACGTTCAGGAGGAGCTTCAAAGCTCCTCGTCAACTGTATATCTAGTGGACAGTACGAAGACCGAGCTCCTTAGCTTGGTCTTCTTGAATCATCAGCCCCTTCTGCCTTCCCCGCTCCTTGTCAGTCTCCTTCTCGTCTCCTGTCAAGTACTGCGTCTCGCCTTGGTACGAGAGATCGCTCGTCGATACGCACGCCTGGTGGATCTCGCCCCAGTGCTCATAGTAGTCACGTTCCTTACGAGGACGCGTACTCGTATTCGCTAAGTCGCCCTTCTGCACGTCGTGCCACTCTGTCCTCGCTCAAGTCGAGCATCGTTAGGCGGACCTAACGCAACATTAAGACCAAGCTCCCCATAGAACACACACAGTGGCGTCCACGACAGGCGACCGGTGGGGTTGGAACCAAGTCCAATCATATATCATCCCAGGAAGAGGGGAACGAAACGTCCCCACGCGCTACCTGAAAGCCGCTAGGTGGAGGACACACAGAGGAGAAACCGGATACTTCGTCGACTTCCCTAACCGACCAAGTCGGTACTACCCAGTTGAGTTCAGCTTCGAACATACCTGCTGGTGCATACTCGCAACAAACGACGCAGGAATACGAACAGTAGTCAGACCAACGACGCACGAATATCGGTGCGACATTCTAGAAAGCGAAGTAGTCCCCACAGCAAGAGTCGGACCCATTGACGGCGCAGTCACCACAAGCACCACGGAGGAAGACTCCGGATCGGATAGAAGCAGCGAAGAATCCGAGGAAGACCACCTCTCGCAGGTAAACGCAGAAGAGGAAGAAGAACTAGCGAACCTAGCCCAAGGGATTACGATTAGGGACGCACCACAAGCTGAGCAGATCACTGTTCACTCACCAGCCGAGATGACAACCACACAGTTAGAACCAACGTACCAAGTCCAAGTAGACCCCATACAATTACCACAAGACGGAGTCCCAGAAGATCTGCTCCCCATCAACCCCAGCACGGGACACCGTATGACCGCGGACGATGCGGCCCTCATGAGAGCATTGGACCCGACGAGCCAGACCCTCCAGGAGGAGGAGGACCACCGGGCGAAGGCCCCAGGAGAAGCCACCCACACGGGGGAGGAGGCGGAGGAGGCGGAGGACCCGGAGGAGGTGGATTCCCAGGAGCAGCTCCCATCGGTAACCCACCTCGATCGTCAGACAGACTCCTAGGCAACCCCTCCCATGGTCTTCAACG
>JAKEYF010000245.1:0-85436 GCA_021527775.1 Lactarius sanguifluus
AAACTCATATCGAAACTTGATGAGGATTCAACGGAGGAAGATCTATGGGTTGCTAGGGCCGTCCCTGGTACATTATATTTGGGTGGCGCCGACACTGTAAGTTTAGCCGGGAACCCACCAGGGCCACTACTAGTTAGCTGAAGCGTTTCGTAGACCGTCTCCGCTCTGCAGACATTCATCCTCGCAATGACACTGTACCCAGAAGTCCAACGGAAGGCGCAAGCCGAGATCGATCGAGTCATCGGAACCTTACGCCTTCCAGATTTCTCAGACCAAGACGCACTTCCATATGTGCAAGCAGTGTTCAAAGAGGTTTTACGCTGGCACCCAGTTACTCCATTGGGTGTGTCTTACTGTCGTGATATTCGTGATAACAGTACGATTACTCTAACAGGTGTACCACACAAGGTCATGGTAAGTGACATCTACGAGGGGTATTACATTCCTGCAGGCTCGACTGTTATTTCAAACACGTGGTGCGACTCTCAGCGGCTTCTTTTTTCTATGAGCCAACGACCATGATTCCCAGGGGAATAATGCATGATCCCGCCATCTTCGCAGAGCCAGACCGGTTCTATCCCGAGCGCTGGCTCTCCCCGGATGCGCCACCTTTCCCAAATCAGGCATTCGGTTTCGGAGCACGACAATGTCCAGGTCGCTTCCTCGCCCGTGCAAGCATGTGGTTGAATATTGTAGGTATATTGACCGCGTTCAATATTACCCCCACCGAGGACGGGCCACCTGAGGAGGCATTTTCATCGGGTATTATATCGTGCGTCGCTTCACTCCCGTTCCATGAAACAAGGAAAAGCTAATATGGAGTGTATTGTAGGTATGTGAAGCCATTCCGATGCAATATCCTACCGCGTTCGGCAACAGCAGCGTCGTTAGTGCGGGCCGCGGAGAGTGAAGGATGAGGTCGTGGTCTGAGTAATTGATCTATGTACTGCTCTGTCGTCTACACGTCATGTTTACTTTCATGGTTTTACCTTCTCAAAGCGTCGAAATTTGTTCGCTGTAGATACCAGAGGTGTATCAGTAATCCGGCGAATTAGTTTCGCAGTTGCTCCACTGGAGCAAAAAACCAGCGAAAACTTGGAAACACGGATGCTTCAGTTGTAACACGAGAGAAACTAGGAAACTAGGAAACATAAGAAAACTACCGGGGCCAGGAAACTACTGATCAGTCTTTTAATACTAGTCCATAGATACACGTTTTCCTCATTGTACTAGGTCGAGAGCAAACAGCCGGAATCAACGCTAGCCGCAGATTCCGGGTCTCCTGAAGTTTCCCGAAATTAGAAGGTGATCAAGGACAGGTATTACCGCGTGTATCAAGGGTTTTTGAATGCGCCGTCAATAAAGAAGGTCGGGGTAAGTAAAGAGGGATGAACGCATAATAGTAATAGTGAAACAGGTGAGGCTCAAAGACTGGGACTGGGGATGGAATCGAAGGCTATAGGTCGAGACAACACAAAACACGTAGGTTGGTGCCTTCCTTCCGAGTCAGTGACATCGGCGCTCTCACGCATGTTACGAGAATTCACCTTTACAACAACGAAGATAGGACGGTATAGTGACCGAGTCAAAAATTCGAATGAGACAGAAAAACGTGCGTCATCTCTGTACAAGTCTCGGAGTGTCGCATGCGGCACTTGTCCTGGCAGATAGCCAGCTTGCCATGTCCGGTAGTGGAAGAATCGACCCGCATTCCTTCCTGTGCACATCTAAGCCGTTCAGGAACGTTGGTATACGGTAGCAGCTGTAACGGGAAATTATACCTACCGGAGATTAGTGAGTGCTGGTGTCGTCACCCTTTTCCCATTATCTACTTCCACCGTCTGGGCAAGTTGCGAGCTGAATATTGTCGATTGTTGATGTTCGCGGCTGTGGCCCAGGTACAGCGATTCTGACAGCGAAACATGGCGATGAGAGCGCGGCAGCGCGAACTCCATCGGAGATCGCGAGGTAAGCGCCATTCGTCGTGTCCAGCTGGTTGTGTTCACGGAAGTAGATGCGATTGTTGAGGCTCACTAAGACTGTGTTGGAGTACCTGACACATCTGTCAGCAATTTGGCTCCCACAATGTGTATCATGTATAGCCCACAGTTTCCCGAGAATACCAACTCTTTTTTACACATGCATTAGTTGGGAAGCTGCACAGTGACGGGCCAACAGAACGTACGAGTACGCATAATATAGCTCATTCTGTGGACGGGGTCATTGCATCAGAAGATGGATCGTGGCGTATTTTGGTCACGGGTTCGACTTACGGGGAAGGCGACATAAAGCACAAGGGTCGTGACAGCTGCGCTAGCTCAACAAGAAGTTAGATGCATGTTTCTGCGGGGAGTTCTGAGAAATAGATACCAGTAAGTGTGTTTGTTTCAACAATAAGTCGTATCACGCGAATTGATACGAAGTTGGAGAACTTGCCACTCGCCCGTCTTAGCTGTGCAAGGATCAGAATCTCGGTAAGGATCCGATAGGGTGATCCCTTACCAGCAGCGTCATTACCACCGCAATCAGAATGTCTGCCATGGCACTCGGTATAGACCACAACTAACATGATAAAGGATGAGGTGGTATGGCCACTCCGATAGAAACGAGTGTGCGTACATATACAGCTGTCTTGGAAACCGCATACTTCTTAACCGTGAGCGACTAAATGATGTGTAAGGTAAGACGTGTCGGTAAGAGTGTGTACGGTACTGACTGCGATGCCCAGCCACGTAGCTGCGGCTGCCTGAGTTACCGCGGCCTGTATTCAGGACAATGTCAGGAGCCTGCAGAATGCGGGGAGGGTCAAGAATACATACGACAGCGATGATCCAACAGATCCACGACGACGTCCGTCTGTTCATTAGTATCCAAATCCGATAGCAGAAGTATCCTTGCACGATAAGCGAAGAAACCGCAGTCATGATGGGAACGTCTATGGGGGCAAAATAGGAATTCCTGAGGCGCTCCACGTTGCCGAATCCGGCAACGAACCAATAGTAGATATCGGCACCAGTCAGCGCAGTTTGGGTGGATTCCAACACGAAAACGAAGTAAGCTGCTCAGAGTACACCTTGACACCACAGATCTTCTGAGTAACGTGGATGACGAACCTAGAAATTTTACAGGTCGTGGGTCCTTTGGAAAATTGTAACTATATACGTCTGAAGGTGGGTGAGTGGGACCAGCTGAGGTTTCGAGGAAGAGGCCGCGTACAAATCTGGACACAGAGAACACCGTAGAGTGCCCAGTTGAATAGACGGCTGAAGAGCTACATAGATGTCAGTTGCGCAGACAACAGAGCGAGGCCAAGCGCACTAGAGAAGCAGCTCTGCGAAATGGTCAGGGGACAACGAGGTAAACTGCCACACAGAACCTACACTCTGATGACGTCCGGGAAAGCAGTTGGCGAATCAGAGGGCTCAGCCATTGGTGCTGTAGATAGCTAGAAGTGGAAATGGAAGTGGAAGGGCACCACGGAGCACTGGGAGACAGCGGGGTCGCGGGCCAGTCACGCCACAACTGAAGGAGGGGCTTTATAATTCGATTTTTCGAATTGCAAGCGCGAATGAGACCAAGACGCCAATGTAGCTGAGATGTCATGAAAAACCCCTGTCATTGGCGCGGATATAGCTCCCGTGCATGCCACCCACCTTCGCCCGTGGCGATGAGACAGGTACTATGGACAAAAGCGTGCAGCTTCTTTCCAGAATCGAAGTCTGCACAATCATTGCTCTGTAAACGTTGTGACAGCATCGTGTCCATCAAGTTTGAGACACGGCCCACAGGTCTGGTGACTAGAGCACAAGAGGTATGAATGATCTATGAAACGTGTACTTACCACTGATCAGTAAAACAGTAGAAATTGACTAGCCATATTTGGGAATTCATAGCCGTTCAGTGGTCACCAACTTACTCAGGCTAATGCTAGTACTGATGCGCTGATGTGCGATACGAGGCTCCATGTGGACCAGCATGGCATAACCTTCCATACTCGGTTATACCTTTGTACTGTGACTCACTGCCTGGGCGTTCGTTAGTGAAACCGAATGGGAGGAGTTGGAGAGACTCGGGCCGCCGCAACAAGCCGCCGCAACGCGCAATGGTAGAATGGTAGTTTCCGCATCCGGTCTGACGATGGGAAAGTTCAGATCGGTCTGGTTCCGTGGACTTGGCCAACCCCACCTTCCTTTCTACTCGCTTCTGTGCGTTTCAGTAAATTTCGGTGTTAGTGGGACGTGGGACCTCTCTTATGGTTGAGCCTCCCCGTAATACACATTTCTAATAGTACTCACAAGGACAGCTACGTTAGTTAATCTTCGTCAAACACTTAGAAAACACCTCCCCTCATAAATGCCCCCCCCTTACCAGCTGGGCTTTATCATTAGCTCTCCGGACGGCGAAACCCTCCTCCGCCGGGGATGCGACCTCCCACCGGCATCATCGCCACTCCGCCCAACACCACCGAGGTTCGGGACCCCGGTACTAACGCCCAAGACACCCCAATCACAGTGGTAAGGATGCCGGCGGCATGCCCACGGACGGTGACGGTTGACTCGGACACTAGCTCAGGTGGCATAGTCAGTTCTACACTGCTGAGGCTGCAGAACTGGCCAATACCAGGATTGTTAAACTTGTCCCACCGAACTAACAGAGTCAGGCTCACCAACAGTAAACACCAATCGTACTTTGTTACCTTTCCTCGCGCCAATGTCGCACTGTTAGGTACGTTTCGCTCCCACCTTCAAGTTGTTGTAAGGTATCCAGTGTGTGGGAGATAATTGTTGACCCGAGCTAACGACCCACTGGCCAAAACGCTGGTCTGAAGCATCTATCTTATGTTCAATGCCTTGAAGTTAGAAAACGTCATCGTAAATAAATTGGCAGCTGCATGGCCATCGTAGTTATCAGGGTCGCCCGCGTCGTCATCGTAGCCGGCCAGGAATGCTCGTGGCGTGGCTGATCAGCGCTCTCCGTTTGTAGGTTCCGGCAAGGTGCAATCTACTGAGGAACGTCTACGTATGAGGTTACACATGTATGGCCTAGAGCTATGAGTGAGCAATCAAAAGAATACACGTAAACCATACCAAGTCTGTAGGTAAAGTAGGAGCAAGAGAGGAGTGAGAAAATTTAATAACGGAGGTAGAGCGGAGACAGGCGAAGTTGGCAGAAATCACAAGCTGTACCTCAGTATCACCGCATCAGACGTGTTTATGAACGCATCGTCAAGAAACAAGGTCGAAGTAAAAAGATGCGAACGCACAATAGTAAGCTAGGCGAGGAATCGCCGAGGATAAAAGAAGTGGCACAGAGGTCGAAATCGAAGGCATCAGTAAGTTGACATGTTACTGCCAGGGATTTCCCAACTTTCTGCTTGTGCACCAGCAGGAAACCAGCACAAGTTGGACAAGTTGGCAAGTTAAACATAAAGATATTCCAAAAATATTTCAAAAATATTTTTATTGTTAAAATAAAGCAGTAGATAATTATTTATGTTTTAATTACTAGTTGGAAACTCTGGAAATGTATTATAAACCCTTTCCGAAATTTCAGACAAATTTCAGACAACTGTCACAAAATAAACAAGAGATATATTGTATAGCTAAATATTCACAGGGCTATCTACTATCCACTGCTGCTATCCCACCGTTGCCGCTATCCCGCCGTCACCACCATCGCATCGTCGCCACCATCCCGCTGTCACCACCATCCCCCACCGATCGATGCCTTGCCATTGTGGTCGTCGTGGCTTGCATTGTGGCACGACTTTGGTGCCATATTGATGTAGTACTGTGGGGGGGAGGGGGCTTGCACGCCGTGTTGGAGTGTCAGGTGGTGGGTGACAGGTCCTGTGTGGACAGGGTTGCAGTGATAAAAGGTGGACGCAGCCACGAGCTTGCATCCAGCGAGGTAGAGGCAGCGGGGACTTGCGAGGGACAAGGTTCTGCAACATTGGTAAGAAAGAACGAGAAAAAATAAATAAAGAAGGAAAAAAAAACATATCTGGAGGCTGGTCGACAGCCGCGTCGTATTGCAGGGCTCATGCGCCGTATCGGGTGGCATCGTGGTGGGATTTGCGTGCCGTGAAGGGAAGGCGTCGTAACGGGTCATGGGCTGAGGATGACGGTTCTGGGTGGCAAATGGTGGAGGTAGCAGCGATGGGCCTGCGGGCGGCGGGTGGTGGGATCTTGCGAGTCTAGAGTACACTGCAACACTGGTGAGAAACGAGTGAAAAAAGAAAGAAAGAAAAGAAAAAAAAACTTATCTGGAGGCTAATCAACAGCCGTGTTGTGTCGTATTGCAAAGCTCGTGCGCTGTGATGGGATGGCATCATGGTGGGGTATTCAGACAACGGGTGGCGTCGTAACAAGTCGTGCACACCAGTGACAGGGGGGCAGTAATTATTGCGTGTGAAGGGTGGAGGTAGCGGCCACGGGCTTGCGTGCGGCGAGGACTTTGCAAGGCTTGAGGGAAAAGGCTCTGTAACATTGGTGGATGGCAATAAACGAACGGAACAAAAAAAAAAATACTTGGTGATACTGGGACGAAGCCCAGCTCATCAGCCACATCCTCATGACCGTCATGGTCACGGTCATGGTGATTGCATCCCCACAAATGGTGATACAGAGAGAGAGCGGCAGGCTTGGAGCTGCAGTTGAAGCCATCAGTACTATGATTCAGTAGCTGGGGTGTAAGTTAGCAGGGCGGTGCGGTTAAGGCAGAAGTACGTTGAATTTGGACGTTGAATCTGACGTGTCGAGCGGAGCTTAATCTGTGGCGTGGGAAGGTGGGTATTCGACGTGAACACCGCGTCCACACCTTCCCTTCTCAACACACTCTCGCAGGTTTTTTTGTTTTTGTTTTTTCCTTTTCTTCTTCAACAGATCTCTTCGAGGACCTACCACCACACCCTAGAGATGTCAACGAGTGACACTCGCGAGTATGAGTACTCGTCGGAATTTTCCGAAGGGTGACTCGTACTCGACTCGTACTCGTTGGTACGAGTACTCGTGGGCACGAGTACTCGCCAAATTCTTAGGACTGATACTCGTACTCGCGCCGCGAGTACTCGTCTTAGCCACGAGTACTCGCGAATGCGAGTACTCGTATTCATTCATTCAGAACGAGTACTCGTCTGAAACGAGTACTCTAAGGGTATTGTTATTATTGCAAGATCTAGCTACAAGCCTACAACATGTACTGTAACTTGCTATGCTACCTACAATGCCCCCCGCACTGTCACTGCACCCTGTCGCCGTCGCATACTGGCATCGTTGCCGTGTCACCGCTGCCGCCGTTGTCGTTGTCGGTGTCGTCGCGGACCACGGTCGTGGGCCGTTGTCGTCGTAGGCCATTGCTGTCGTAAGCCGTTGTCGTCGTGGGCCATTGTCGTCGTGGGCCGTTGTCGTCTTCGTCGTCGTTGTCGTGTTCGACCTGCCTTGCCATCGCCGATTCGCCGTAGTGTCGTCGTGGTCGTGGTCGACCTACCGTCGATGGAGTGCCGGCGGGGGTTTGTTGTCGTCGTATGGCTGGCCAGCCATTGTCGTCGTCCAGGCGCATACCAAGGTCGTAGTCGTGGTGGTATGGTTGATTGATGATAAGCAACTCGTGGTGTAATGTAAGCAACTCACGGATGACGCCGAGCTTCCCACGCCCGGTGATTGCCAGTTTCGCAAATGCGGACCGGCCCGCAGGCTGGGCCAAGCCACGTGCGCTTGTAACATACCACCACCAGCAACAGCAAGTCAGCGTCGGCGACGACAACGATGTGACGACAACGACGGAACGACGCCAGTCGACCATGGCAAGATCGATGCCAGTCGACCATGGCAAGATCGATGCCAGTCGACCATGGCAAGATCGATGCCAAACGACGGGGCGATGCCAGCACCAGCAAGACGGCGGCGGCAACAATCGACACCTTTGGAAGATGCGGCGATGACGACGACAACGACGGAGCGACGCCCGTCGACCACAGCAAGGCGATACCCATCGACCACGACGACGAGGCGACACAGCAATAGGGCGACATCAACCGACGACAACAACAACACGGGCAACCGCGACGACAAGTAGTTTAGTATAGATAGTAGTACATGTAACCCAATACAACTTGCAATACAAAATGAAATGTTTTATCTCATACTGCTTGAACAAAAGCTTGGGACTAGTATTGGTGCCATTACCACGAGTACTCGCGAGTACTCGCGCTTGGAGAAGGGTCCACTCGTACTCGCGCGAGTATTCAGGCACGAGTACTCGCGGGCGCGAGTACTCGTCACGTGACGAGTCAAACTCGCGAGTCACTCGTTTGGCCACAACTCGTTGACATCTCTGCCACACCCACTGCCGTTGCATGCAGGCCACCCCCTACGGCCTATACAAGAGGGGCGACCACAAACCTGTCTGTGGGCAGGAAGACGGCTAACGATGGGCTTCGGCCCAGTGCAAGAGATATGTTTCTTTTTTTTTTTTTTTTTGTTCCTTTCTCACTACTGTTGCAAAATCAGTTTTTCCCCACTCACCTTTGCCGTAGCTACATCCTCAAACCAGCCCCGCCTCTCCAACGTATGCAAGGAGTGCCCACACGCCTCGTCATACTTGTTGTATTTATTTATTTATTTCTCTTTCCGATCCATCCTGAACCTGTTGCAGGATAACAACGGCGCATTGCCATCACCTCGTGCATTCACGCTCGCTCGCTCGTCACACTGATGCTGCTGCCACCCCGCTGCACCCACCCACACATGCTACAAGTTGAGTTTTATTTTTTGTCTTTTTTCTGCTGATCTTGAACTTTTGACACGGCACCCCGACTGCGCTACTCACCACACTGGCCCGCTACGCACCAGCCCCGCCAGGGCGCCACCTCCCAACACGGCGCGCATGACCCCGCCACGTCACCCTACCACACCGTGCCCCCGGCCCTTCAATGCCACCCCGCGCTCCACCACGCCGGCTCGTCGCGCACCGGCCCCGCCATGGCGTCTCCAACCCACTGTGCAAGACTCCGCCACCGCCAACCCGCCGATACCGACTCTGGCCCCGACACCGTGGTGCCACCCCCAGTATGGTGTGCAAGAC
This sequence comes from Lactarius sanguifluus, assembly GCA_021527775.1. Lineage (NCBI taxonomy): Eukaryota > Fungi > Basidiomycota > Agaricomycetes > Russulales > Russulaceae > Lactarius > Lactarius sanguifluus. The sequence goes on from JAKEYF010000245.1 coordinate 9,085, forward strand.
CTCACCACGCCAAGTCACCCGACACCACGCACAAGCCACGTGGCCCCACGACCGCCATCTCGACATTGCCACCCCACTGCACCACTCTGTCACCACCCCTGCCGCGCACAAGACCCATGGTGCGCACAAGACCCCCGCCACCGCCACCGTCAACCCACTACGACGACACCACAACACGGCACGGAAGCCACGTCGTGACACTCCGACCCTTTCACCACCGCCATAGTAGACCACCTTTTCCACCACAGTAGTAATCTCATGTATTTATTTATGAAATAATAAATTATTTTTATGCACAAATGTGGCAAATTTGGTGTGACTGTGACTTGATGTGACCTAACTATGATATGACCAATATACTGCTAAGTGATTTGACTAATATATTGATAAGACCAAATGATATGACTAATATGTGGTATGACTAATAGATATGATTAATGTATGATATCATTGATACTTGGACTTGTATGAGCTTGTTCTACTTGTTGATTATCGCTCTGTAAGGAGATTGTTGAAGATTTGACATGGCTTGTGGACTGGTCAACTTGCTAACTTGTGGGGGTTGTACAAGGTTGTACAAGGTGTCACAACCTTGTACAACCCATAACAAGCAACCTGTCAAAATACTGATGTTCGGAGCTGTTCAAGGACACTCTGAACAGCTCTGAACACTCCGAACACCTAATTGCATTTACAGATGCAGTCCGTTATCTGCGTGTCCATTGAGCCGCTAAGTGCGCACAGGTCACTTATCAATATGCCCCTGTGGGGCGCTCTTCAAAATGGACACGCACATCCTCTACGACTGTCCACACAACTTGATACCTGCCGCAAGACACCTCTCCTGAATGGTCTACAATGGCATCCGAACGCCCTACGGAGCCCTATACCGCTCCAAAAACTCACACAGATTGCTAACCTTCCTACAGATAAGTGGGGCAATGTCCAAGCCGGACCCTGGCCCAGTAATGGAGACATCACCTGAACCCGACTGAGAAGTGGGGAATACGCAAGGCTCCAAAGAGGAAGGAAGGGGCCTCACCCCAGGGGGGGGGAAACGAAACTCTCGGTGTCGGACGTGTAACGCCACCAGTGGGGCGACGTCCATGGTTCAAAGTACCCGCAGCAGGTCTAGCAGAAGACGCGTTCGGCATTATCGGACAACGGCGATAATGGAGACTGATATCGGTCAAAGGCGCACGCTCGAAGAGGCGAGGCGAGAACGGTGATGCACAAGATAAGGGGAAGGCTTAAGGCAAGGCAGAGCAGGGTTCCCAAGATACAAAGCTGGTATTGCTAAGTAAATCAAGTCTGAGGACTCGAGTACGAAGACAAGCCTGGTATATATACATGCAGGTACATAAGGTTCGTACTCAGCTAAGTCCGCTCTATCTGGGATCTGGGTCCGTGCGCAGTCATGGAACCTACCAGAAGGTCACATGCGCATTGCGCCATCTATCGTCATTGTTCTAGGTTAGTCTAGACTCCGGTCACGTGATCATACCGTCATGAGTCCAGACCACGCCTGAAGATCTCCCTAGCGCTCCGTAAGGTCCCGCTTGCGGCGTCTAGGCCATCAGGAGTCTCTGCCCGGCTAGGCGGTTCCTCCGGCCCACGGTCCGTAGCGTTGGCGGTCGGGATTCGTAACAGGACGCCACGGTCAACTAATTGCGACATAACGCCTAATACTATAGCCCGCCTGCAACGGCGGGCTCCGATACGGTCTTCCCACCCACCTTCAAGTTCCCTGGTACTAGTTCTGCAATGTATTACCGCCGGGGAGCACCTTAGCGTTACAACCCCATCTTAGTGTAGCTTGTTCACGCTGCGTCCGGTCTGGGCCTACGGCCTACCAGCCGGGATATAAATGGATCCAAAAAAAAAAAAAAAAAAGCACTGTATAGTGCGGCGTGACACATTTGAGACGTAGGGCGGGTGCACGGAAAGAAACGAGGGTGGGCCACGAAGCTGTGGGATCACGACAGGGGGCAGCGAGGATGTTGAGATCGTGATAGCAAGCGACGTGCGGATCAAAAATTGGTCGCCAATTGCGAGGGTCATACAGTACCTTACAGGTATCGCGGGGCTGTGCCTCACCACCAATCATGCATTAATCATGCATCATAAATCAATCACCCACGGCTTTTATATAAGCTACTTACTTTTTGATCCATACTTATTACTGGGATACATGCCAGAGACACAAACCAGTTATGAAACACGCATAGTACTAAGGCCCAGTCGCATATAGCAGGTTAGAGTCGTTCGAAAACGCAGCTGCCGGGCCGCGTGAGTCTCAAATCAGAGAAGAGGAAACCTCAGTTTTCCTTTCCCTGACGGGCAGGCCGAGCTGAAGATGGTTGTGTTGATCTGGGCGGGCAGTGGTGGATGATGTAGTACTTGCTCCGCGGATCTGAGTGCCAATGGGCCCTGCGCGCCACAAGGGCTGACTCGGATGCATTGATGGCTTGGCTTCAGGCGGGTCATTCTTACGGAATCGCTCAAGTAAGCTGCTTACTTCAAAATGTTTCACAAAACACTGTCGTAGACAGTCAAGTCAACAATTACAGGAAGGGACTTGAGTTGGAGGACTTGTCCGTTAACGCTCAGTAAAAACGGAAAAGTCCGCTGATGGTCAATTCTTGGTCAATCTGTCAAGGATATTTTGCAAATCTACCGTTTTGGGTCATCTGGGGTCATTTTGACTTTGGCTGACCTCCAGTTGACTCAGAATAGTCGGGTGGCCCCTGGCCAGGTTGGCGTCCGATACTCATTTTTGGGATAAATCCATGATCAACTTTTGTCATTTGGTAGTCATCCCAGGTCCGATCCAAGTCATCCCACAGTCAAATTTTAACACACAGAACGTCGATTTATTGCAAAATACTAGTATACGACATGTACGAGTAATATACAAAGTAAGGGTGATTAAAGGAGTGCAGCGCGGAACTTGCTCTGGCGTACAGGGCTCCACCCTTCCGCCACCGTCGTCGTCGGGGCGCGGCAGGGGCCGCCACTACCACAACCAGGACGCGCGGCTGCGTCGTCGTCATCGCCGCGGCACGCGCTGCTCGGTTGGCTTGCATTGGACTCCCAGCGGTGGTGGCTGTGAGTGGACGTCGGACGGTGAGGCGGCGCGGATGGTACATGCGGTGCTGGGGCGGCTGTTGCAATCAACGTGAGTGTATTGTCAGCTTTAAAAAAAATACTAATACTCAATTTTTTTTGGTTTGTTTGTGGGGGCGGTGTCGACGATGTCTTGTGAACGTGTGCCGGCAGGTGCATGTTGGTCTGTATAAGGGGGATGGTCTCTAGTTAGTGGAGCATACAAGGGGCGGTTCAAGAGAATGTGCACTTACACTAGAACCCTTAGCGACGACGTGGCGGCACTTGGGCGTCCTGGTTATCTGCTATAGGGAGAGAACAGGTGGGCAGTGGGGGTCAACAGTGTAGCTTTCTTGAATGTAGACTTGAAGTACAGTAGAAGCGGCAGTGGGATGGGTTTATAAAATTAAAATTAAAAGCGGTAGTGGAAAACAGAAGGAACGGAGGTTTGGATGGACTTATGATAACTTAGACGAAATGTTCCCGCAGGGACGGAGCTAGAAAAAATCTCCCACGCTTGGCCTACTCAGATGCTCTCCTTTGACTTTGCGGACTACGCCCTCGTTTTACGCCTACAGTTCCTCCCCTTTTTTTGTCGCACTCGCGGACTCCACGCTACTGCCTCACTCACTCCATCGTCACGCAGCTTCTACAACATCCCATCCCACCCAGCTGTCCTGGCGCCTCCGTCCTTCGTTGACGCTACTGGCCCAGGCAGCGCCACATCGATATACCAGTTGGTGTAAGTACATTCTCTTGAACCCGCCCCTTGTGTGCTACTAACTAGGGACCACCTCCCTTATACAGACCAACATGCACCTGCCGGCATACATTCGCCAGACACCGTCGACGCCGCTCCCACAAACAAACCAAAAAAAATTGAGTATTAGTATTTTTTTAAAGCTGACAATACACTCACGTTGATTGCAACAGCCGCCCCAGCACCGCACGTACCATCCACGCCGCCTCACCGTCCGACGTCCACGCACAGCCACCACCGCTGGGAGTCCAACGCAAGCCAACCGAGCAGCGCGTGCCGCGGCGATGACGACGACGCAGCCGCGCGTCCTGGTTGTGGTAGTGGCGGCCCCTGCCGCGCCCCGACGACGACGGTGGCGGAAGGGTGGAGCCCTGTACGCCAGAGCAAGTTCCGCGCTGCACTCCTTTAATCACCCTTACTTTGTATATTACTCGTACATGTCGTATACTAGTATTTTGCAATAAATCGACGTTCTGTGTTAAAATTTGACTGTGGGATGACTTGGATCAGACCTGGGATGACTACCAAATGACAAAAGTTGATCATGGATTTATCCCAAAAATGAGTATCGGACGCCGACCTGGCCAGGGGCCACCCGACTATTCTGAGTCAACTGGAGGTCAGCCAAAGTCAAAATGACCCCAGATGACCCAAAACGGTAGATTTGCAAAATATCCTTGACAGATTGACCAAGAATTGACCATCAGCGGACTTTTCCGTTTTACTGAGGTTACAGCTAAATCCATAATGGGGGGCCCCTCCGCAAATTACACACACAGCTGACCTCCAAATTTGACGTGCGGGGTTCATAGTTAAGTATAGTTTGAAATTCTCAGGAAATTTGGTATCTCGCAAATACGTAGTTATTAAATAGTTATCCGAGGTATCAAACAGTTATCCTGGAGTTATCCTGGGCGCTGGGACGGCAAGCAGCCTAGGTGCCTGCAATGTTTGGGTTATCTACCACCCCAGCAACATTTCCCCCCCTCCACTATCCCTACCGCAACCTCCCTCCATCTCCCCCATATGGTCGGCCGTCATATCTCTGATGAGCTCAAGCAAATGGCTCTTTCTATGTCCGTCCAAGGTCTCCGCGACTCTGAGATCCACGAATTCACCGGAATCAGTGTGCGATCCATCAAGCGACTGCGAAGTACATACCGCGAAACCGGAGGAGAAGTTTCGCGCAAGCCAATTGTTCCAGGTCGGCCGCGCGTCCTCACTGCGATAGATAGAAAGGTATGCCCTCATAACATCTCTCACATCGGGTGTTGTCTCACCAATCTAGTTCCTTTGTGATTGCGTTGAACGTCGGCCCGACCTGGCCCTCACGGAGTTGCAGACCGAACTTCGTGAGGTCTGCAATATTGAGGCGTCGGTGCAAACAGTCGCGCGTTCCCTCCAAAGGGAGGGTTATACTATGAAAATGGTGCGTCTTCGAGTTCTCCATTTGGTTGTTGCGATATCCTCACCATCGACTTTGTAGATCACACGGCACGCTCTAGAGCGAAACGAGCAAGACCGGCAAGAGTTCAAGGACCTCATCAACGCACACTTTCGCCCGGAACAACTCGTGTTTGCTGACGAAAGTCACTTCAACCGGCTGACGTTGAGGAGGCCATACGCGTGGTCGTTGCGTGGCGAACGTGCTTGTCGGTACGAATTCCAATTCCGTGGAGCGAAGTATTCCCTTCTTCCAGCCATCGCCCTCGACGGCATCCTCCACCTGGAGGTTGTTGAGAACGCTGTCACTGGCGCAGACTTCAGCCGATTCGTTCGGGGCCTACTCCCACTCATGAACGAGTGGCCCCTCCCCAATTCTGTACTCGTCATTGACAACGCGTCGATTCACAAGGTCGCCAGGCATTCGTGAGATGGTCGAGGAACGCGGCGCGCGCCTGGTATACCTCCCTGCATATTCCCCCTGACTTCAACCCCATCGAACTAGCCTTCTCGACCATCAAGGCGTGGCTGCGTGCAAACCGTGATCACGTGAACCAGGAGATGGAGTCCCACAACGGCTCGGTGTACAATGCGTTATGGGAAGCTGTTCACTCGGTCACGGCAGAACAAGTGAATGGCTGGTTTGCACACTGCGGATACGATGTACGCGTTTGAGACTTTGATCCGCTCGTTTGTGCACGTGAAAATATATTTGTGATCGGTCCTCATGTTGTATAGACAGAACAGTTCAAAACTACGGGTGATGCATACTGTAGTATTTTGTTTTTTGTTCTTTTTTTTGGGGGGGGGGGGTATACTGCGCGTCCGGCTGACAAAGCTGACAAATCTCACTCCACACAGGTCACGCTTGCCACGTCGCTCCCATTGATCTCGTCCTCCTCGACCTTGTCCTCCTCATTCTCGTCCTCCTCAATCTCATCTGCCACATCAGTGCCCTCATCCACCACCTCTATTTCCTCATACTCACCTGGAGCGACTTCGGTAAGCCAGTCCGCTATAACCTCCTTTTTGATGGTCTCACATTCGCCTTCCCCCTCGCTAGAGCTCTGCCCGACATCTTGAACGGTTGGGGCCACAACTTCCTCGATGGACGCACCTCCACTGGGCCCTGAGGTATCCACTGGCGCTGGCATCAAACCAAAAGGCCTGAGGAACCTGTCCCGTGCGTACTGGTGAACACGGCGGGCACCATCATGGCCAAGGCCAAACTTCGAGAGGAAGGTCATGTCAAGGTCAACGATATCGAGTGCGTTGCGGTACCCGAACCCATCCAAGTCGCTGTGGGCATCGGCATACCTCAAGTTCGGGTTCGGGCGTTCTTTGTCCATGAGGGTAAGTAACTCGTATGCCGTTGGGACTCTGTTATTGCAACAGCAGTCCAGCAGCAATACCATGAAACTGTCGGTTGGCGGGGGTTGTGGCGCATGCCCTGCAGGGATCGGTGTTGGGGTGTCGGTATGTTCGGCGATGTCGCTGACTTGGGCAACGTGTGAGGGACCTGATGTAGAGGCTATCCCTGACGGCGTAATTGAGGTTCCTGACACGGCGTACGAGCCCTGTGGTGTCGGTGTGATGTTGACGGCAATATGGACCTCTGGTATTGCCTTTGTGGGCTTCGTTTTTTTTGCAGGTGGTGCGCAGTCCAATTTACATACGTTTGGTGGCAAATGTATGTTGGTATTTTTGAGCTCCTGAGGTCTGGTGAGTCTTTGTTTTATTACGCTTGTGTTTTTTTTGCTTACAATTTGTTTTGCCCACAAAGTCATCTGGTCATGTCGGACCTTGCGATGTCCCCCCTCGACACCCTCTTTTGATGGTTCGATCCAGCAATATGCACGCAACCCGGACGTCGAGTGTTCGCTACACAGCAGCTTTCTCTGTAGATCAAGCACATAGTCGTATTGGCGCTTCACTTCCGGTGTGGCATCTGGGGGGATGTCGTCGTCGCGGCATCGTTTTTCCTTCCCTTTCCCCTTTCCGCGTGCCTTTGGCGGATGCACCAGGGCGCGCTGCAACAAAAAAGTAAGTACTTCTTTCATTATCAAGAGTGCGCATGACTCACAATATCCATAAGTTCCATTGCGACCGCACGTGTACGTGCCACCAGTACCTTCTCTTCCAGGCTGGTGATGGCCGCTTGCCACTCGGGTTCGCTTGTGAGAGGCACCCAAGTGCGTTTCCCGACACTGATCCGATACCCCAGGCGCAAATCTTTGTCTGTCTCGAACCGCTTGCGTGCCTGCTTTTCGAATTCCTGCCAACTCATGTCGGTCTGGGCGGTGAAGGTTTGGCGGAGTTGGACGCCGTCGACCTCAACTAGAAACTCCCAAACTTTGGGATGTCAGCGTTGGGTAAGCGTCTCACCTGCTGGAAACAACGTACCTCCCTCACGAACTTGTTTGTTCGGATAGTTTTTCTTTGGCAGGACCGCAGCCGACGATGACTCTGTGCCTCCACCCCTGCCCCCTGCACGTGGACCTCCAACACCTGGCACAACGGCGGCGTGCCCCTCGGCCTCGTTCACAAGTGCAGCTCTCTCAGCGTTGTCTGACTGCAGGGGACCTGGATTTGGGATGAAGTTCGGAAAAGGGCCAGTGGGATAATGGCCGTAACCCCATTGTTGAAACTGAGCGTTACTAGCCCCAGTGTAAGGATTGAGGTGGGGATGGAATGGAGGGGGTAGTCCGCCATAGGGTTGCGCATAGGTTGGCGGTGCGTTCATACCCAGACCGGTAATGTAACCTGGATACTGACCACCATCAACTTGAACCGGAACAGGATAGCCACCTGGGCCAGCATGCGAAGGCGGAAATGGCAACGGCGCTGGAGTGGGAGGCTGGTGTTGCACTGCCGGTGGTGTCGCTGGCAGTGGTAGCGCTGGGCTTGGAACCGGACCAGGACCAGAGCCAGTACGTGCACCCGCGCGTAGTCGACGTGCTCGAGGAGGCATAGTGAATGAGGAAGTTGTCACCAAATGGTGACAACACCTGTTCAACGATGTATTTGTACTCATGGTGTACGACAGCCCAAATGGTGCCTACATCGTTCACAACCGCCGCTTGCAAGTGTAGTGGCCCTCAAAAGACAGCATTTGTCACTGTTTTCCCTCTCATTGGCAATTTCGACAACTGGCCATACGTGCGAACCAATGCGCATGTGCCAGCAGGCTCACAGAGTGGCAGTGGTGCGTTTGACCGGGATGTACAACAGTCCATCCGGTGCCTACATCGTTCACAGCCGCCGCTTGCGAGTGTAGTGGCCATCAAAAGATGGCATTTGTCACTATTTTCCCTTTCATTGGCACTGGCCCATTCACGCGAACCAATGCGCATGTGCCAGCAAGGTCACAGAGCGTCTGGCGGTGGCGCGTCGACCGAGGCTCGCACTCTGTACCTACCCGCTTGTGCAGTAGTGGATTACTTACTCTCCTATCCCATCGGACAATTTAATTTTTTTCTTGAACTCGACTGGAGCGTGTGCGAAGAATTGGTGTTGCACCCTTGAGTTCGACTTGGTGTCGAAATTTGTCTCTGCAGAATTAGTTATTTTCATTTTTAATTACTATAAATTTTCATTTTTTAATTACTACAAATAATTTATCGTGAGAAAAAACTTCGGCATGGTTATCAAAACCTCTTCAGACTCAGCTCGGCTACTAAAAGGGGCCCCCCATTATGGATTTAGCTGTAAACGTTGCGTGATTCATCAAGTTGGCACGAGCCACTAGCGGAGTTATAATCAAAGGTTATGAGATAATCAAGTGCCCCTTGGGCCTGTGCACCCTTCTCCTTTCCGATGCCATCACGTAGCAAAATCTTGGAAGAAGAGCCTCAAGGTACTGAAATATTGCAACTGAGAGTCGGGGGATGATTGGTTTTACCGGTTTTGAGAGGGGAGGGTCTCGATCTTCATGATATCGGTACGAAGTTGTCGTTTGGAGAATGATTTGATCACCGCTCGGCATGTATAGCTGAGGGCCCACAGTAGCGACTTGGCTCCAGGTCTGTGCACTGACATTTCTGTTTTATATAGGTTTGCTCTATATATATTGAAACCACTTCATGCATACCCGGGCCTACGTTCATCAGCTTTGTCCATCCTGTCTGGACCCCCATATTGCCGCACCGATCCTGTTTCTCCCTAAACATGACTGACTGGAAAAGTCCCGCTGTTATCACTGCAGAATATTGTCCGTCGCTTGCGCCGCCAACATTTCTAACTATTTACATTTTCCTCAGTCGCGCTCGTCAAGCTTTACCACGCCACATGGGGACTTTTCCTGTAAGCGCTCTCGTTCTCAGCCTCGTCTAATGAGATCTTAAATTTCTTCTCAAACAAGCTGGGAGTTTGTTGTGAACATCGGATTCGAATGTTCTGTCTTCACTGGGAAGCGAAACTTTCGCTCGTCGTTTTTGGTACGTTGCGTACAGCCCAGACAGGAATTCGAGATGATGAACTCAAGCTGGTACATACAGCTTTACTTGGGGGCCCGGTGGTGCCCTTTGTTCTGCATTATTACTATACTTGTGGGATTCGACTCGCCAAACCGGATCAACTGCCAGGTAACTTAGCTTCTCACCCTGATGAGCTAGACTGAAATTATACCTAGGCCTTTGTTATCTTTGTCTTCGTGAGATTAGTACGGACCATTTCCTCGATTACATGCTAATATTTGGGGCCCTTTACTAGTTATTTTCACATCTCTCGTTAGCTTGTGCCTCGGCCCTGATCGTCCTGCGCATGTGAGTGGCGACTCGGTCCTCTAACTCCTCACTGATAAGACACTCCCAGTGCAGCGATATGGGGGCTAAACAAGATCGCCATATCAATCGCTTCCGCTGCCTGGCTTGCCAATACTGGTGTCCTGATTCATAGTACGTTCATTTCATCAGTTGGCTATCTGGATATTTCAAAAATGCGACCGGGATCAGGTTTAACCGCTGTTCACGGACATTGGAGCGAAGGCATTTGCAAAGTCACAAATCCACCTGAAACCAAAATCAACATTCTTGTCTCTTTCGTCACCGACTTGGTACTCCTTGCGCTCATGCTCACCGGGCTCTTGCGCTGGGAAAATGCCCATCGGGGAGGTGGCATCTGGTGGCTCCTGTTCACACAGGTTATTATTTTCTCGTCTCGGATACTACAGCATGCATTGTGATGACCCTTCTGGACTGACCACGAACAACAGGGCTTGGCGTGGATGATAACCGTTGTTTTAGCTGGTGCACCCACCACAGTACGTTTTCCTAAAAATGGATATGATCCAGGTGACTGAATACGAGCTCCCCAGGTTTTTATTCTGTTGAATCTGAATGGTGGGCATTTCTTTCCCACGACGAGATTCGGCGTTCACCAAAAGAGCATTTTCATAGATCCCATGAACCTCGTACGTCATGAAGAAAATATTCCGGACAAGGAACTGACGGACCCGACACCATAGATATTTCAAGTCCCCGCACGTTAGGTGTCTCGTCGCGAGAGAAATTGTGCAAGTTCGCTGATTTTTTTTTCCTTTCTTCAGTCATTACTATGACAATCGGTGCTACACGCGTGTACCGTGGACTGTCGGACTATGTCCACAAGGAAGGCGACGTACATATGAGTAGAGGGCTTCCAGTGAGACAGCCGCCGATTGGTAGCTTAGTAGCGCGCTCAGGCCGGGGTTCCCTCGCACTGGGGACAAGCGGTACGCTGGACGGGCATATGTTCGAAATGGATCACTAGCACCCCCAAACGCCAGGAGAAGATGACGAAGAGTGGTGAAAATCGAGTTGTGTGGGTGAGAGTAAGGCAACCTATCGTTGCACACAACATCCGGACAATGGGATGCGTTCCCTTTCTATTTATTTTTGTAGGACTCGGAAAAGCCCCTCAATCTAAACGCCAGGCGCATATATTGTTTTTGTTCTAATGTATCGTGTACCCGAATATATATTTATGAGTTCAAGTTTGAGAGCACGAGCAATGAGCCTCTCGTACCCGATGTCACAACAACTTTTGAGCTTGGTGCTTGGCTTGGTCCGTTTACACTGAGTCGCATTACGTATCCCCCAACCTCGCTGCCAACTTGAAGAGTATTGCTCCTTTACCTTAATGTAAGGGACCCTCCCAGGCTACGCACGCATGAACATTACTGCCCTTGTTACCGCCACCTCACAGCGAGAATTTCGCGTTAACGGGCCAATTTACTGTACCATTCAAAACGTGGATAAATACCCTTTGTACGAATATGCAGTCGACACGACCCCGTTCCTGCGCCAAACTAAGTCGCTAGTACATCCATCTCTTGAACGTCTTTATCTGCCCCTTCGCCTTCGCCCAGCGAGTCCATCATTCACCTCTGACTGTTGTTAACCGAGTCATGCGCGGTCCTGTTGGACGAGCTATATACGGCGTGTGGCAAAAGACTGGAAGAGTTTAATCCTAGGCCACCCGCGATATGAGCAGGACCAGGCCTTTCTATCAGTCGAAGTCGGCCGAAGACGTACAATGAACGGCGTCATATCGGGGATGGTGGTATAGGAGTCGCTGTTTGGTCGCATAGTGGTACATGCTATATGAGGGCATGTGTAGGCTTATTACACCTGCAATCGCCCGAAAGTTTGTTTTCGAGAGTTGTTGGTGCGCTTACCGGCTCCGCCATCGGTCTGGTCGCATTAGGTGCACAATGCACGTATGAGGGGGCCACATCCAGGGCCCGGGCCGTCGACGTCACCGCTTAGGTGGACGGATGCGCCGATGTGCCTTTTTGGGGCCACCGTGGATGCGTATGAGTTGACAGGCAGAGTAGAGCTTAGATTAGGGGGAGGAAATGATGCGGGGGCGAGAGAGAAGGGGAAAACGAGAGAAGCCTGTATAAAGACCTATACCGAGACTGTCCTCAGATCCTCGTAGTACGAAGGACAACTATATATAATCACCTATACCGAGACTGTCTACACAGGGTGTCAACAACGGCGGGAGGGTGGTAAAGGTACGGAAAACTTACCCTCAGATCCTCGTAGTACGAAGGCAACTGAGGGAAACGAACTAGGGCGCCGTATCGAATACCAAAACACGTATATACTATGTATCACGTGCAGCCAGAGTCACGACCAAGGTGTCGTGACTCGTGACTTCTCGGTCTCAACACTCCTCCTCGACATGTAGGTACTGGGTAATCGTTCATAGATAAGTATAAGATATCGCGTCTGAGTGGAGGAAGAAGGTGTCCGAAAGGAGAAAGAAAAGCGTTGGAAAGAAAAGGAAAATGGTCGCGAAAAACATGAGTGTGCGTCAACGTGCGTCAGCTCCTCCTTATCCTCACGTGGGTTTCTCTTCAACACTGAGTCCCAAGTACTGGCGCAGGCGAAGGAAATTGACTTGACCCAGAGGTTTTGTAAGGATGTCGGCAGTGTTATCCTTCGACTTGACGCGCTGCACGGATAGCTCGCCGCCTAGGACTTGCTCGCGAATATACATCTGTAAATGCAATTAGGTGTTCAGAGTGTTCAGAGCTGTTCAGAGTGTCCTTGAACAGCTCCGAACAGCTCTGAACACCTACTGCAATTACAGATGCCTAGTGATGTTTAACCCGAATGTGTTTGGTGCGCGAGTGCCAGACGTGGTCCTCTGCAAGCCCAGATGCGGCGTCATTATCGCAGTAGAGAGGCGAGGGTCCGGTAGGCAGTAGCTTTAGCCCGTCAAGTAGTTGCCGGAGGAAGATCGCTTCGTGTGACGCTTCGTGTAGAGCTATGTACTCAGCGTAGCATGAGGAATCCGCGACGGTCTGTTGTTTGCGGGAGCTCCAAGAGATCATACCCGACCCAAGCGTGAAGCAGTAGCCCCCAATGGATCGACTGGTCTCCACACAGTTCGCGTAGTCCGAGTCCGAGTACCCAAGCAACTTTAGCTGGTTAGCACCGCCAAGATCTAGGCACATAGTCCGCGTCGCCTTGAGGTAGCGGAGGACGCGTATGGCGGCTGACCAGTGTTCCAGGCGATAGCAATTACAGAAGGAGGATAGGCGGCCCACTGCGTAGGAGATGTCTGGGCGGGTGGCGACAGCAATATACATCAGACTGCCGACCAACGAGCGATATGGGGTGCGAGATATCCAGTCATTGACTTCCGACGACAGGGGAGCTGTGGGATCAGGGCGTTGCAGCTGCAAACCGGCGACCATGGGGGTGTCGGCTGCGTGAGCGTTGGCCTGACCGAACTCTTCCACCACGCGATCTATCAGAGCTGTTTGGGATATAGAGATAGTGCGCTTGGCGCGATCGCGGGTGATGCCTATCCCCAAAGCGTACTTTGGCTCGCCCAGGTCGGAAATCTCCCACTTGGAGGTCAACTCGGCCTTGAAGTGCTCTATCTCGCTTGGGGATGATGCTGTTGCGATGATGTCGTCGACGTGTACCACAAAGATGATGGTTCCTGTCGCGGATTGACGCCTATACACGCACCATTCGCATGCCAGTCGCTCGAAACCCCAACCTACGATGGCGGCGTTGAACGTCTTGTTCCAGATTCTACTCGCCTGCTTCATGCCATATATACTTTTCATTAGCTTCATCACCCAGTCCTCTTTCCCCGCTTCCTCGAACCCCTCCGGCTGCTCCATATACATGGTCTCGTCTTCCGGTAGGATCCCATGGAGGAACGCGGTCTTGATGTCGAACTGCCTGAGATCCCAGTCCAGGGTCGCTGCGATGTGGAGCAGTGCTCGGAAGGACTCTAAGCGAGCAGTGGGCGCGGTGGTCTTATCGTAATCGACTCCATACCGCTGAGCGTACCCCTTTGCCACGTAGCGAACCTTGTAGCGCACGATGTTGCCAGCGTCGTCACGTTTGCGCTTGCATACGAGTTTACCCTTGAGTGGGCGCTGGTTCCGTGGTACTTCACTGCGAGGGACGAGGATGAAGACGTTTAAGTCCTCCAGACTTTTGAGTTCTTCTCGGCCTCCGGCGATCCAGTACTCGCGCTCGGGAGAGGCAACAGCCTTGGCCCAGGATGGTTCATCATCCAGATCAACTGTTGGCTCAAGGTTTCCGTTAGTCAAAGCAGCGAGGACTTCGTCGACTGATGTGAGGCTATGGCCGGCGCGGACATCAACTGGCAACAAGTCATGTGAGTCGCGCATGGGTGAAAATAATGATATAAAGGCTGTGGCGTGATCACCGTCACCGCTGGGGTCTGCGCGTCTGCTGCTCCTCTCCTCCTGACGACGGACGCCGGATGCACGGACGTCGGCCATTGCAGCAGATAAGCGGGAGCTGTGCGCGAGACCATCAGTTCCACGGTTCGTGGGCACGGGAATTCGGGAAGAGCGCCGGGGGTTGGGAGATGGCATTGTGGGGGGGGGTGAGGGGGTGAGAGTCGGGAGCGTGGAGGGGACGGACTGAGGAGTCGAGGCGCGGGAAGAATTGGGGAGATCGGGTAATGTATCTACAGGTAAAGTAATAGGAGGCTGATTGTGTTCGTTTAGTGAGTTATTCTGTTCGTTTGTGGCGTTATTTAGTGACGTTGTATCGGTATCTGTATCGTGGTGAATTAATCTACTAGTTGGTGTTATATGTGGGGGTGATATACTATGTTGTGATGTGATATTTGGAGACGTTATTTGAGTTTGAGATGAAACATGGGCGGAGACAGAAGAATGAGAAGGAAGAGAAGACGAGGTGGCGCTTAATTGGGAGGAGGAGGGAGAAGGGATGGAGATAGGGGAGGAGGTTTCGATCGGAAGTGAAGAAGGAGAACAAGAAACAAATGGGGAGGAGGAGGGGGATGGGGAAGGGGTGATGTAGCCGGGGGCGTCCCATGAGGCTGGCTCCGAAGGAGGTGATAGGTTAAGCGTGGTGCCAGGAAGGAGGGATGTTGGGGCGGCGTGGAGGTGTTCGATGAATGAAACATGGAAGGAGTTGAAGACGCGTTTGCTGGAGGGGTCCCAGAGCCGATAAGCTTTGGCGTGTGGGGCGTAGCCGATCAAGACGCAGGGCGAGGATCGCTGGGCTAATTTCGAAGTGTGCGTCATCGTCAGGGCATAGGCCCGGCAACCGATTTCGCGTAGGTGGGAGAGTGAGGGTATCCTGCCGAACCACATTTGGAAGGGAGTTTTCCCCCCATTGGAGGTCGCTGCAGTCAGGTTGGTCAAATAGGCGGCGGTGTTAACGAACTCGTCCCACAGATTGGCGGGGGCGTTGCAGGAGAAGCGCATCGCTCGGCCTTTGTTTAGGAGCGTTCTATGAAGGCGTTCCGCACGTCCATTCTGCGCTGACGTATAGGGGGCAGTTAGCTGATGATCGACGCCTTCTGCTTTGCACCAAGTTTCCATAGACTGGGAGACGAGTTCCCCGTTATCGGTGAGGAGGGAGCCGAGTTTATCACCCGTTTGGGCTGTGACAGCGTGATGCCAATCCTGAAACGCTTTTGCGGCCTCGGCTTTAGTTCTTAGGGGGATGGCCCAAACATAGCCCGAGAAATCAGTCAATCACATTCATCGAATACAAGGCACCAGCTTTGGATGCCGTCGGCATTGGGCCGCACAAGTCAACGTACACCTTTCCTAACCTCCTTTCCGCTTTCACCCCTTCACGCGCGTGCGGAACTGTTGAGTGGGTCTGCTTGCCGACGATACAGTGGTCGCATTTAGGTGGTGCACACGATAAATCAATGGGCATACCTTGGATCGCCTCGGAGCGAGCCATGTCTATAATCGTGCGAACGTTGCAATGGCCGAGTCGGCGATGCCAAGTCTCGACATCAGGGACGCGCTGTGCGTACATCGCCTGTGCGTAGATGGGCTTTGGAGCAGTCAGATGGTAAGTGGAAGGGGGAATGGAGAGGACATAGAGGTTTTGGTGGGGGGAAATTGTGCCCCGCATGATGACAGTGTTGCTTTTGTTGGTGATCCAACAAGTGTCTGCGTCGAAGTGGCAGGCGTAGCCGCCGTCACGGCTGAGCGATAGCACAGAGACGAGGCGCACAGTGGCGTCGGGAATATAGAGGACATTTTGGAGGGTCAACTTGTGGCCGCTTGCAATGCGTAGCTCCACGGTGCCCGTGCCGACAGCGAAGACCGAAGCGCCGCCGAGGCCCCTAACAGGGTGGTTCGGAATGGGGGAGAAGGTCTTGAAGTCGGAACGTGTCGGCGAGATGTGGCACGTAGCACCCGTGTCGAGGATGAAAGGCGAGTTGACCGCAGGCTCATTATCCCTGCGTGTGTACACCGCCCAGTCGAGTGAGGTCGAGGGGGGTTTGTCTTCGCTCGCCAGCAGCACCCTATACTCCATCAGATCGCCCTCACCCATCTCGATGTTGAAGTCGGGCAAGGAAACCGCGGTCAGGGCCGCGCTCGTGGGCGCGGCGGTTTGCGGCTGAGGAACGAGCATGTAGGCCTGGCCGTTGAATATGATGGGTTGGCCGACCGGCATGTTCTGTTGAGTGCTCGTCGCCTGAGTGACTTGAGCGGTGGAGGGGGCGGTTGTGGATGCCTGGGGGCGGTTCCCTCTTGGTGGCTTACCGGACGCGGCGCGTTGGGCAGTGCGTGCTTCTTCGACTGATTTTCCTGCCATTTTTCCACCGGGCAGGATGCAGAAGTCGCTTCGGTGGTTGCTGCGCTTGCAGTTTGAGCAGACAGGTTTTGCGTTGTTGGTATTCCTCGTCTGAGTGGTTGCTGCGAGGGCGGTGCTACCGACGCCGTCTTTGGTGCGCCGATTTTGGAGGGAGTCCTCGTCCTCGAGCCGTTCCATGACTTTGTTGGATGAGAAATCGATTTGATTGAGCAGACCATTGATGACGGATTGGAGTTGAGGGAAGTTTTCGCTTAGCCTGTTGATGAGGAGGATGGTGAGGAGTTTGTCATTGTCGAAGCTTCCCATCTTTACAATCCGTTCCCAACTTCCCATAGCTGCTTGATTCTATTTGCGGTAACGACGAGGGCGGTGTCGTGTTGGAAGCGCACGTTGAGTGCCTCCTTGATCAGGAGGACTTGGGCGTGGAGTCCGATTTGCTCGTGACGCTTGCGGAGCTTCTCGTAAACTTCATGCGTGGTTCCGAGCCGGCGCACGAAGTCGAGGTCGATCCTGGAGATGCGTTCCAAGATGAAGGCCCGCAAGGCCCGATCGTTGATCTTCCATATTTGGGCCCCTCTCGTGTGAACGGTCGGATCAGGGCATGGAATGCTTCCGTCCAACCATTCTGTAAACGCTTGCCTGTCGACCACGTAGCTTAGGCGTAGATTCCAATCTTCCCAGTTGGACTTGCTTCTATCCAATATGAGATTGGCGGGCCAGGTGGAGTCTGGGCTGAGGGTGCGTTCCGTGAGGAGCATTCCATTTACGAAGACGCTGCGAGCGTTGTCCCCAGGATTGGCGGGAGTGGCGTTTGCCCCAGTGGCGGGTGTCCCAGTATTGGGTGCCCCAGCAGTCGGTGTTCCAGTACCGGTGGCTGTTGCACCGCCGGTTGCCCCAGAGCCGGTAGCCCCAGTGATGGTAGTTGTTACGATTTTTCCCCTTTATTTCTGTCTGGTCCCTTTTCGTCTTGTGACTTGCATTCTGTGTCGACTTTCCATTGCACTCCTACGATACGATCCACTTCGATCCACGCCTCGGCTCTTATCTCGCGCCTAGCGCATGACCGTTACGATGCCCCGTGGCGCGACTTCCAGAACCCGCTGACGACTTCTGATCCACGCGTCGTCCCACGGGATTCCCTTGTTCTCTTTTTGTACCTTCCCTTTGTTAGCTCTCTAGGACCCGGATCCTAGGATCGTGCCATATGTTTGTCCCTGACAAACATCGTGTACTAGTATATAAGTCTCACGCTACCTAGCTTGTATGGTAGACTTGACTTCTTGTGTAATACCACACCGCTGTCTCTTCTCACGAACCGATCCCTTGAGTCGCACTTTCGCTTGACTCCCCGTATTTGCTCGCCGTTGTGCTTGAGCCTATCCTTGCTATTACCCTTGTGTCCACGGAGGCCAAGTGGTACTTGTTCACCATCGCACTAAGTCGTAACTGACTTACTCCTGTCCCGTTACCGTCTGTGACTTAACCGAAGTACACGTCGTACTTAACGCCCCTGTGGTGGCGTTACATTAAGTCAAGTCTCCCACCGTGGCGACATCTAGTCGCGCCAGAACCACATTCCACCCAGAATACATCACCCGGTTTACAACCGACGAGCTCTCTGACCGTATCAAAGGAGCAGCTGTCTGGGCAGAAATCAACGGCGTTGAAGGATATTACATCTTCAACCCAAAGAAGCAAGAATATCACCAGATCCATTACCTAGAGGACAAACGTCTCTGGGCCTACATTGATTACTCGCCGAACGAACAAAGCTGGTACACTATCAAACCAGTACCGCTTGAGTTGAACGTTGGACCACTAAAGAGTCATAATCCGAAAGGGATTGACATTGACTCCAACCCTGATAATTCACCTAGTGTCTCGGTACCAACAACCACGTTTACCCCCTCTCTTTTCGTAAACCCCCCAGAACTACCCGGTTCCCAACCTACACCCCAGTCCATGTCACAAACCCATGCCTCGGCCAGCACAACCCTTACCAGCGGAGGACCAGCTCCTTCTGGTAGTGGAGGCACTCCTAGCGGTGGCCCGTCAGGTGGAGCAGCGGCTCCTGGAGGCGGAAGCGCAGCTCCTGGAGGAGGTCTCCCGGGTGGCGGCACTAGTGGAGGAGGTGCGCCAGGCGGTGGAGGAGGCGGCGCAGGTGGCAGAGGAGGCGGGGGCGGTGGAGCAGGTGGCGCTCCTATTCCCCCCGCCGGAGCCGCACCAGCCGCAATCCCGCCCGCACCTGGAGGACACGGACGCTTAGGAGGGAACCCACCCCCCGAGTTCAACGGAGACCGAGAGAAAAGCAAGCAGTTCATGCTTGCGTTCAACTTATACCGAGAAATGAACCCCACCGTCGACCAGCTCGCTATCCCCTACCCCCACGCGATGACCTTTCTTTCATACATCTGCGGACCCCTTGTCGACGATTGGGTCACAGAGCAGTTCGCTTGGCTTGAGGACCAGCGAAACACAGGCGTTCTAATGACTGAGATGAACCTGTGGAACACCGTCCGCGATCGGTTCATGCAATCGTATACCGATACAGCGGAACGAACGAAAGCCCGGAAGAGTTTACAGACTCTGACCATGAAGGGCGAAGATATCGACACCTACGTGGCTACATTCTCCAACCTAGTCCACAAAGCCGGGTATAACCCCGATGAAGCCACGACCCTGGAAATGTTCCAGGATGGGCTCCCGAACCAGTTAGTAATCAACGCCACGCGCTTCCAACATCCGATCACATGGGATGATTGGAAAGCAGCCGCTCGTCTACAGCAGGCTGAATACCTTGTTTTAAAGGACCGCCTGGGAAAGAACAAACCCCAGCGTGGAAAGAAGGGC
Source organism: Lactarius sanguifluus (assembly GCA_021527775.1). Lineage (NCBI taxonomy): Eukaryota > Fungi > Basidiomycota > Agaricomycetes > Russulales > Russulaceae > Lactarius > Lactarius sanguifluus. The sequence goes on from JAKEYF010000245.1 coordinate 28,819, forward strand.
GGACACAGCCGAGAGCAGTGGGTCCAGGCCCTCAATCAGAATCGAAACCCGAACGCCATGGATGTTGGACGCGCCCGAGCCTCCGTGGCACTTACCGACGGAGACCGGGCCCAGCTTCAGAAGGAGGGACGATGTTTTAGATGTCGTGCTCAAGGGCACATGTCGCGTAACTGCCCACAAAAGGGAACGCGCGCGGCTACTGCCTCCTCCTTCGGATCCCCCTCCTTTACCCCGACTCCAGACGTACCAACTCCCACCATCACTACTGTCGCCGTATCTTCTAATCGCGTACTTTCGAATGAAGAACAGGCGGATGCGCAGATCGCTGCGATGAAAGCGCAGACCCAGGAGGTCAGGGACCTCATGGTGGACAAACTATTCGGGAAGGAGGGTTTTCCTGACGCTTGAACCCGGCGGCCTGGGCTAGAGCGTTAAATCTAAACGTGTACACTAGCAGATATCGATCCATGCGAATCCCAGTTCTGTTTAAATCTGCACACACAACGGCCGAACGACAAGTCCTAGTGGACTCAGGGAGCAACCGACAATTTCATTTGTTCGACACTGCTCAAACGACTACAGATATCTACCCGAAACGTCTCGCATCCCATCCGCATTTGGAACGTGGATGGGACGAACAACCAGGACGGAGAGATCACGCAGTACACCGATCTCACCGTAAGAACAGGGAAGGAGACCAAGACGCTTCATTTCCTGATCACGAACTTAGGAAGAGACGAAGTGATCCTCGGGTACCCCTGGTTCACGGCCTTCGAGCCGAAGATACGATGGGGAGAAGCGACGTTGAACGAGGAGTTTCAACCGGTCGTTATTTCCAGCCTTCATCTGTCAGACGAAGCCACACCTATGGAAGCATCCATAAGGGCATTGGAGACGTATGAACTTGACGAGGAGGCGTGGGAACAGCTCATAGATGATGAGCGGGACCCCTGCATCACATTCCTACGAAAAACAACGACCGCCTCAGAGTTAGCCCAGTGCGAGGCGGCAAAGAGACCCGAACGCACATTTGAAGAACTGGTGCCTGCGGAGTACCGACGGCACCATAAAGTGTTCAGTGAGGAAGCGTCCCACCAATTCCCTCCCTCACGAGTGTGGGACCATGCCATCGACCTCCTACCGAACGCCCCACCAGCATTAGACTGTAAAGTGTACCCGCTGGCACAGAACGAAGAGGAAGCGCTCACCACGTTCCTTACGGAGCAGCTTGACAAAGGGTATATCAGACCCTCCAAGTCCGCTTACGCATCACCGTTCTTCTTTATCAAGAAGAAAGACGGGAAGCTGAGACCCGTCCAAGACTACAGGCGGTTGAACGAGATCACCGTCCGAAACCACTATCCCCTTCCCCTTATCCCTGAACTCATCGATCGCATACGAGGAGCCCGATTGTTCTCCAAGCTCGACATCAGATGGGGCTATAACAATGTGCGGGTCAAACCGGGAGACAAGCACAAGGCAGCATTTAAAACGAACCGGGGATTATTCGAACCCCTGGTCATGTATTTCGGCCTTACCAACTCCCCGTCGACCTTCCAAGCGATGATGGATTACATCTTCCGAGACCTTATCCTGCTCGGGCTTGTGATCGTCTATATGGATGACATCCTAATCGCCACCGCCCTCGACCACGCCCAACACCAAAATGTGCTGCATGAGGTACTGCGCCTCTGCGAAGAGCACGACCTATACGTAAAACCAGAGAAGTGCGAGTTCGAGGTGTTAGAAATCGAATACCTCGGACTCATCATCGGGCACGGGAATGTCCGGATGGATCCTGTTAAGGTGCGGGGAGTCCTGGAATGGCCGACCCCGAAAAACCTCAGGGAAGTGCGCGCCTTCCTTGGCTTCTGTAACTTCTATAGGCGGTTTATCCGAGGATTCTCCACCCTCGCCCGCCCGCTGCACGACCTCACAAAGAAAGACACCCCCTGGCGTTGGGACCAGGACCAGCAGGATGCGTTCGATAATATCAGACGAAGCATCGGCCGAGAACCTACACTCCTCTTCCCCGACCTCACGAAACCATTTGAGCTCGAAGTAGACGCGTCCAACGTAGCCCTTGGGGCAGTACTTAATCAGTTGGGACCTGATCAACGCATGCACCCGGTGGCATTCCACTCTGAGTCGCTAACGGAAGCGGAACGCAACTACAACATCTACGACAGGGAGCTACTAGCAGTAGTCAAGGCGCTACGAGCCTGGCGTACCTACCTAGTCGGCTCCCCTCACAAAATCATCATCCACACCGACCACGCCAATCTGCAGTATTGGAAAGACCCCCGAAAGATCAGCCGAAGAGTGGCACGCGAGTTTTTGGAGTTATCAGAGTACAACTTCGCACTGAAGCACGTACCTGGTATAAAAAACAGTCGCACGGACGCCCTCTCGCGACGAGCTGACTATGAGCCCAACGAGGAGGACAACAACGATGTCATTGTCCTCCCCGCTGACCGATTTATACGCGCGACCCAGATGTCAATGCATGACATGGACATCTGGACACAAATAGCGCAAAACATGGACGAGAAAGCTGTCCTCGTGTGGGTCGAACCCCACAACCTGAAAAAGCACCAAGGACTCTGGTGGAAAGGGGACGCTCTCGTTGTCGTGGGCGACAACGATCTTAAGTGGGGGGTAATTACCTTTTTCCACGACACGCCGAGCATGGGCCATCCAGGAATCGCAAACACGCTAGAGTTGGTGCAACGTGACTACTGGTGGCTGAACATGCGAAAGGACGTGGAAGACTATGTCAAAGGCTGTGCAACGTGCCAAGCCAACAAGATCAACCCCCACCGACAAAAGCCACACCTTTTCCCCATCACCACAGACCCCGACGCTGAACCATTTGAAGTCGTAACAATGGACTTCATCACAAAGCTACCCCCGTCGAATGGATACGACTCCATTCTCACCATCACCGACCACGATTGTTCAAAAGCGGCCATCTTCATCCCATGTAACGAGACGATTACCGCGGAAGGAGTGGCGCGACTTTATCTCCACCACGTTTACCCGCACTACGGCATCCCCCGAAAGATGATCACGGATCGAGACCTGCGCTTCACATCTGCCTTCATGAAGGACTTGTGTAAGACGCTGGGGATCCGCCAGAACATCTCCTCCGCGTATCACCCACAGACGGACGGGCAGTCGGAGCGCACTAACCAGTGGCTGGAACAGTATCTCCGCCACTGGAGCAACGTACAACAGGACAACTGGGCGGAGGCACTCCCAGTAGCACAATTCGCGCACAACTCGTGGCCAAACGCCACAACCAAACACTCCCCGTTCTCGTTGATCATGGGATGGGAACCACGTACCATGTGGACATCAAAACCCACGTCAACTCCGTCCGTCGATCAACGATTAGAAGAGATGGGTGACAGACGCCAGCACGCGCAAGACTGTATCAAGCACGCGCAAGAGCTTATGGCGAAGAGGGGGAAGACGCGCTTTATACCTTACCTGGAAGGCGCTCAAGTGTGGTTGGAGGGGATGAACCTCCGGACCTTCTACCCCACCGCAAAACTCGCTCCGAAACGCCACAGACCATTCCGAATCAAGAAAGTCTTATCAGCGGTCTCATACGAACTAGACCTTCCAAAGACGTGGAAGATACACCCCATGTTCCATGCGAACCTCCTCACGCCATATAAGGAGACGGAACTCCATGGAGCTAACTTCACGCGACCTCCACCTGACCTTATCGAAGGGGAAGAAGAATTCGAAGTAGAGCGCGTGTTACAATCTCGCCTTCACGGCCGAGGGCGCAAACTTCAATTCCTAATCCAGTGGAAGGGATTTCCCATGAGTGACAGCTCGTGGGAACCACTCGATAACGTCCGCCACGCACCCAACTTAATCGCCGAATTCTACTGGCAAAATCCTACCGCCGAAGGGGCTGGACGAAAGATATAAAAGATGCACCCCCTTCGCCCACTCTCACCACCCATGATCATCCCCGGAAACCTCATGTCTGATACACCCATCGTCACTACTGTGCCCGTCCGCCCTCCTTCCCAAATCATTCTTGATAACTTGACTGTCCCATCCCAAGAGGCTGGAATCCTGGACATGAACCCGGACGCTGCGTACACCCCATACTCTCGAATCATTACCCCTCCCCCACTGCCCGAGTTTACACTCGACCCCGAAACCGCGCTGCCCACCATTGCCGAACCACCCGAGTCATCAGGATCCTCTGAGTCGACATCCCCGCCTCCTCTTATCTCACAACCGACGCTCAGCACCCTACACCAGTCCTCACTCCCGCTTCCCCCATTCCCACCTGGGATTGACCACGTATTCACCCCCATTCCCACCGTCGAGCTTGCTGTCCCTGACCCATGCTACGCTCTCCTTGGCGATGAAGACCCGGACATGTCGGGAGAGCCGGGTATCCCCTACTTCCCTAACGACCCCACCTCCCCGCGCTTCTACCCGCTCATGATTGGAGAGCCGGGAAAGAAAGAAGTAGCGCGGTATATCTATTACCGCAAAGACTACCAGGAGGTGGTAGGGACGATGGGGAAAGGGGAGCCATGCTACGTCACATCTATCTACCTGCGCACCACCACAGCTAACCAACTGCCGCAACACGTAAGGCTGCGTTCGGATACGAGAATACGGTATTCTGATGCCATATTCTCGCCTAAATAGGAATCCGTATTTCTACAAGTGATCATGTGCTCTGTGACGATTGTGTGACTATCGTTTGGCGGCAACTTGAACACAACTTTTTAATCAACGGAACCGCACCTACCTCCCTCCATCTCTTCATGCCAGCCAATTCCACAGTAACTCGACGGATCTCCGATGAGAAGCTATTAGTCAAATTTCTCCTTGAGCACTGTGCTGCCTAAACAAGTGAGCTGCTGTACGTTCTTTGTTATCAAGTTTGTTATTCTATTTCTGGATCTTTTCTCATAGCTGTTCATAGATCCGTTGCATGTTTCACACCATTCAGGCCATCATCAACCACACCAGATGGAATTGGTGCAACAAGAAGGTTGGAAACATCTGGCCTGGGCCTGGTCATCCTTCTGCAATAACCTTGGCAATAACCCACAAGGCGGCAAAGCCTTTCTGGAACTCGGGCTGGGTTCACCTTGAGAGTGTGTCTGGGGTCATGCCAAGTATGGTACAATTGCTTCCAGTAATTAGCTTCTTGATATAAAATAGCAGTGGCTCCAATGGCATGTAAAAAGTAGGTAGTTGGAATAGGCACTCGCTGTTGCAGTATTGTCGGGTCGGCAGTGTCACTTTCTATATATGGATGTCACGTCTAGGTGCACGTGCTACTCAGGGTGGGAAGAATACGGTGAGAATATGGTGTATTCTCGTATCCGAACGCAGCCTAACGGACCAGCAGATAGACCTATTCCACCCACACGACCCTCGCCGCCTCGTCATTGACGAGGTTATCTCCTCTCTCCATTACCCCGCGCTCCATGCCGACGTAGCCCGCCTGCGCACCTGCTTGGAGGCCCGAGACGCGCTTAAGGTGCGACGGGACAACCTCCGCAGATTGGAGGCGGAGGCCATCAAGGACCAATTCCACCTGGACATGAATATGTCCAGTGTGAGAAAGCGGTTGCAGTACGCCCGCATCATCCCCCTTATCAGTGACCGATATGTCGAGCTCATGACCAAACCTACACGACCCCGCCACTCATCGATGCCGCTGCCCCTGCGCGCGGATGGACCTGGTGAGATGCCGTTACCCCCGCGAGAGGGAGGACCCTGCGAGATGCCGTGCCTTCAAGGGGAAGGCAGCACGCATCGTCGCAGATGTTACGAGTGCAGGTCCAAGGACCACCTCGTAAGGGACTGCCCCGAGCGAGGACGGCGGGACGCGTGCCAGTGGTGCGGCAGTCTCGCCCATCGAGTGGACGTTTGCCTCATAAGGCAAATGTCCCCGATGTCCGCCCGATACAAGAATCCCACGCTGCGCACCCGCTGGTGTGGGAAGTGTCTCGACTGGAAGGCGACGCACGACGAGATCAACTGCCTGCAGTACGAGGGTTGCCGTAAGTGTGGCCGAAGGGGGCGCCACATGTTCTTACGGTCTCACACCTGTCCCCATTCCCCCTCTCCTGATCCCACTACCATTATCCCCGAGGAGGACTGCTACTATACGAGCGACTAGTCGAAGTCGTGGCGACTTCGAGTCTGAAGGGGGGGTAATGTTACGATTTTTCCCCTTTATTTCTGTCTGGTCCCTTTTCGTCTTGTGACTCGCATTCTGTGTCGACTTTCCATTGCACTCCTACGATATGATCCGCTTCGATCCGCGCCTCGGCTCTTATCTCGCGCCTAGTGCATGACCGTTACGACGCCCCGTGGCGTGACTTCCAGAACCCGCTGACGACTTCTGATCCACGCGTCGTCCCACGGGATTCCCTTGTTCTCTTTTTGTACCTTCCCTTTGTTAGCTCTCTAGGACCCGGATCCTAGGATCGCGCCATATGTTTGTCCCTGACAAACATCGTGTACTAGTATATAAGGGGGCCATCTGTAATTGCAGTAGGTGTTCAGAGCTGTTCGGAGCTGTTCAAGGACACTCTGAACAGCTCTGAACACTCTGAACACCTAATTGCATTTACAGATGAAGTCTCACGCTACCTAGCTTGTACGGTAGACTTGACTTCTTGTGTAATACCACACCGCTGTCTCTGATCACGAACTGATCCCTTGAGTCGCACTTTCGCTTGACTCCCCATATTTGCTCGCCGTTGCGCTTGAGCCTATCCTTGCTATTACCCTTGTGTCCACGGAGGCCAAGTGGTACTTGTTCACCATCGCACTAAGTCGTACCTGACTTACTCCTGTCCCGTTACCGTCTGTGACTTAACCGAAGTACACGTCGTACTTAACGCCCCTGTGGTGGCGTTACAGTAGTGGTAGTCGCCCCAGCGAGGGCCGCGTCGGGCGCAGTTCCGCCAGTTCCGCCAGAAGCCATAGCGAGGTCGAGGGTTCAGCGAATGAGCGGGGAGGAAGAGAGAAGCGAGAGAACGGGAGTGAGTAACGAGTTATTGAAGGAACAGTTCTTGTTGGCTAGGACGTCGAGATTATGGACGGGCAGCTATGGGCCCATAACCTATAAAGACCTATACCGAGACTGTCCTCAGATCCTCGTAGTACGAAGGCAACTATATATAATCACCTATACCAAGACTGTCTACACAGGGTGTCAACAACGGCGGGAGGGTGGTAAAGGTACGGAAAACTTACCCTCAGATCCTCGTAGTACGAAGGCAACTGAGGGAAACGAACTATCAAATACCAAAACGCGTATATACTATGTATCACGTGCAGCCAGACCAAGGTGTCGTGACTTCTCGGTCTCAACAGCCTGGGCCGCCGAGGCAACGATCGCGGGATGGAGTGTAACGACTGGCGTTAGAAATGAGGGCAAGAGGAGCAAGAGCCAACAAAGGCGGCTGGACGAGGCCAAAATTTGAAGACGGCAATGCGAGGAGTGATTGATAGAAGTCTTGCGAAGCTTCCTTAATTGGACCCGACTAGCATGGATCATACCGAGATAAACGAATAAGCGAAATGCACACCAGCAGTACCAGAGAAAGTGCCAGAGAAGTGGTGTATTATATCTGGGGGGCAGCGCCTGCTTCCGGAACGGCAAGTATAAATAAATAGAATGGAGATGAGAAGAGATGGGGAGTAGACGTGGCATGAGTAGGCGAAGGAAAAGAAGTGCGATGCTATCGGAACGGGGATGGAACGCGACTATGAGGAAGCGGACCTAGGGAACGGAACAAATAACATATGGGCGACTGCCGCATCTGGCTTTCGTTGGACAAATGAGCTACTCGCTATGAGAGAATGGCACATACATAACAAAGGTTGCTTTGGGATCGAATACGTCAAGTGGCGTGGGCGAAGCAGTGTATACGCTTAGATCTGTGTGAGGTGTGAGTTCGACGGGGGGAGCAGGTCTGGCAGAGGAGGCCCGGGGGAGAGGACGAACGAGGAAGTAGGCAGGTGAGAGGGAAAGGGAAGGTATGGAGAATCTGCAAAGACGAGGATGGCGGGATGGCGAGCGAACGGCTGCCAGTGGCGTTCGAACCGGAGGCGAAATCGGGCATGAGTCTGAGGCGGCGGAATGGGGCCGAAAGACAGCATTGCTAAAACCGATTGATGGCGGTCTCGCGAATACCGCTCTGGGGGTGTCCTCAATTGGACCGGACTTGCGCGGGATCCACACCGGGATCTAGGGGGAAGAGAAAATGTGTGCGACATGGTGCTGATGTATCATAATGTGGCAGGAGAGAGTGCCTCAGAGGCGGATGACGTACACGGAATAAGACGGTACATAAGTTCGAAATAGAAAGGAGGGAAAGTAAAAGGGTGGGGGAAGGGGAGAGTAGGAGTGGTGCGGGAAGACTCGGAAGGGTGAACGAGATGGTCCACGAGGAGAACGGAACTGGAGCGGAACGCGGAAGCGGAGAGGCAGAACGAGAGAACAGACAGGTGAGCACACGGGTAGCCTGAGGTGAGTCACAAGTAAGGGTAAAAAGGGTCAAAGAGGTTGTATCGTACAGTGACCAAGGCCAAAGACGAGCGGACTGTCATGATAGACTAAAGTGAGGAAAAGGAAACATACATGAGACCAGATAGCTTTTCTCCGGTCAGAATGTCACGGTTGTGATGGCGACCGCGCGGTGGTGCGCTACAAAGAAATAGATGGCGCCCTGCTCTGACGAGGCCTTGTAAACAAAGGCAGCACAACTGAAGGAACCGTTTCCGCTTTTCCAGAAATGCAGAAATGGCCAGATACGAGAGACTCCGCTACCCAACGTCCGCATTCTGCTCTCTTCCCCTCCATGCGATGGGTTCAATTCCGTCCAACGATAGCGACGGACTGTACTTCATGGACTTGTACATCTCTTCTTATACCCCAACGCTCTCTGCACTCTTGTAGCACAGCTCGAAACCCTGCATGGTGCATGTGACGAGATCGGCGTCGTACAAGCCGTCGGATCGCCAGTGACAACTCTCGTTTCAGCAACAGCGACGCCTGAGACCGTAGTAGAGGGCCTCAAGGATCATCGCTTCGCACATTTCGTGTGCATGGCTTACTGGAGATAGGCAGCCATTCGATGCTCCGTTCAAACTTCACGGAGAAAATTCCACCCTACTCGAGATCAAGCTCGAGATCGTCCGGTCTCAACTTCCCACCGCGGAATTTGCATTCCTTTCTGCAGCAAACTTTGCTTGTCGCACTGCAGAGTTGACCGAAGACATCATCATGATCATTGCCGACGAAGGACTTCACCTTGCGGCTGCAATGCAATTTTGTGGCTTCCGGAGCGTGATCGGGACGATGTGGGCGATGGCCGATACGGACGGGGGAGACTTATCTAAACATTTCTACAAATCGATTTTCTCGGAAGGCACAGGTCGTCGGGGGGTGTCATATTATGCGAGATCGGCAGGGGCGCTTCAGTTCGCGGTGAAGCTGCGGAAGAAGCGAGGGATCACGCTAGAGCGATGGGCCAACTTTGTTCATTACGGCGCGTGATCGTAGTGAGTTGTTAAATCTGTGTGGGTACATCCTCCGTGCTTACGGCTTGTTCGCAACAGGGCGCATAGTAGAGTTGTATGACGTCTGGCGGATGTTATGTCCGCCCGATGACCGAGCGGTGGTTGCGTGCGTACCTCGTTCGGCCTCAGGGTGTTGTTTCGCACATGCCCGACAATGTTTGGGCCCGCCCCTCGGCGGCATGTATGCACTCGGTTTCGCGTCCCATGTATCTTCTACTCGCTTCTATGATCTACGGGCTCGGGAAGCAGTCTAAGCCAGCTATGAAATTGTTCATTCGAAATAGTGAAACAGTTGACTTGATCAGCTAGAGCCTGGAGTCTGAGAACGAGAGATGTGCGGAGCTGTTGAGTTCGAAAACTGCGTCGGTACCAGGGGGGAATGGGACTACGACCTAGTCCGCGCTTGCAAAATGCCTGTGGGTGGTCTATTTCTCCGGAGGTCTGTTTCACCTCGCTCTCTCCTCCCTTCTTTTGCTCCGATTCCGCGGAGCGGCCTGAATCTGGCTTCTTTTCCTCTCTTGACCTCATAGGTATTATCAATGGCGAGTCTTCGGTCGATCGACACTCTTGATGCGCCGTCTTGCGAAGTCTGGGGATATGACTGTAGCGTCAACAGCGTTCGTCCCATTGGCCTCCACCTGCCGAACTGGACAAGTTGACACTCGGTTCCTGTGACCAGTGAGGACCCGGGATCGCTGGTGATCCGGAACTGAGCGACCGGGCTCATTTCAAGTCCTTTGCACTCGGCGGGGCGAACAAATACTGGACGCGACTCACTCATGTCTCAACGGTGCGTGCGCACGCGTGCGTTCTTCGCACCTCCGCGAGAACTTTGAGTACTTTTTGCGCTGGAGGGCAGCGCTGGAGGCGGCGGGTCAGCGACCATTCTGGACGGAGCCGAACCTGGTGTATATCAATATTGTGCGCGTTGCGCAGCCAGAGCTGGCAGAAGTGTGTTCCTTCCTTTCGTGAGACGTGCCGTTAACGGATCCGTATTCTCCTTATGCAGTACTCGTTTAGTAACATTCGTGGAAACCATCCACTCGTCAACGAGGCGTCTAATTGGGTCGAAGCGCCTTGCCCCCCACCAACTGCTTTTCACGTTTGGAAGGATCGTTGCAAGTCGGGGCTTTGTGACGTTTACGCGATCGCGCTAAGGGCAGAACAAGGGCCCATCGATAACATATGATCGCTCACATATCGTAAAATTCCATGGGATACAGACTTTGGACTTATGTTTGTTTTGTTTGTTGTCACTGGACAGACGGAGACGAATTAGAACCTTTTGGTCTTTGAAGTATACATGACATTTCTCCTTTGGTGATTTCACCACCCAAAAGAACTGGCACCTCCCTCGCCAACTCTGTTGGCCGACGTCGTGCGGCGGAAAGCGTCGAAGCCTGACACGGGTTGGATAGATAATTTGCGGTGGCTCGTGGGTCTTACTGGGGTTAGGGTCGTGTGATTTTGGATCCGAGCTCATCCCGATCCTTTTGGCACAAGTTTGGGCACTCCGATTCCTTTCCATTCCACTCTTCGCCAGGGTCTTGACATACATTCGTGCGTTAGGGGAAGATCTTCCCTTCACTAGTGAGTGACGTCTGAAGCAAAATTACCAATTTGACAATGGGTCGAAGATTTGCTTTTCTACGCGTGAGACGCGCATACTACAGGGCCGCGATTGCACAACCCGTAGCGTGTTCTCTCATTTATGCATCGACGCATGGTTCCTGCTCTGGTCTCCGGTGGGGACGTCCCGGTAGTAGACGGGTAGACGGCTTTGATGGACTGTGATCTAATCTGTACAATTACACTCCAAACTCTATAATACAAAACACAGATTGCTATAGCGGTTCTATCTCCTAGGAGTCAATACAACTCATCCAACTACGCCCATGGACGAAATTAGAAAAATCTAAGCGGGTTTCGTATTCGCCAGCGACCCAGATATTACGCGGCCGATGAAGATTTGCTCTGTGCACTGGTGGAATCCACATTAAAAGTTCGTGGTTCTCACCGCGAATCCAACCGTCGCCGTCTATCACAGACTGGTCCGTAAAGTCGACCTGTGTAATAGTTATCAGGCTTTCTGTCGTAGCACCCAACGCATGGATTGACTTATCTTCTGATGAGACGATCCGCTTGTCATCTGATGAGGGTGTCACAGAGCCGACCGAATCTGTCTGTCTAGTATACGGGCGAATCTCGGTGTCTCCCGTCGTGGCATTCCACACACGAATTGTTTGATCGTCCGAGCCTGAGACGATCCGCTGGCCATCTGGCGAGAATCCCACAGACGTGATCAAACCCGTGTGCCCAGAAAATGGGCCTGCCTCCGTGTCTCCCGTCGTGGCGTTCCACACACGAATTGTTTCATCGGCCGAGCCTGAGACTATCCGCTGGCCATCCGGCGAGAATCCCACAGACGTGATCGAATCCGTGTGCCCATAAAATGGGCCTGCCTCCGTGTCTCCTGTCGTGGCGTTCCACACACGAATTGTTTGATCGTAAGAGCCTGAGACGATCCGCTGGCCATCTGGCGACAATCCCACAGACGTGATCAAATGCCTGTGCCCATAAAATGGGCCTGCCTCCGTGCCTCCCGTCGTGGCGCTCCACACACGAATTGTTTCATCGGCCGAGCCTGAGATGATCCGCCGGCCATCTGGCGAGAATCCCACAGACGTGATCCAATTCGTGTGCCCAGAAAATGGGCCTGCCTCCGTGTCTCCCGTCGCGGCGTTCCACACACGAATTGTTTTATCGGCCGAGCCTGAGACGATCCGCTGGCCATCTGGCGAGAATCCCACAGACGTGATCCAATGCCTGTGCCCAGAAAATGGGCCTGCCTCCGTGTCTCCCGTCGCGGCGTTCCACACACGAATTGTTTGATCGCGCGAACCTGAGACGATCCGCTGGCCATCTGGCGAGAATCCCACAGACGTGATCCAATTCGTGTGCCCAGAAAATGGGCCTGCCTCCGTGTCTCCGGTCGTGGCGTTCCACACACGAATTGTTCGATCGTGCGAGCCTGAGACGATCCGCTGGCCATCCGGCGAGAATCCCACAGACGTAATCAAATCTGTGTGCCCAGAAAATGGGCCTGCCTCCGTGTCTCCCGTCGTGGCGTTCCACACACGAATTGTTTGATCGTAAGAGCCTGAGACGATCCGCTGGCCATCTGGCGAGAATCCCACAGACGTGATCAAATGCCTGTGCCCAGAAAATGGGCCTGCCTCCGTGTCTCCCGTCGCGGCGTTCCACACACGAATTGTTTGATCGTGCGAGCCTGAGACGATCCGCCGGCCATCCGGCGAGAATCCCACAGACATGATTGAATCCGTGTGCCCAGAAAATGGGCCTGCCTCCGTGTCTCCCGTCGTGGCGTTCCATACACGAATTGTTCGATCGTGCGAGGCTGAGACGATTCGCTGTCCATCCGGCGAGAATCCCACGAACGTGATCGAATCCGTGTGCCCAGAAAATGGGCCTGCCTCCGTGTCTCCCGTCGTGGCGTTCCACACACGAATTGTTTCATCGGCCGAGCCTGAGACGATCCGCTGGCCATCTGGCGAGAATCCCACAGACGTGATCCAAGCCGTGTGCCCAGAAAATAGGCCTGCCTCCGTGTCTCCTGTCGTGGCGTTCCACACACGAATTGTTTCATCGGCCGAGCCTGAGACGATCTGCTGGCCATCCGGCGAGAATCCCACAGACGTGATCGAATCCGTGTGCCCAGAAAATGGGCCTGCTTCCGTGTCTCCCGTCGTGGCGTTCCACACACGAATTGTTCCATCAGAAGTGCCTGAGACGATCCGCTGGCCACCCGGCGAGAGTGCAATGCAATTGACCGTGCCTCCAGGACTTGAAATCACCATTTCCGATGGTGGCCAATCAGACAATCGTCCACGTTCCACCCTCAGGGTACGAGGAAATGAATCGGAATAATGCTTGGAAACAAATGATTTCGTCGGCGCAAATGGCAGGGCAGAAATATACACGTGTGGCGCGCTCTTTGCCATCGCCATCCCAAAATGCCGCACAAACACAGACGCGTCGTTGACGAACCACCTCAATCTCTCTAGCTCTGCTTGAGAAACCTGCTGCCATCAGAACTATTAGTTGTTCGCCCGCTTCGTCGAGTAACAGTTATACTCACACCTTGACCGGATGCTAACCATACGCTCAAAGACGAAAGTGCTGGCGAAGCAAGACCCACGTCACTCATCAAGCTAAGCGCCTCCAGCCAGTACAGAAACTTCTCTTCGAAGAATTTTTGAAGCTTGCCAAAGAGATCGGTTTCGAAAACAAAACCTTCTAAATGATCGTCCCAAAAACGACAAGCATACGACAACGCAGGTGGCAGGTATTTGACAATCCGCGACTCAAGGTCTTCGACATCTTTATTGGCAACGTATGACGATTCGAGATTGCAGATGTTGAATTTGAGTTCATCGAGCGCTAGACTGAGACAAGAACGGGCCAATTGGCGGTGCGCGACACGGAGATCGACATAAAATTCGCCGCTTTTCTCTTTATTCGTCACAAAATCGCGGAATGATGTATGAAGGGGAACGATCGGAAGCGTATCATCAGACGAAGTGACATTACTCAGCAATGAGCCGAGCTGACTGAGCGTTTCGACAACTGAATTCGGAGCGTTGTCGTCGTCGGGGGCGTGTCGTAGCAGTGTGGTCAAGGAGCGGATGGAGAGGGGTTCGAAAGCGGCAAGGAGCTGTCCCACCAGAAAGCGAAATAGTGCCTCTTCGTTCTTGAAGTATGCTTCAAGGACCCCTTTGTATAACTCGTTCAGCGGATCTTGACCGTGGTGATCAGCAGCCAATTTCAAGAGATGCTTGATTCGCTTGTCTTTTCCCACCAACCGTCTTGGGTTCTTGAATGTATCCAGCGGCAACCGCCGCCCACTGAAATAGTCCCTCTGCCCTTCTTGCCAGCGCTTCACCATGCTGTTCGAAATCGGCTGGATCGAGCTTCTCCTGAAGGAAGGTGAAAATATCGGAATGTGTTGTAGCCCCCAGCGCATCATCGTTCATGTGTTTGATGACGACTGATTCCGCTCCAAGGAACGCAGGCCCGATGTCGCCCTCCAGCCGCGAGGTGATGAGTACACGGAAGTTCGATGGCAGTTCGGAGAGGTGATTGGCGAGAAATCTGTGTAACCCGTCTTTGCCAGTTGTATCCCCACTCTCGTCCAAGGCGTCGATCACGACAAAAATCGGGCCGACAATATGCAGATCCTCAAGAGGCCCCCGGATAAGGCGTTGAAAGAGTGTGCCATAGTCGCGTGTGTCGCGTCGAAGCGAGATGTTGTCCTTTACGACCCTTCCAAGCGCGGCTTTGAACAACGGGTAGCGGTCGGCGAGATTATGGGCAAGGTTCGTAAAGAGATGGTGGGCCTCGGTCTTGGATTGTTCCTTTCGTACAAATATAAAGGACGAGGTAAGACGGTCCATTTCATCGAAGCGACGCGCAATCTCATGTGCGATGGACGACTTTCCTGTGCCTGCCTGTCCGAAAAGAACGAGACAACGCTCGGAAGCGGGATTATTCACCCAATCAACAATGAAGTCGAGAAACGCCGTGCGTGTTCCAGGAAGACATTTCTTGTCTGGGGTGAAGCGCGAGCCGCTCCTATATGGGATTTCTCGGATATCTGCAACTAGCGCTATGACGATCGTCAGATCGATAACTCCCCCACGTTCAGCGACTGCATAACTTACCAGCCCACTCAAGCTTGGCCGAGATGTTTCCCACATCGTTTAGAATTTGGAACGCGGTTATCTTTGTAGAGACAATGGCTCGATCCAAAAATGCCTTCCGATTCTCGACAAAGGTGACGGACAACTCCTGAATTTTTTCTTCCACTCCGCCGCCGATACTCTTCGCCATCCGCTTCGCTGAAATTGTATGTTCGAATTGGCCGATGAGGTAAGTGAATGAAAACGTACAGAATTGCGAGTCCTTTATATATGATTGAATGAAGTCACTGCAACTAGAGACGTCCCGTAACATTTGAGTAAGGATTTTGGCCTCGTTTGACTGGGGATTAATGGTCTTCAAAGTGTCTTCGTCGTTTGCGAAATCAAACGCATCGTGCATGCTCTTGACTAGCGCCCGGACATTTTTGTCGCGTTGATACTGTTTTGAGAGTTCCTGGTATCCAGATAACATACCATAAGTGGATCTTCCGATGATAACATAAATAAGGGTACCTCAGGGATGACCGAAAGCACTTTATACGCCATTTGTGCAATTGGATGGAGCTGAGAGCGCAAGTCGGCTCGGTCGAGATACGCAGAGTGAATACTACACGCACCTCTGCAACTGGGCTCAGAGTATTCATGACCCACTTGATCCTCCCAACAGCCCCTTCCCATGTATTCGAACGGTCGATCACCTCCTCGACTTGGTCAACGCGAACAATCTGATGACTTCTCGACAACGGACGGCTCTCCTTGATCCTGTGACATAAGAGTGCTACTCTCAACAGGACGGTGATCTGGTGGATGTGGAAGATGACCGGGAGCAGAGGATCGATCAAGTCCACTGGAATCTGGGGTCATAGTTGGTTTAGGAAAACCTTCGGCGGCAGTGTCGTCTCTTCGGTCGGTACTATATGGGGGTCGCTCGGAGAGGTCCCGTTCGCTAACACAGGTGATCGCTAAGTCGAGCGTGACTGGCTGCGTCGATCGTCCAGCTTGTCCGTTGCCGTCGCTGAGGGCAACGGAAATGTCTACATGTGAGATGTTTGCTTAGTCGCATAAACGAAAATCCTATAATGAATAGACGCACTAATCTGCTGGGATTCGGCCGGTAACGTCATCTCATGCGTTCCGATCAGAATATCACTTTTTGTCAATCTCTTCGCATAAAGGCACAAAATAATGCGTGAAGACGGTTGTACGAGACTGATAGGAACTTTCAGCCGAAAAATATGATCGGAAATAAGAAAGTCGTACAAGGCATCAAGCCTCTGGTCCCATGCCACTATCTGCCCGTCAATCTGAACGCTTTTCGTCCTCTTCTTAGTTTGCTTCTTAGTCTTCTTCGTTGTCGCCCCATAGGTTATAGTGACGAAGTACTCCCTCTTCCCGCCGAGGGTAGTCTTAAATTGGGGAACGTTGCGTGCTCGGAGAACTAACAAAGAGATCAAAGACTTATCAACGCCTAAACGAGTTTGGCCTCGAGTACGCACCAGTCACCTCAACTTTTAGTGGCTGAGATCGGCTTCCCTGAGATCCGGCGATTTGAGTGCTGTCCATAGACGGTTTCTGACCGAATATCGCTTAACAACTGAGATAATTTACTTACCTTATTCCAGAGGGTCGAGGTACTGTGGAACCCGCCGAGCTGGGACAGAGGGTCATTACCGGGAAAGTTACAGGTTAAAAGGCGATCTACTCACGAATTCGAGATGATTTGCCTGTGGTCCATATTGGAAGAGCCTTCTGTACGCAGAATAGATGGGTGATTGGGGTCAAGGATGCGTACGGTGCGTCTTTGTTCGAGCACTTGTTCGAGCACCTAGGCGACCACCCGTGAGTCCGAGCTTGTGTCGTCCAGATTTGGAACAAGGGCCGACTCCTGGCACCGCTCTTGGCCGCCTTTGCCTACCCCGCTACTGCATGTGTCCGAGTCTGTGTCCATCATCTCCATCCTTCCTCAGCCGAACTGTCGGCACCTTGTCTCTTCCTGAACAACCATGTTTCGATGTCAAAGTGCATGGCGTCGACGAGAAGCAACGACTAGCAAGGCAGTTGGAATCCAATAATCCCGCGGCTCGAGCCTACAGAACATGTTCGCACAAGAGCTCATCGACTAGTACGTGGTATCCTTCCCTTCTTCATACCTGCTGGTCTCACATGCGCAGCACCTCGAGCTCCTGCATCCTATCCAGCAACCCTTCTCCATCATCATCATGCTCTCAGAGCGACTCCCTTTTGCAAACACCCCCCGACACCCACATGGCCTTCTACTGCCGTCGGTCCGCCGATCCCCCAACGGAAGCCGAGGCGTTCCTCATACTCCTCATCAGGCTATTCGCTCAGAGAAATCGATTGATCCTTGTCAGGATGAGGGTGTGTTCGCAGTGAAAATTAAGCGTTGGTGCGTTTCCGCTCAATTTTCATTTACCTACGTGCTTATCATAGATCATGGCGCGCACATACATACGCGCAGGTTCTGCGGGGATGCCGAATTTATGCTCAGTGACCGGTAATGCCACAATGCCTTTACCGATGATGGTGACACCAGTGGCGCGGGAACGCACGAGTCCTCACACTCCTCATCTCTCCACTCAAGCACCTGAACACTTATCGCAAGGCATTTCTGCGCAAATATGCGGCGTTAGTGAGCCTGTAAACGACGCAATCCCGCACGGCGGTGTTCGCATACCCAACGGTTTAGAGTCCATGTTGTTCAAAGTATGCTTTCCCGTACGCAGTGGGACAATTTTTGCTTTCAGACCCCTTTTGTCGACGCAACGCAGTAAGCCTGATCTCTTCGAGGGAATGACGGGCCTCAGGAACTAACTTTACCTCTTCCTGAGACTAGTAGAGGCCACGATTTAGCAAATCGTGGCCTCCGGTCCAAGTGCGACATGGTAATAGAATGGTGATAGTGATCGCCAAGTGGAGTTTGGTGTGTGGACAAAAAAGATAAATACTAGTTACTGGTGTGAGCATCGTATCTGCGACGACATAAGCCAGATGGACGACAAGAAACGAGGGTGTGCCACGAAGCTGAAGGCTGTAGCGTTGTGGGGTCATGACCATTATGCGTGATCAAGCCAATCAAGCAATCAAGCTCGCGATGCGATGTGATGTATGTGATGCCGGAGATCGCCGCTGGTGGGGCTTAAGGTGAAGTCCGAGTCGGCGCGGGGCTGTACTTCACACATTGCGCCTCAAAGGTCGATCAATTACCCACAGCTTTTACGTTACTTACTTCCGTGTTTTTCACAAAATCTTTCAATACTGTCGTAGAAAGTCAAGTCAACCATTGCATTACGAGAGAAGGAGAGTGTTGGATGACTCCACCGTTGCGTGATTCTTGTCCCGAGCGTGTTCCGAGCGTGTTTTCGTGTTACTCATGGAGTTGTAAATCAAATGTATGCAGTGTGGGATACCCGTATCCAAGTGCGTCCCTGAGTGCGCCCTTCTCCTGATCTTGATACTACCATATGGTGAAGGTGTAGCTGAGCTCCGAGCCTGTGCATTGACACTTTGCTGTGCACCTACATTTCTGTTGTTATAATATAGGTTCGTTTTATATATATTGAAACCACTTCATGCATACCCAGGGTCTACGATCATCACTTCTGTCCATCCCGTCTGAACCCTCATATTGTCGCACCTTGGTCGCACCAGTCCTACCAGTGTTTCCCCCTTAACATGACTGACTGGAAAAGTCCCGCTGTTGTCACTGCAGAATATTGTCCGTTACTTCAGTTGTGCTTCTGACATTTCTAACTAGTTAAATTTGCCTTACAGTCGCGCTCCTCAAACTTTACCACGTCACATGGGGAATTCTCATGTGTGCACTGTCGTTCTCGGCCTCATCTAATGAAATTTATTAAATTTCTTCTCATACAAGCTGGGAATTTGTCGTGAACCTCGGGTTCGAATATTCTGTCTTCACTGGGAAGCGAAACTTTCGGTCGTCGTTTTTGGTACGTTGCGTGCAGCCCAGACAGGATTGCGATATGATTAACTCGGTCGGTACATGCAGCTTTACTTGGGGGCTCGGTGGTGCCCTCTGCTCTGCGTAATTACTATGCTCGTGGGATTCGACCCAGTTAACAGGATCAACTGCCAGGTACCTTACCTTCTCACCCTGATGAGCCAGATGACGAGACTGAAATTCTTACCCAGGTCTTTGTCATCTTTGTTTTCGTGAGATTCAAGTGATAGGTCCATTTCCGTCGACTACATGCTAATATTTGGGACTGTGTACTAGTTATTTTCACATCTCTCGTTGGCTTGTGCAGAGGCCCTGATCGTGCTGCGCATGTGAGTAGAGATCTTGGTAGAGACTCGGTTCTCTGACTCCTCTCTCCGTCTCGCTGATACAACACTCCCAGTGCAGCGATATGGGGGCTGAACAAGATCGCCATATCAATCGCTGCCGCTGCATGGCTCGCCGATGCTGGCTCTCTGATCCATGGTATATTCATTTCTTCATTCGGCTTTCCGGATATTTTAAAGATGTGATCTGGGATCGCGGGACCAGGTGTAGTCGTTCTTCACGGAACTTGGAACGAATTTGAAGGCGTTTGCCAAATCACGAATACAATTGACACCAGCACCAACATTATTGTCTCTTTCGTCACTGACTTGGTGCTTCTTGCGCTCATGCTCATCGGGCTCTTGCGCTGGGAGAATGCCCGTCAGAAAGGTGGCATCTGGTGGCTCCTGTATACCCAGGTTAGTTTTTTCTCATCTCGGACACCACAACATGCACTGCGATGATCTTTCATGTTCGGGCTGACCACGACCTTGACCATGACAACAGGGCTTGGCGTGGATGATAATTGTCACTCTAGCCGAGGCACCTATCACAGTACGTTCTCCCTAAAAGTAAATATGATTTAGGTGACCGATACCAGCTCCCTAGGTTTTCATTCTGTTGAACTTGAATGGTGTGCAGTGCCTTCCTTCACACGACGAGATTGTGTATTCACCAAAAGCGTATTTTCACAGATCCCATGAACCTTGTACGTCGTAAAGAAAATATTCCAGACAAGGACCTGATGGACCCGATATCATAGATGCTCCAACTCCCTGCACGTCAGGTGTTTCATCCCGAGAGAACTATGCGAATTCACTGATTGTTTTTTCATTTCTTCAGTCATTACTATGACCATCGGTGCTTCACGCGTGTATCGTGGACTATCGGACTATGTCCACAAAGAATCCGACGTACATATGAGTAGAGGGCTGCCAGTGCCGACGGTAAGGCAGCTGCCTCTCGGCAGCTTAGTAGCCCGCTCAAGGCGAGGCTCCCTCGCACTGGGGACAAGCAGTACGCTGGACGGCCATATGTTCGAAATGGATTTTCTGGCACCCCCAAGGCACCAGGAGAAAGTGACGAAGGGTAGGGAAAATCGAATTGTGTAGGTGAGATCAGGCCGGGCGATCTATCGTAGTACACAATACCCGGAAAATGGGATCTATTCCCTTTCTATTTACCTTTGTAGGATTCGGAAAAGCTCTCGACCACAAAGGGGATAGGTGTGGACGCCAGATGCATGTAGTGTTTTGATCTATCTTCTAACTTGAATGTATCCTGCGCTTGAAGATATACCATCTATTTATGGAAGCAGAGGAGTTGTCGTCGGAGTATGCATTGTATCAGATCGACATAGGTCGATTCAAACAGGCCATAGACTGGAACGAGGAAGGGCGTTTCTGAGGTTCGAGTCGGTAACGATGTCCGCTGTGGAGACCGAGCGAAGAGATTGGTCGTCTCGTTGCTACGCAGAGACTTTTGGACCCTTATAGGCCTCATCTCTCATATTCGGTGCTTCCCTGCTTCGGAGATTCCTGAAGCCGCCATCCCCGGTTTGACGTTGCCGCGGCACACGGTCCGGTCATTATTATTAACCGCGCTCAGACATCATGCACATCGTCAAATTGAACCCGACTGACTCGCGCGAGGATCATACCAAGATCAGGGGAGAGGACATGGGCGGGACACGACATCTATTCAGCAGGAAAGAGATGGATTGTGTACACGGAGAAGTCATTACGTAGGATCGGAACGGTGGGTCTAGGTGAGTAAAGGGGGGAGTGAGTAAGGGCGGACTCAAGGCGGACTATAAAAATAAATAAAACGAAACGTACATAAGACTAGATCGCAGCTTCACTCTCGTCAAAATGCGGCGTGGTTATGGCGAATGCACTGTGCCGTATGTACGAAAAAAATAGATGGCGATGAGGACGTAATCAAAGGCGCCACGAGGACAACATGGGAGATGCGAAGGGGGTGAATACCGGCCACTTGACCGGGGCCGCGAGGAGCGGGGACGACGGAAACCATTAGAAGGCGGCTCGGAGCGGACTGTCAGACGGATGTATAAACAAGCAATGGGGAGAGGGAGAGAGTGATGTCAACGAGTCAACTTGTAGCACAATTATGATGCTGGGCTCGAGATTAAGACCGGATTAGGAAGAGCGCCGACCGATTTCTACGTGGGTAGTACTGTAAATCCCGTACAATGACAGCGTACATGTTATCACCAGTGCAGGTGAAAGCGATTCGGTAGATTGGATTTTGAACATCGCATCACGTCTACATGCGTTGACTCAGACGCGCTGTATCTTTCCGTCGTCAGCAACCTGAACACGCGTAAGCCGGTTGAAAAAAAAAACACCCACAAGCCATACGATTATGCATCGCATGATGCTGCGCATCCAACACATTGTGCTCGGAACTTCTCATTCACCGTGAAATTGAGACTCCGGGTCCTGGCAAGACCAATTAATATTCAGTGGCGCCCCAACTCAAAATTTTTACTAGTCACATTCCCTGCACATTCCTCGATCCGACCCCTCCTGTATGTCTTAGTGTGTATGCTTGCGAAGGTTAGCAATGCCCTCATAATCTACCTGTTGGGATTCAGCCCGGAACGGACATAGTCCGGCAAACCGAGGCTAGACCGACATATTAGATAATCGTAGTATTATCATAGTTAAACGGTTATCAACGAATAATATTCGTAAGCAGAGGAGCAATACGCTCTCCTCTGGACCTCCACGCTTGTACATCGTTCACCTATTCGGCTGCCCGCCTCCATAAATCTCTACAGGTTATGGGCCCTGGCATAGCCAGGTGAACAAGTACATCCAATATATTTCCCTTTTCCCACATCATATCTTTGGGCACATATTAAAGCCCCTATCTCGCGCGAACATATAACCAGAGTCGATACCCTCCGAGCGAAGACACCTGATGACACGGGCATCCAGTACTACTGGATGACATCGGCATCTAGGCAGTCCAAGCGCGAGAAAAGTCGACGAGGCGCGAGAAAACTTGTCCACTATGACCCACTATGACTAAGCCCCTATCGCACATCATAGCTCACATCCAAGGGACGAGCGATGATATATATTGCCTGGACCCGAGGATACTGGCATCCCGAGAGTCCGCTGGCAGAGTGCAAGGGAGCACGTCCAGCGCGCGAGAAACTTTGACCGTGCGCGAGAACATTTAAACACACGTTTTATAATACCCCCCTATTTCTATACTCGACATCTTCGACCGAGGACGCTGGTATCCAATACAGCTGGAAGACACCGGCACTTCGAGAGTCCAAGATGCGAGAATGCGTCCGGCACAGCTGGATGAAATAGACATCTCTAACGTGTAGGCCGGGACAGCTTCCAGAAGTACGCATAAAGTGCTGTACTCGTTTGCGACTCCCATGCCCCCACGCAACCCAAACGTCCAACGTCGAGGATACCTCGACGGCAAATACGAAACGTACTATGACGTCGGAAGAAGGCTGCGGCAAGGCCGCTAGCGTAGTGCCGCGAGGCATATACCTGCGCAAATATGCGCAATCGCCCCGTGAACGTCGCGGGGAAATGTACGAGATAACACCATAACATCCTGCACGACTGACTATACCGTGACCTCACGGAAGAGTACAGCGTGCACAAAATATCACGTACATACGTCATGGGGAAGCATACGATACTATGCTATCATGCACGACTGATGATACTGTGACCTCACGGACTAGTTCAGCGTGCTGATAAATATTGCAAATATCATACACGTCCACGGACGAGTGGAACGTCACAAATATAGCTCCATATCGAGCATGTCTACCAGCGCGAGTCTGACACCGTGAATATCACGGGCAGATCGAGCTGCAAGACGACGTCTGACACCGCGAATATCACGGGTCGACCGAGCTCAGGCTGCATGATAACAGATACCACAGCATTTTATTAAGTTGCGGAGAAGTTACATGCGTCTATGTGACACGTTCCGAAACAAATAAATGTCGCCGAGGACACCTCGACGAGTTTCGTGCAGTATTCTCGCACACAAATATACCGCGAATATCGCGGACATCTATAAGCATGCTTTGCCAGCACGCGATCGACGGCAATAGGCCAGCGTTGCGTGATTTGAGCAAGCAGCTCGAGGCGACGGGCAAGATTTTGCCCGATGCCGAGTACGCATCGACCCGAAAAGGATCGTTGCCGCCGCCGGTACCATATGTACCGAGATGAGCGAGAGCACGCAGATGAATAAGAGTAATAAAAGGTACATGTGCGCACGGGCAGTAGCTAAACCAGACCCGATAGCGGAGCACATGAAAGTCTTCCCACGCGCGGACGGCAGCCAAGCCAGATCCGATGGCGAGGAAGAGTTCTCCCTATTAGGGAGACAACCCGAACGCGGGTAACGCGTACAGTCCACGATGACGGCGCGCGGGCCCATTGAGCCCACAACTTTCCCACAGGGGAAAAGTTCTCCCACAGGGAGACAATGTCGTACCCGAAAACCAACGGGAGCAAAATGTGCTACACCGTGACCTTCGGGATTACCGGTTCTGTCCAGAGAACAGAAATAAAAATACCGGTTATGTCTGCGAAAACGGATTAAAGCCGTAAACGCAGCAAAGTAAAAATACGTTCCCTAAAAGGGAAGGGCCAGGTTGCGCAGGAAGTCACAGACTGCTTAGCGCACCTTGGAGCGGACGAAAAATCCCCGCGTGCGATACACACGGACAGAGGGAACTTGAACGAATTCTTGAATGCCGCTTTAAGAACCTGGCACCATGGTGTATTTACTCGCCGAAATACGGTATGGCCGAAAAACGGTCAACCGGACGCTGAGGCCAATATAGTCCAGCGAAAATGTGAACTCACCTCTCTAAATTTCCGTTTTTCCAATTCCATCTCTTCGCCCGACCCGATCGTCGTGATCGCGCCGAATATACAGTGCGAGGGGGAGTTGGAGAAGTCAGTAGAAACGGAACGCCCTGTCCATCGGCATACCACATATCATACGATCGGTACACCATACGATCAGCGTCCCATACGACGCACACAGCCTAGGCATGATCCCTGGGAAAGACCCAGTGGGCAGCGGCATGGTGAGGAAAAGAGGCGAGGAAAACTCACCAGTCATAGACGAACCACGCAAGATGCGAGGTATTCGCGCGGACTTTCGCCAGTGTTCTCCGATACGGAGGGCGAGGTTCATGCCGCGCACCCGACAGAGACGCTCGGGGACGAATATTTCCCGAGTGGAAAGCTGTCGTATTTGCCAGCGCGACACAGACGGTGATACGCCAACGCCGCGCTGAGCGGAGGAACAACTGGGGAAGAGATTCACCCAGCATACCTCACAGACTCCGACCTGAGTAATGTCACGTCCGATATATATACACTGCACAGACGCCGGACCTCGTGAATATCACGGGAACATCCATAAAACCGAGGTACTTACTCGACGGGAACCGCGCGCAACATCCTTTTGCGCGTGTGCACCCCCTGTAGCTCGAAGAGAGCGACAACGCCCACAGATGTGGGCAAAAGCCCGGCGCGCGGGACATGGCCATAGGCCAGCGATGGGCTGTGATGATAAATTCGACGGCCCCATGGATCGCGTGCAGTACGTGCGCATAGCGCAACCGTTAACCACAGGTCGACGGAAACACGAATCGCGCAGCTCGATACGAGCGATAACAAAATCAGTCATGTATATGAACGGACCCAATTTGGTGACGTACCGTGACTGAATAAATATATGCCAGAACACTGGTAATATGCGCGACTCGACGCCGCGGATGCGGTGATGGCCCAAACAAACTGCCTATGAGCAGCTTGCGGCGATGGGTAATACATGCCCGACGCCGAATGTTGTTGCTGAAACGAGCACAACTTATATCCCTGCCAAACTTGTTATACCAAGCCAGCCAGCCATCGGGATGCGTGTGACAGACGACGCACCGTAAAGGCCCCGAGGCCCACATAAAGTCCTGCCGCAGATGCCCAAAAGTTGAGGCGAAAAGCGGCGAGACGTGGATCGGGAAGGCGGCGACATGAGTGAAAGTGGCGCATAGCGCCGCGCAGGCAGGATACGGAAACGCCTAATATCGAGGCGTATGGGCCGAAAAAAAGACGCTGAGGAGCAGGAGAAAGTCCCGACATCCCAGCGTACGCGGCCGAAATGGCTGCAGATCGTACGATTTCGAAACGATCATGTCTCCGTTCGGAAATATGTGGTCACATACCACAGAACGGATGACGAACCGGACGCATCCAAAGGATGATTGACGTCGGTTCGGTATAAATGTAACGTTGACAGAAAAAGGCCTAAATGGCCATGCCCGAAGCTACAGAGCTGTAAGGGCAATATCTTGTCAGTGACTGCGCACGGGCGACTCACCCGATATAGTTCCCCACGCACGCACAGGCAGTAAAAAGTGACCTGGAAGTGCAGAGGGAGAAAACTCCCAGAGGGAGACTGTGACGCGTGTAACAGACACGGCGCACACTCTGCGAAAACGGATAATAGGCCGTAAATGCAGAGAAAATATAGGACCTACCTCCGAAACTGTCCTCCAATCATCCTTCCAAAGGCCATTGAAAGCACGCCCGATGTGCCGCGTGAGGGGGAGTTGACAGGAGAGCGCGCAGCCATGGGCGCAAAGGTCGGAAAGGCCAACCCACGGGGCAGGCCAACGACAAAGGCGACACCTGGTTGTGACAGCTCAAATAAGTCGGAGAGAACATATGACATAACATATGTCATACCATTTCCTCCACCGTAAATCCCAAAAAAGGATCTCCGTATGCGCAGCGGGGAACGGGAGATGCATCTGACGAGATGCGTGACACGAGCCTGACGAGGCACCTCAAGGAGGTAATGTGTCTGCGAAAGAGAGGAAAACCTAAAAATGGTCCTATACAAATAAACATTCAGCGTAAAGGGAAGCGAAGAGCTATGATAGCATTACGGGACATAGTCCCGAGCTCGATCCCGAGCCAAAGGCAAAGGCGAGCTTCGCCCGAGCCAAGGGCTAATACGCTGAAAACGGAAATGTAAAAGCGTGAAATTTTCGCGCGAAGGTGGAGAAGGAACCAAACCACAATTTGATGGTAGCTTTTTCCTTCTATCAGAAGGTTTTTTGACGCACCCATCACGTTCCTTCCGCCATGCAAACAATATTATTCACCCGAGACCTACCCTCTGTTTGAGGGGGAGTGTTGGGATTCAGCCCGGAACGGACATAGTCCGGCAAACCGAGGCTAGACCGACATATTAGATAATCGTAGTATTATCATAGTTAAACGGTTATCAACGAATAATATTCGTAAGCAGAGGAGCAATACGCTCTCCTCTGGACCTCCACGCTTGTACATCGTTCACCTATTCGGCTGCCCGCCTCCATAAATCTCTACACTACCTTTTGAGTCCAAATGATTGAAAATCAAGGTCAAAATAAGGCGGAGGTCAAGTAGAGTAAGCACGTGACCCTGAACGACTCGGAATGCTTATCTCACAACGTTGGTGCCATCTCTGTCAGGTATACAGTATCGCCAAGAACACAATCGGGTGTGCGATTAATGACTAACATCTGGGCACTTCAAGCAGAGACTGGGATTCTGTTCTTGATTCCGTTCCCTTGTCCGTTCCCGGTTTCCCCACTTGCGTGTTCAGAAGAGTCAACGGCGTTATCGTTGCTTCTTTAAGTTCTCTAAGTTCTCTTGGCTGTGCCCAAGCATGTTTCAAGCCTGTGTGAAGAAGCTGATCGCCCTACACATTGTGGTACTGCCTCTCGGTACTTATGAGTACGCATGCTGCGGTGGAGGCATTGATGTCGGGAAAAAATTTGCTTGAAATATATCACGGCTGTGAAGCAGTGGACCTCCTTCGTCGCTCGTCTCCATTTTTCCTTGTCATATCATAACCCACTGATTTTCCAGCTCTAATCCATGGCCACCTCAGAGTTTCCATGTATGTCCCAGTCCTGCATCTGATATTCGGCCTTTCTACTAGTATCTGCCAGTGAAACTAACTGGCGCTTTCAGTCACCATTTCCCAAATCGAGAAAGAGATTCTCGAACACAACCGCCTTCTCACATTGTCACCTCGACCAGATCCTCATCGCCCTACTCATCTCCTGCACTTGGCGGTACTGCGAACTATGCGCAACGAATTGTCACCTCAGAAGGGCGACCTCGACGTATCCACCACCCATCTCACAGAAGCTGTTCTTCTTCCGTTCCAAACAAATCGAGACGTGGTCCATATGTTCTTCCAGCTTGCATCTATCCTCCTTTCACGTTGCGCACTGTACGAACAACTTGAGGACATCGTGTCCTCGGTCAAATACTTTCGCTTTCTTCGAACGAACTTCCACCCCCTTGACACTTTCAACATCCCGCATTATCAGCTTACATCGCGCCTAGTTCGAGCGCTGGCCATGAAATTGATGAAGGGGTCTGACGATACGACACGTGACATGGAGGAGATGACGGCCCTTACTCATGAAATCCTCTACTCGGGCGGCATCTCGAGTCTCTCAACAAGTGACCTAATCGATGCTATTGTACCATTCTCTGATGCCGTTGCCGAGACACACCGTCTAGATGACGCAAATCAGCCTCCTGAGCGGACCATCCAAATCCTGCGACAGGCGATGCTACTTATACCAGACTTACGCGTCTCCTATGCGCTTGTTCACTGTCTCGCTGTTCGCTTCCTGATGGCGCACGAAATTTCTGATTACGAGGAGGCGACAACTATCGCGGATAAAATCGTCGCTGCACACACCCCTGGGGCTCGTCTAACTCCGACGCAGAGACACGCCATAGAGCTAATTCACGTGCTCGTTGTGTCCCGGTTGAACTCATACTCGCGCCCGGAGTATTTAGAGGATGCCATTCATCGCCTTCATACTCTAATCTGCCTCCCATCTCTTCCGGACCAAGATCGCGCCCGTTTAGCTGTCTCCCTGGACAACTTTGAGCGGCAGCGCTTTAATTACTTTGGTATCACTGGGAACTCAGGAGAAACACCTCTCAATACCTCGGGCGAATACCTTACCTATTTCCTCTTGCAGAGACCCGCCCCGCGCGAAGGTGGCAGCAGCACAAGTCCTAGAGAAAACGGAACTGCTCAAGGAAATTTTCGGCACAATTCCAGATGTCGAGATAACGGAGGTAGAAGCGGCTGTCGAGCTAGGCCGGACATTACTCCCGTTACAACACTCTAGTGACCGACTGTGGTACTTGCCCGCCATCATGTTCGCTCAGATCCTCCTCCAAGCGCACCAACGCACAAATAAGTTGGAGTACCTCGATGAAGCAATTATCACGCATCGTGATCTCCGCAATGTATCAGCCCAAAAGCCGGTCCACTACCAAATGGGAGAGGGTCTTCTTCGGTCTTTGATCGCGCGCTGCAATTTGTTGCATCTCGAGCAGGATACCGAAGAAGTGATGCAACTCTTCCACGAGGTCGTAAATGATGGATCTGCGGAAGCATTCCGTCGGTTCCAGATTTCATATGGGTGGGCACACAATGCACGACTCCGTACACATCCTTCGATTTCTATTGCGTATGAGACGGCCATGTCACTATTGGAAGAAACTCTTGTGTTCTCCCCGACTTTGCAAATCCAGCATTTTCTCCTCGTTCGCGTTCCCACGGAAGTGAGGGGGTTGCCATTGGACTACGCATCGTATCAGATCGAAACAGGTCAAATTAAACAGGCCATAGGGACTCTGGAACGAGGGAGAGCGTTACTCTGGTCCGAAATGCGAGGCCTTCGCACTTCCACCGACCAACTCCGTGCAGCTGACCCAGCCCTAGCAGAAAGATTCGCGACCATCAATCGGAACTTAGAGACGGTGGCAATGTCGGTTGCACAAAGCGAGAACACGGAGATAGGCGATGGCGAAGCCAGGACGGACGTATTCAGTCGTCTTCTCCTGAGACAGCGGAGGCTTTTAGATGAGCGTGTTTCTCTTATCACCCACATCCAATCACTTTCGGGCTTGGGGAATTTCCTAAAGCCACTGTCGTTTGACGCCCTCAATTCTGCTGCAACACATGGACCTGTTATCGTCGTCAACCAATCCCGATGGCGCTCGGACATCATCATCCTGTACAAAGATTTGCCCCCCTCCGTCATCTTCACTCCTCCCAACTTCCACGATCGCGCGAACCAATTAAAGGATAAATTGTTGCACACTCAAAAGGAAAGGGGACTCGATTCAGAGGACTACGACCTCACTCTAGCTTCTGTCCTCGCGGATCTATATGAGCTTGTCGGAATACCTGTCATCGAGAGACTCCGTCACTTGAACGTTCCGGAGAAATCCCGTGTCTGGTGGTGCCCGACATCCGCCTTCTGTTCTCTTCCCCTCCATGCGATGGGCCCAATTCCATCCGACGATAGCGACAGGCTTTACTTTATGGACCTTTACATTTGTTCGTACACCCCGACGCTCTCCGCCCTCATCGAATCCCGCAAACCTAGCCCACAGCCCGAATCGTTGTACAAGCCTTCATTGCTTCTTGTAGCACAGCCCGAAACCCTGCCCGGGGCACGGGGCGAGATCGACGTCGTAAAAGCCGTCGGATCGCTGGTGACAACTCTCGTATCGGAAAAGGCGACGCCCTCTGCCGTGGTAGCGGGCCTCAGGGATCACCGATTCGTTCATTTTGTTTGTCACGGCCTACTGGAGACAGGGAAACCATTCGATGCTTCGTTCGAACTTCACGGAGACAATCTTACTTTCCTGCAGATCGTCCGATCCCAACTTCCTGCTGCGGAATTTGCGTTCCTTTCTGCTTGTCACACTGCCGAGCTTACAGAAGACAGCATTGCCGACGAAGGGCAGCACCTTGCGGCTGCGATGCAATTCTGCGGCTTCCGGAGCGTGATCGGGACGATGTGGGCGATGGCCGATACGGACGGGGCATACCTATCAAAGCATTTCTACAAATCTATTTTCTCAGAGAGCTCGGGTCGGAGAGGAGTGCCACATTACGAGAGATCTGCGAGGGCTCTTCAGTTTGCGGTGAAGAAGCTGCGGAGGAGGAGAGGGATCACGCTAGAGCGATGGGTCAACTTTGTTCATTACGGCGCGTGATCGTATCATGCGAGTGAGTTATCAAATCTGTGTGGATACTTTCGCCGTGCTCATGGCTTGTCCGCAGAATGGCGCGCATAGTAGAGTTACTCGGGTTATATGAGGCGTCGTGTGGCGATCACAATCAGGCCACTTGTCGTGCGGGGGCTGATTTTTTCATTCCAAATATCTCTGCGGAACATTTGACCGGAAACTAGTTACCAAGAGACCGACCAAAGGGATCCAGAGGAGATGCACTTGGTTTCGGACGTCTGCGTTTCATAAATGTAGTGGATCACGCTACGACCCAACTTTGTACTAGTATCCGGGAATATAGACGGATCCAAAAGAAAGAGATGTATGCTGTCGACGAAACATCCAGACAAACATTTTATCTCGTTCATTGCAACACGTACCACTTATTAAAATACAGCTCGAAAAACTTCGCTTTTCTCCCTTAGATCCTTCGGCCTGCGGGTGTGACTACAGGTTCGTAATCTGCACCTTGATCGCGCCGCTCTTCATATCTGCGCTCGTCTCAAATGCGCGTACCGCATCCTCGATCGGAAACCGATGCGTCACGAACTTCCTGATGTCGCTCAACAGCCCAGCCTCCACGAGCCGTATCGCCTTGGGCCACGTATTAGCATACCGGTACTGGAACCTGAGGTCCACCTCCCGCGTCGACAACCGCATGAACGGGAACTGCATCTCGTTCTTCCCGACGCCGACGACGAACACGGTCCCGCCGAACCGGACGGCCTGGATCGCGGCGCCAATCGACGCCTCGGCGCCTGTGCACTCGAGCGCGACGTCCGGCTCGGTGCCGCCCATAGCCTCGACGACCCGCGCCGCCAGCGCTTCGGGCGTGTCGTCGGGTGCGACGCGCAGCGCACGCACGCGGCCCCCCGGCGCAAGAGACTCGGCAAATGCGAGCCGGCCTGCATCGAGGTCTGTTATTACGAGCGGGTGGGCCCCCGCCGCGCGGGCGCAGAGCAGCGTCGCGAGCCCGATCGGCCCCGCACCACATATGAGCGCCGCGTCGCCGACCCGCAGGTTCGCGCGCTCGACAGCGGCGAGGGCGACTGAGAGCGGCTCGAGGAGCGCGCCGTCCTCGAAGGAGAGGGACGGCGGGAGCTTATGGCACCATACCGCCGGGTGGGTGATGTAGCGGCGCAGCAGGCCGGGAACGGGCGGGGTGGAGCGGAAGAGGACGCGCTCGCAGCCGTTGTAGCGGCCTACAAGGCACGGGGCGCAGGTGTGGCACGGGATTCCAGGCTCGATGGCAACTCGGTCGCCTGGTTTAAGATGGGTTACGGATGGATGGACGGCGATGATCTAAGGAAAGTCGATCTGGGGGCGATCGGCGAAGAAGCAGTTAAGGAAAGATACCTCTCCAGCGGACTCGTGGCCGAGGACGTGTTTGTCCTCGACGATCATCGGTCCGATGCGCCCAGCGTGCCAAAAATGTATATCAGAACTAGGCGAGACGAGATGAGCTCAGAGCGCCCAGAACCCCCAGTCGTCATAGTATGGCACGTACCCGCAGATCCCTGTGCTACGAATCTCTACAACCACCTCTCCCTTCTCCAGGGCTGCCCCAGATTGGATGTCTGCGACAGATGGTTGCGCCTCATCGAGCCATAGATTGTGTTTTGGGTCGGTGAATACACCGATGTTTGGCTTGATATTTGAAAGTGACGCCATCGTGGTCTGTGGAAGATGAGAAGATGAGAACGTTCCTTTATGTTAGCCCGTTCACGTGCAGAGCCAATCCGGCCACGATAGTGCGCCCACACTTACCAGTGCCAGTGGCCAGCTCTTTCAACGTTACGCAGTATTCATTTGGACGAGTTGAACCGGCCAACCTCACATTTGGCCAATACTTGACTGATAGCGTCGTGAATTGCTGACCACTAGTATGGTCATCATTGACTGTGTACATACTCCTCTTCAAAAGTGACATCACCAACACGGGTCTCGTGAACTCCACAAACTCCTTT
The DNA here is from genome assembly GCA_021527775.1 of Lactarius sanguifluus. Taxonomy (NCBI): domain Eukaryota; kingdom Fungi; phylum Basidiomycota; class Agaricomycetes; order Russulales; family Russulaceae; genus Lactarius; species Lactarius sanguifluus. The sequence goes on from JAKEYF010000245.1 coordinate 61,544, forward strand.
TTATTTATCAAATATTCTGTCCTTAAGATTTGATGGCGTTTATAAGGTGAGCCACGATACGTTCGACGTGAATTCTCCCGCGAATGGTGCAAGAAGTCCGGCGAAGGGAATGCAAATGGTGTAACCTCTCAATCTGACAGCGTCGCCAAGGATCCACTCGGGACGTTTACATTTTGTTCGGTCGAGGGGTGTCGGTTTGGGAAGGTGAAGTTGGCTACTGCCGCTGCGAGCTTCCTCGCTCCTGAACTGCTCTGAGCTGCTTACATTCCGCTTGCTAGAGTAACTTGGCTCCTTTACGTAACGTAGATCGAGTATATTCCTCTCCAGGTGAACCTGTCCAGCACACCTGTGTTCTTTACCAATGATCAGTTTCATAGGTACAGAAGACCGGAGGCTGCTGCGATGGGCAGCAAAAGAACGCGAGGACAAACACAAGACCTCGGAAATAGCCACGGGGAGCACTGAGAATGAGTGCTAAAGCAGTGGCAGCAGATCTCAAACAAAGACATAGTGAAAGGCCAGGTACGCGCCATTCTCAGCCTTCCAAATAGAAGCGATTACAATTAGTTTCCGTACGCGCAAAAATGCCATAAGAGCACGATAATGTCGTTTCCATAGGAGGACCAACGCAAGCGCAGTGCCAGCTGATCATGAGCGCATATGCCATACACACCTTTTGCCATTGACGAGGACGTACATGCGCGGTACTCGTGGAGAATTAGAGAAGGTCCTGCAGCATAGATGGCCACACTACAAGCAAGGAGGAAGGAGGTAACAGAGGGGGGGATGGGGGTAAGTAGGTATCAAACGGTGATGGTGAGCAGCCAAGGGGCATAGAGCGCAGGTCCGAAGAAAAGTCCTTATATACGAGCACCGAGGATTCGGTCACACGGTAGTTTACTTGACTAAGCGCGTGGATGTGTAAAAGTCTTCGTGGATGAATTTGACTGGTTGAGAACGAGGGGCAGAGACGTAAGCAGGAACCCCAGGGATAAATGCGTGAGTTGTGATTTGTCCTACGAGGGAGGGTCGAATGTAGAGTAGTAGAGTAATGCCATGAACATATTAATATGGAGGGTCCACCAATAATCTAGATTTTGAAGCCGAGACCCCGCATGCACGCCAAGTGCGCCTGTACGAGCTCCTTGCACTTTTCGTCGACCTCGGACCCGTCGAACTTGAGGAAGCAGTCGTCGCGCGCAGACTTGGTCTGAGGACAAGCACAACAACTGCAGTTCGGGTTTGTCAGACGACCGGGGAAAATAACCGGGAGAGGATGTGACATACGGCTTGAGACCTTGTGGATTAAGAGGGTTCTGCGCGGCGTCAGTAGGGTCATACGGCGCCTTCGCTGGCGATGGCGTTGGGGTTGGGGACCAGAGGGCGGTGACCTGCGGAAGATCGCGACTCAAGAAATGAAGAAAAACGCGGCTGGTAGTGTGCTCACTTTTTCGAGCATGACCAGGAACTCTAGTAGTCAAAAGCAGAAAGAGGTTCGGAAGACAGATAATTTACGAGGGCAAACGGCTTACTACGAGGGCCATGGTCACGTGTATACATCCGGAATATTCGGGCCGTTCGCCGTTCCGCAAATTGCACCCACGCCCTCAATAGGGTTTTCTACAATACAATGTCACCGCCAACGGCGCCCATAACTTCAACATCGAGTGCAAGATCGAAGAAACAGAAGAAGCCAACAGAAAAGCGGGCAAAAAAATCGGCGAAAGTCGCAGCTCCGGCGTCGTCGTCCGATGCCGAAGACAGGACGATGCTTGCGCCCGAAGGCGTTGATCCGACGCCCGCGTACGTGCCGCCTGCAGGCAGCGTCCCAGCCGACTTGGACCGTCGACGTCGACTTTGGGGCGTTCGACTACGACGCGGTGGAGGCAGAAGAAGGCGCCGAGCTCTGGCTCGTACGCGCGCCGACTGCCGTGCGTCCCCGTTTCCTCTCTCCTCCCCGAGAATACTTACTGACTAAAAACCAGGTCAAGGCAAAGAACCTGCAAGGGATCCAGGTATTATCGTCTGCCAGCAGTATCCGGCTGCGTGGGCGAACTAGTCGCGCAAGTCCACCGCGTACTGATATATGGTCGCTCTCGTCCCCCGTCGTCTTCCAGCGGCGGCGATCGTCATCATCAGCCCCATGTCGGCGCGGAGGAACTCAACGGCCTCTCGGTCCTCCTGCCACGCAAGCGGAAAGGCGGAAAGCTCTTTCTCGGTGCGTGCGCGCTCTTTTACCTTTTTCTTTGTTTCCGCCCCTCACGCACAACTCGTAGCACCGAAGCCCGTCGCGCGACACCTCGTCGTCGCTGCCCGCCCCGCCGAGCCCATGCGACGCGACGCGGCCGAGGACCCCGCTACGTTCCAAAATCCCCCGCGCGAGGCGTACCCCGACGAGGCGCTGACGCATCGCTTCAGGCCTTATGGTGATCTCGGGGACCCTCCGCCGCCGCCACCCGAAGACCAGATGGACTTGGGTGTCGATGATAACCACGCAGAGGAGGGGGGCGCGAGGGAAAAGGAAAGGGAGAGGCGCAAGAAGCGGAGAGGGGGCGATGCGGTTGAGTCCCCGAAGAAGGCGAAGAAGGCGAAAACGGCCGCTTCGTAGATACAGTACTGGTGTCCTCCTCCCACGCATCTCCACATATTCACTTACACACTCACGCAATGATGATGTATGAATGCACGTCGTTCTCTAGTAAGATTGCATACAGATTGGATGGGACGGATGCAGAAATAAGATTAACGTAAGGCTAGGCCCGCTGCTATGCCTCACTTGAGTGGCTGCGGACGTGCAAGCCAATTGCAGATGCGAGCTCAAAACACGCTACAAGTAGGAGTTGACCAACTAGGTCCATAAGCGCCGCGTGCATCGGCAGGGCGTACATGTCTGGGTCGTACTTGTGCGACCAAAGGTAATTGGTCAGAGCACGCCCTGCGACCAGGGATATGGCGATCTATGATAAAGAGTGAGCCGGCGCGGGCATTCAGGACAGGACATCTGGAACCTACGGCGGTGCAGAGAAATAAGAGCGCGAGCACGGTGAACAAGAACGGCGTAGCAAGCCACGACGAGACGCGCAGGATGAAGAAGAATGCGACCCCGACAGGGATGGAAACGAAGAACAGCACGAGCATGACGACGCGCGAACTGGGCTCGTGATTCGAATGGCCGGAATTGGGCAGCGGGGCGATGGCAGACGCAGCTGCGTGCAACGCCGTTGACAGGCGCGAAACGAAGATCGAACCTGCGCCGCCGGGGATACCTGTGGAGTGTCAGTCAGCGTGAGGTATTATCGCCGTGAACGAGGCGCACGCACCGCCAAAAGCGACGCCGAGAATCGCATAGCCCTCGTAGCGGCTGACGAATGCGTCGAGCACGATGCCAGATGCGCTGGCGATGATCATCGCGCCGAAAAGTGGGGACCAGCCTGCGCTGAGCAGTGGCCTGACGTGCTCGTTTTGCCGGACGATGGAAGCGCACATGATGGCAAAAATGGTGACGGTCGCAACGACGGCGTAAGGAGCCACGGTGGCGATGCCGAGTGTGAGGACTGTAGACATCGCGCCCAGTAGGGACATTGTGACGAGGTCGCCGAGGCAAGCAGCGATGGGAGGGGCGATGTTATCTGTGGGTGGGATATGAACCATCGGATAAAGGCGCGGGAACTGGGACCGCACCAGGGTCGCGACCCAGCTTCCGGCAAAGGACAACGAGGCCTGACATGAACGAGCCAAGGAGAATTGCGGAGAGACAGGATGAGGACATTGCCGTGGATGCGACCACCATGAACCTACATGACTTAAATAAAGGAGGACGGCGGAGCAGACGGGGACACATACTCATTGAACCCGGATTTTGAAACCCCAGTGGGTGGACCTCTGTGATCAAGGCCTGGCATCCGTGAATAATGGAACAGGCTCCTCGTGTCAGGGGACAAGACTTCCGGAGACCCTTCTCTCAGACCCGGAAAAATCGCGCTGAGAAGGAAAGGAAAGCATGCAGCGACGAAGGAGACGACCGCAGCTTGTACCTGGATCAGGGCGAGGTTGCCAAGGATGAGAGCATTCCGGGTGGATGGGACATCAAGGTCACCCATGTTGGCTGCGGTGCCGAGCCTCGCGGAAAGGTTCATTTCTATGTTGCCTTTCAGGTTGAGAATGGCTAGGACTATCGCAATGAGTTCATTGATACTGGTCATCGCGTTCCAGTGCTGTCGCCTGAGTGAGAAAAAAGGACGAGGGGAGAACAAAAGGCCGAACGGTTATCTTGGCAAATAGCTCGCCAGTGAATAGGAGGCCTATGGTGGTGAACAAGAGTGTCGGTAATGCCTGTATCTCGGGATCAGCAAGTAGAGGGACAGGATAGAAAACCCCACTCACCTCGAGGACAATGCTGCCAATCTGGTTCCAGAGTGTTGCAGCAGCGCGAGTTGCTGGTTCTTTGCCCTGCCCGCGTGTCTGTGTATTTGGAGTGAGCAGTGCACGGGCACCTTCGTCGTCGTCATTGTCGTTATCGCTGTCGCTGTCGTCAGTCGTCGTCCGGGAGTTGTTCGAGGTGGCTCATTTCCATGTCCTCGTGCATGGTCGGAGAGAGCAGAGTTTCCATTTTTGGACGAAACCAGAAATCATTGAAGAGCGTGGGAATGTTACGGACTGGCCGCAAACCTTGTCGAGTCGAGTCGAGTTTCGCTGTTCGAGCGTCGTTCAACTCGTCCTCTCGCTCACTCCCTCGTCCTCTCGACGACCCGCGCATTCCCTCAGAACCCACCGCAGCCACTCCGAAACCACATCGTCTCGGTTTCTAGGCCGCGAGGGACCGCGCGAACTCTTTGGGAACAATGTCGTCGTCCCTGGTTCCATACCCCTCAGTGCACCCTTTTCGCTCTCAGATCGTCAAAAACACACCAGATACTGTCCCTCCAACCGAAGAACTCGAGTCGCTACAAGCAGACCTTATCGAACTTCGCCAGCAGACCTTGGAACGTGCCAAGAAGGCTGGTGATGATCTACGGACTATCGAGGAATCTATCAAGAGACTCAAGGAGAGGGGGAAGGGAAAAGCAAAGGCAGTCGAGAGAATGAAAAGAGAGTGTGCGTGTTATCTTTGACCGCCCGTCTGTGCTGGCTGATCTCAACAACCGAACTCCTCTTCGGCCGTTCCCCGAACTTTTGCCTTACACTGCTCCTTTCGGCACTCCTAATCCTGCCGTCGCCTATTAACGACTCTAATGGTACCTCGCCCTTTGCTCTTGACTACCCCTCTTCCGTCACGCGTCACCTACAACCACCAGTCACCCCATTGGCAGAATCTAATGATACACGCGGGAGCTCTCATTCCCAGTCTACCGCACCCACCCGTTTCTCCTCTCAACCTATCGCCGCGTCTTCCTCTCGCTCGTCATTGGACGCTCGTAAACCGTGAGTGAATCTTTCTTCTCACCCCATACCGTTCTACATCTGCAGCAGTGGGCCGGATGATAAGAGAAAGAAGAAAAAACGGAAACGAGACGACTGACTCGGACGATGACCTGGGTACCGACTCCCATACTCTCACATATCGACCTGCCTCTCATCGGCTGCCCTCAGAATCACATAGTGGGAAAGCACACAAGCCAACCCCGCCACCAGCACAGCATCATCCTCAGCCAGTTCATTCCCAAGGCAGCTAAACCCACTGGCTCCTTCGCTAACCTCCCCCAAAAGGTATACTCTATTTCTTCGGCAAACCACGTCTCTTACCCTTTGTTGAAGCCACCGTCTGGCCCCGACTTTTCCGTACCCTCAATATCCCAACTCCTCCAACCTAAACCGCCAATACCACCGCCCCCTATACCGGGTCCTAGTAAACCCACAGACGTCATGGAGGATTTTAGCAAGGCCTAAGCAGCCATCTCAAGTGCTCGTGAGCACTTTCTACACGAGCATTGAGCCATACCTTCGGCCAATTAGAGAAGAAGATCTCGGCTTTCTCGAATACTCTGGCGACGAAGTAGAACCCTATATCATGCCACGGCTTGGGCAACATTATTCCGAACAAGTGGGAAGACGAGGACATTGCCTTGTATGATACCGTTCTGCCCCACATACAGGCGATACGCGCGAACGAGCAGTTACGCGCGGCCAGCATCTGTCGCCCCCGTTCCTCGCTGGGACCCGGCAACAGCTCAACGACGATGATTTGCTCGTTGAGGAGCGCGGCCATGGTCCCCTCACCGAGCGCCTTGTTAGCGCCTTGCTCCCTGTGGAGGATTCTGTCGTTTGGAAGGGTGTCAAAGCTGCGGAAGAAGCAATGGAAGGTCGGCATGGAGTTGGAGTTGGCACGGCTGCTGGGCGGCAAGTGATCGTAGAAGATCTCGAACGACGGATTAAGGATAGCCTTAAATATCACAAAATCCTCGAAACCAACGTAAGTTCTCCTGCAGGATTTCAGTGAGTGCGCTGGTGACAAGTTCTATAGCCCGACTACACGGACCCGGTAGATGACCCGATCGCGTCTGCCCTGAGGCAGGCACAGCGCGAGCTCCGCGCCGTCGTCGCTACGAACAAGGCACGCAAGGCACGACTTCTTGCCATAGCGAAGGACAGACTTGGCTACCAGGAGTACGTCGAGGCTCGCGAGGCGCTCGACAAGAATATCCTCGCGCTGTACACGAAGCTTCAGAAGAAGGACGGGCCTAAGGTCTCCAAGAAGAAAAAGGGGAAGAGTGAGGCGAACGGCGGCGCGCCCCCTGTGCCGCCACCTGCGCCCGTCCCGACGCTCGGCACGTGGCCCGCAGCTGCGGGCTTCGGCCCGGACGAGGAGAACGACCTGCGCGTGCCAGAAGCGCTGGCGCAGCTCGTAGCCACGCGCCGCCAGTGGGTCGACAGCATTGGCGGGATGTTTGACACAATGGAGGAGGAGCAGCCTGGGCGGGTGTACGGCCTCCCAGAGCGCAGCGTCTACGAAGGCCTCGACGCGGACGTTGCGGCGCTACTCGAACGCACGGGTGGCGCCGCGGGAGGGGCGGACGGTAGGGATGGAAATTGTGCGGCCGGACGGCGCAGACAAGGGCAAGGCGCGGGCGGGCACGGAGGCGATGGATGTCGACAGCTGATATCGATGGTTGGCGGCGCGCTCGGCGTGGGGGTAACGTTATTACTTCAGTGCTTGATTATGTATTTTTGTTTCTTATTCGTTGGGCATCATTCATCGTTACCTGGCGGGGCACGTGCAATAGGAAGGAGCTACCACTCTGCCGCGGGATTGCCACCAAGGCCTGGCTGATTGAACCACGATGTACTCCTTTCCAGTAGGCGACAATGGCAGGAGCCCTCCTGCAGTGTTGACGATAGCGGGTTCGGACTCTGGTGGTGGAGCCTGGCATCCAGGTATTCTTGGGTCACCCTCGGGGAATGGCGGCAAGGGCTCACTCGCAGAAAGGCAGATCTAAAAACTTTCACGGCACTAGGATGCTACGGAGCGTCCGTCGTCACCGCGCTCACCGCGCAAAACACGAAGGGCGTCCAAGATGTGCACACCGTCCCGCCGCAGTTCGTCGAGCAGCAAGTGAGTATGTGCTCAAGTCCCCCTGCACCGACTGACACACGCAGCTCCAATCTGTCCTGGACGACATCTCCGTCGCAGCCATCAAAACCGGGATGCTCTCGACTGCGGGCGTCGTGCATACAGTCGCACGCGCGCTCCTCGCCCTGCGCAGTGCGCCCCAGCAACAGCAACAGCAACAGCCACCGATCGTCATCGACCCAGTCTGCGTCTCGACGTCCGGCCACATGCTTCTCGAGCACGACGCGCTCAGTGTGCTCGTCGACGAGCTCCTCCCGCTCGCGACGATCCTCACGCCGAACATGGACGAGGCCGCGCTGCTCCTCCACCACCTGAAACACCCGCAGGCGGGCATCTCGTCCATCGGCGACATGCTGCGCGCCGCGTGTGAGCTGCGGTGCGCGCTCGGAGACGGCACCGCCGCCGTGCTGCTCAAGGGCGGACATTTACCGCGCGGCGGCGCGCGCCTCGCGGACGTCGTCTTGGCGAGTGCCGGAAGCGCGGGAACTGCGCCGTACTGGATCAGCGGGGTCGAGTGCGAGGGTATGGTGCTGTGCGTTCCAGGCGGGGAGGATTCAGATACGGATCCGCCGGACGCGGATTCAGAGATCCTACTTCGGGCCGCTTGGGTGGACCCCACGACGGCGGCCGATGTGCCGATCGTGGTGGACGTCCTGTGTGAGCGGGATACTAGTGGCGAGAAGGGGAAGTGCGTGTGCACGCTGTTCGTGCGGCCGTATCTGGAGTCAAAGAACACGCACGGCACCGGGTGCACGCTCAGCGCTGCGCTCGCGTGTGCGCTCGCCCGCGGAGAGCCCCGTGAGTATACGGCAATTTTTTCTTTTCTTTCTTTTACCGCTGAGATTTCTCCCCCTCCTCCAGTGGTCGAAGCTGTCAAGTTCGCCACGATGTACACGCACCACGGCATCGCGACTGCGTTCCCTATCGGGAGCGGTCATGGACCGCTGAACCACATGCACCCGCTCCTCTCGCGTCCGCTAAACAGGCAAGGACCTCGCTCCCCCCGCACCCGCAGAACTGACACACGATCCCCAGGCCGACGCCGAGCGACCCGTACCCGCTCGTACGCACGCTCATCCGCTCCAACGCGGACGTCTGGAGGCAATACGTCCGACACGACTTCGTGCGCCAGTTGGGAGAGGGCACGCTCTCGCGCGAGCGCTTCCTCCACTTTATCAAGTGCGTCGCGGCCCTCTACCGCCCCTTCTCGTTGCACACTCAGTTCCAGGCAGGACTATCACTACCTCAAATACTACGCCAGGGCAAACGGGTACGGCTCCGCTCGCTCTCCTTGTCGTCTCACACAGCTTCTGAAAGACCCACAGCCTCCTGGTAGCCAAGTCGTCTGCGTACGCCGATTTTGCGGCGGCTGCAGAGATCGTTCTTGCCATAGTTCGAGAGCGCGAGATGCACGTTGCGTTCAGCGCGCAGTGGGGCATCGACCTTGCTGAGTTGGAGAGCACCCCAGAGTCGCCCGCGTGCACCGCGTACGGCGCGTACATCATGGACGTCGGCATGCAAGGTGCGTCCAGCCCTCCCTTCTTCTGCAGATGTCCTCACGTGAGATAAGGCGACGCGGCGAGCCTTCTGATGGCACTCGCGGCATGTCTGCTGGGCTACGGCGAAGTCGGCTTGTGGCTCATGCGTGAGGCGGAGCGGCCGCAGAGCTGGGTACGGATCGAAGATAATCCCTACAGGAAGTGGATCGAGGACTATTCTGGAGAGGGCTATCAGGCTGCGGTCAAGGTGGGGATAGGTGCGTCGTGCCGTTTGTGTGGCGGTTACAGGAAGGTGGTTACGGGCTTGCTTAGAGAAAATCGAGGCTCTGGCCGTCTATGATCCTCCAACACCCAAGACATTGGAGCACTGGAAAACGATCTGGGGAAGATGCACACGCTTGGAAAAGGGCTTTTGGGATATGGCTATGGAACTCTCATGACATGCGTATGCGGGGCAAATCAATCTTATTTACTGGAGGAACGAAGGGAAGACTCGAGGGAAGATATATATTCCGCGTGTTTGAGAACAATGAGTTACAGTTGGTTAGTTAAGTTCATTGAATCCGTCGCTCTGGTTTCGGGGAATAAACAATCTCGGGGGATCGAGTGGCGATCTGGCGATCTCGAAAAATGGGCCATACTTTCGGGCATCCTCCATGATATCGTCTTTTCCATACAGCATGACAGCTGCGTAGATCTGATCTGTGAGTGTAGAAGGACTTAACAAAGGTACCTCTGGGCCATTTTCGTCGGGACTCGACAATCAGGGATACAGTATTGTGATGCAAGTATTGAATCCGGATTCGGATTCGGATCCGGAGTTGTGTTGTCTTTCTTCTTGAGTTCGCAATTTATTTTTATGGATAAATAATCGCAACTTCCGGACACGATGCGCCGATTCAGCGCATCGTGTCTGGAAGATACGACCTTCGGAAAGTCTTCCCGAACAAGGGCCCTTAGAAAATCGATCTAGAGTTAGAAATCGCATTTGGGGCCATGTAAATGCTGCATCTTGTGCTGCATCCTACATATTTCTTGGCCTCGCTATGGAGGCTCACCACCCTCAGTTGGGCACCAATTCCTTTTTGGTTTCAAAGGAGAGGTGCGTAAAGATGATGAAGACATAGAGCACTAGTTTTCCTAACTTGGACGGCGAAAAAAGAAAGACGAACAAAATAAAGCTAGCGACGGCGACGTACAGGCAAGGAGATACTGAATACTCCTCACAGACTTTGTCAATCTGCCCATCGTTCTTGACCTCTGTGGTGGTGGTATTCGCTGGCTTTCCATGGTAGATCCCTCCTGGCGCGAACTATTGCTATGGGAGCATACAAGCCCGAGGCTGAGGTGCTCGACGGGATACTACAAGAATGCAAACTCGTCATCGCCTGCTGACAGGAGGTCTCCGCATGGCCCAGGCGCCCAACATGGCTGAGAAGTGGCCCTCCTTGATCCGATGCACGGTTAGAGCAGGAACGTACAACGAGGATTTGAAAGGGGGCCACGCCCTCGCCCTAGATAGAGAACTTGGACAAGGTGTTGTTGGTAATCAGGTGGACCAGTGGTGGAACACAGTGACTGGGAAAAGAGGTTGAAGGAGATGGTCAAAGGAGAAGGAGACGGATTGACGATGGCAGAGACCGGAGGATTAAACTGGGAGTGAATGAGGCAGATTGGTGACTTACAGCACGGTAGAACGTATCCATAATCCATCTCCTTTCATGAATTACAATAACCTCGTCCTTCAAGCTTCAAGCTTCAAGTCGTGGGCTGCGCGCGGCACTACTAGTATTACTGGCTGTCCCAGGCAGTGGCACTGCCTCTGGTTGATCTTCTGCCCGTCGGGTTCAAATTAGTGTTGTCTTTAGTAACGCTGGCAGTTCCCTGTCTGTTGCCGTATATGTGGGCGGGTGGGACAGACGTCCACAGTCGTGTGGGAATATAGCCCTTGCACGGCGTGCCAGCAACGCTTCTATTTGATACGCGTGTTCAACTTGAAGGTGGTGTGGTGTCCCCTGAGTCGTGGCCGTCCGAGTCACAAAGGGACTCACTTGCGACCCGCACCTTTCTCTCAACTTGAACTCGTTGCCTCCCTTTACGTTCCTTCCCTAGTATTTAGGCATGGCTGTCCCACAAGGTAAGTCCCAGATGCCCTCTCAGCCTTTGCGGTCCCGTCCCGTACCGGATGTGTCCCAACAAATTGTTTACAGGATCTATCGACGTAACTCGATGTTCGCGTCACTTGCTATCAGCGTCATTTCTTTCTCCCTGCTATTTCGATCCGATCCTATTCGTCCTGCCGTTGTTCATTGTCTGGCGATGACACGACTCCAGCGACACATGCTGTCAGATCGAAGAGAAGACCTCGACAAGTCCATTTTTTCATTTCACAGAATCGATACTCCTCCCCCTAATTTGCTGGTTGTAACACGGTCAAATTATCTTCATGCTTTGTTCATCCTCGCTTTCGCACTTCTCACGCGCTCGAAATTGTCCAAGCAGCCCGAAGACGCCATCTATGCATGCCAAATATCTCCGCCATCTTCGAAACCAGCCTCACGCGGTATTCGCATTCTCGCGCCATGTAGTCACGACGGCGCTGGTGAATGTGTTGGCATTCTAGGATAGAGTTGGAGGCCAGAGGCGTAGCGCAGAACATTGAGGAGATGGAAGTCCTCTGCCACGAACTCCTCACAGTCGGATGCGTCCGATGGCGACAATACTTGCTCAAGCTCCTATCACTCTCTTTGCCAGAGTAGTTTCGTCCAAAATCCGTCCATGGGTCTTGGATCAACCATTGAATCAGTGCCTACGACTGGCGAGGATGCACAACCAGAACTACGAGCTATTCACTTTGCCCTTGCCATGTGCCTCAGCACTCGCTTTTTAATGACTTTGTGAATAATGATTATGAGGAAGCTGCGTCCATCCTGGATGAATTTATCAATTCCAGTTCCCCCGGAGACAGTCAGGATGAATACTACGTAGATACTGCCTTCGTTCAACAGCTCGCGATTGGATACCGGAATACTCAGAGGAAGCAATATCTCGCGCTCGTGTCTTGCCACTTTCTCACCTCATCTTGCGCTCGTGTTGAACAACCTTTTCACCCTGCTCGAGTCGATGCCTTGGAAGAGAGCGCAGAACATCGTTTCAATTACTTTGGTCACATCGGTGGCCTCGAAGCATCATGATCGTCCAGAAATTCCGAGTCACCGCCATCTCAGCCGGTGTCCTCACGAGAACACGACGACCCGGAACTCGGTCCGATGCTCAAGGGGATGGAGCTCCTTAGGAACTTCCCTCTGGAGTCTGCAACAATATCACTCGAATCGACGAAGCTATCAAAAAAGGCCGAGCCATACTTCCTTCATCTGCTCTAAGGCATCAGTTTGTGAAACACATTTTCGAAAAATTCGGCACTATCTTTGAAGTAGCATTCTACCGCACAAACAAGATCAAGTACCTTAACGAGTCGATTGACACAAACCGTCAAGTTCTTGGGTATCCGTCACCAAAGTCCCTGCGTTTCAGGACACGTCATCGGCTTTCACGGTCTTTGATTATCCGCTACGAGCCCTTTCCAGGTCACCATACGCAAGACATGGATGAAGCGCCGGAACTACTCTCCCAGTGTGCCAAGGATGGACCTGCGAGCTTGCCAGATCGATTCCGGTCTGCATATTCATTTTTGTACCCGACACCCCTCCGTCTCCACAGCGTACGAGAGTGCTATGTCATTGATGCAAGACACCCTACCTTTTGCACCAACATTGTAGCTACAGCACGCCACGCTCGCCATGTCTGGCGACTCTCACAGCATGCCGCTTGACTATGCCTCGTATCAGCCTGAGGTCGACCTTCATAAACTCGAGGAAGCGATTTAGACTCTTGAAAGAGGGAGAGCCTTACTCTGGTCTGAGATGCGTCACCTTCGTACTTCAGTCGATCAACTTCTCGAGGCAGATCCACACTTAGGACACAAGTTTGCAGCGGTCAACCGAGACCTTGAGGAGCTCACCGAGTCCATCCCGCCTAGCCACACATTAAGCGTGGATGATGGCGCAGCCGATAGCCTCAGGGTACTGGACCCATTTGGTCGTCTCCTTTTGAGGATGGGACCTCCGTAAGTTACATACAAGTAGGGACCGATGGTATTTTAAAGAGCGCACCCACTCAACGCTTGGGTGTTTTTATCGAATACAAAGAATGACATAGTTATGCGGTGCTTTTGTCTCTCCGACTCAAGAAAATAAAAATAGAGGGACATACGACACGGCCATGAGTCGGGGCACGAGGGCAAAAGGTATCAAGGCTCGGCATTTCAGTCAACTCGATTTCTTCTCCACCGTCGATTTATCGGCAAGGGTGAATTTCCAGTCTTCTGTGCTGTCAGTGGCAAGGCCACCACAGACTTCTGTGGGGGACGATGCTGCTTATGGCCGTCGTCCCTCCTCTGCTATGCGTTCTAAACAGTAATGCGCCATGGCCCATCATGATGTGTTTCCGGTCCATGGGAATACGTGTCGCTACGGACGGGGTCAGCAGCGTAATCCCTTTAAGAGATGACACGGTTCGGGTTGCACATACATCCCCATGTTGTAATTTGCAAGGGACCGGTACATCCGAGTCGCGAAGATTTCCCTGTCGCCGGAGGTCGGTACACACACCACACAGATGCTTTACGTTTCAGGGCAGCACTCACATAGTGAAAACTTGTCAAACGGCGATTAATGGTCGGAAATGCAAGTAGCTCTCGAATGCAGGGAACAGACAGAAACTTACGCGCAAGATTTTGGAACATCTGAAGAGGACGCTGTGAGCACTCTCAGATGTCGTGTGTATTCGGCCCACGCACCAAATTCCATGGATCTGAACATGGGCAGTTGGGCGATCAGTTACAGCTAAGTTTACTACCAAATTTTCTCACCATTTAGATTCAGACTAATGAAAATCTGGTTGATAGGTGAGATACAGGTCTAGCTTCCCGTGCAAAAGACTTACCACAGCGGGAAGTTCCCCTATGATCACTGCAACAAGCCATATCAAACCCTAGTTCTACGTTTCAACATAGCATAGCAAAAGATAGGACACGCGCTTAACGTACCTGCACGTACAGATGTCTGAACATGCCGTATTTGGTTTGCCGGGAGCGCAACAGGCCGACCAGCATTATGATCAGCTGTGTGATATCAGACGCCACGATTACAGTGACGTTGTCCCGGCCATGAAACGTATTTTCGAGAATGCATCTACTCGCACTCGGTGACCACGGGGAGTGGACCTTCGTTTGACGAATTAGAAAAATGGCGGACTTCAGTCGCTCGGTAATAAAATTCTCCATGAGATCCTCACCGTTACGATAGCTATTGATTCATCGATAATTCATAATATTCATCAGCCACGCCCATGAGAAAGAACGAGCTAGTCGGCGGTCCGTACCGAATAGCAGGAACCCCACATTGGTCAGCCATATCCCAATTATCAGCCCCATTACCAAATGGTTGCGTCCCCATATGGCAACCCTGATGATTACTTGTGGTTACTGCAGTCCAGATCCAGGGTGACGGTAAGGTAGAAGAAGCTCACACTCTCAGGGAAATGAGTGCCGACGCACAGGTAAAAGACGTGTAGCCCGTGATCTGAGAATACTTTGAGCATCCGTGAACGTAGACGCATGCTCTTGAGAACGTACGAGAGACCAGAGAATCCATTGCTAAACTAGATTAGAGGGGATAGTGGGCGCCGTTAGGGTATGCATCTCACCTGGCAGTTTATCTGGTGCGTGACATTGAAGCCTACGATGTTGCAGATTGTAGCACCCAATGCTCCAAGGCGACTGAGCGAGTATAGCTAGACAACCGTGATATTACGGCGATATCTAGGTGACGCATAGAAACCTTGGGCGTACCAATAGTGTCCATCGAAATTTTCGCCTGCCAGTTATGTATTCCCACTCGAAGTCCAACGTCATGAAGAAGTCCCAGCTAAACGGATTTCGATTCTCAGCCAGTGAGGGGGGACAACCGTCGTTGCGCACAGGAAAACGCCAACCAGGCAATGCAGCACATTAATGAAAGCAGCTTCGTTTCCCCTCAGGATTAGAGCGCACATAATTGCAGTTACTAGCGAGACTCACTGTAGTCGGCTCTGATTACGGCAAGATCATGGAAATTGACCATATTGAATCCAGTAGTACAGTCGCACTGGGAAAAGCAAGCTATCTGGCAGACGCAAAGAAGTTGAGGGAGTGTCTATGTATCCGGACATCTGTCCACGGCTTTTGAGGCGTTTGAAGTCGAGAGGGAGCAGTCTAGCTATGGCTTGGGGGAAAAAAATCCGAAACCACGGGGGAAGCAATGGAAGCTGCTAACTTCAAGTTAGGCACGACCTCTTGGCAGGACCTATCCAAGTAGCGACCGTAACTCTAAACCCAAAACAAAGCTACAGTATCGTATCATAACATAACGTACGGGTGTCGCCCGCGCTTTGAGCGCTTTGAGCACATGCGACGAGGTTTACGGAAACACTTCTCCGCCAACTAAGTTACTTGCATCCGCCCAACGAGGAATTTTCGGACTGACTTCGATTAGACAACCAAATTTGGAGTGTCCGCAACCGCGAGTCAGTTGAATGTTCTGAGGTTTTGCAGACGGTCTTTTCCAGTTACCAATATGTAAGAGCGATCCACCGAAGTCATTTGTCACCGCGGATTTACTGTGCAGTGGGTGATCTTGATGGGCGCGGACTGCATTGGACAAAGCGGAGATAAGCATCTCAGAACCCAGAAGCTGTGGCACCGGCCGCCGTCATCGATGGCTTCCATCACTACTAATTTGTTCACTTCGCATGTTATGGTACACTTGAGGCCGGAAAACCGCTCGAGGCTGGATTCGAGCTTCACGGAGGTGAGCGCGTGACCCTACTCGAGATCGTGCGCTCGCATCTCCCCACTGCCGAATTCGCATTTCTCTCTGCTTGTCACATAGCCGAGGCGACCGAAGAAAGCATCGTCGATGAGGTACTGCATCTTGCAGAAGGCCTTCTAGACGAGAACAGGGGACACCGTATCACGAAAGCCCTCCGGTTCGCGGTGAAGAATCTGCGAAGGAAGAAACGGATCACCCTGGAGAGATGGGTAAATTTCGGTCACTATGGTGCACGACCGGGGTCATCTGTGAGTATTCGGGTGTTTGAATATAGCTTCCGTGCGTGAAAGGGCTCAAGCTTTATAGGTGTCGCGCGGTGTTGGTCACGCTGTCATCCCACAATGAGGCAACTAGACGTGACACGTTGTGTACAACGTGGTTGTTCGTAAATGGGTCACTGTAGCAATTCTGCGTCGTCTACCATATGGTTGACATGTGAAGCACGTCTCAGATGGTTTGTTTATTTAAGAAAATGGGGGGGGGCTGATCCTGTAAGAGCGCGGGTGTGAGCGCAGAAAGTAAGAGGTAATGGAGATAGAGGGTACTGCGTCTACCAGCAAGGACAAGTCGAGAACCTAAGGGGAAAAAAATTGACAACCTATCCACTCTCTGGCTCTGGCGTGAGGGTCGACAGCGCGCTCAGGCAGGGTGACGCAGGTTCCGCTTTTGGAAGTGCAAGTGCAACCGTCTCCTCGATGGCGATCTCGATTTTGGGGCCAGGCCCTGGTTTTACCGCGGTGGTTTTCCGAACCTTTGATTTCGCGACCGTCTGAGCACTTGGGCAGAGATTCTGCGTGCTCAGTGTACACATATTGCACTTGGGGCCGACGGGAAGACAGACGACCTATTCGCTTCGTCAACGGCGGCGGAGCGCAGACCTGGACGACAGACCTGGCCAAAGCCGACAAGGAGATGGTTTATCTCTTTGTGGAATTCGGTAGGCAGCCACGACTGCAAGTTGAGTCTACATCCAACGCGCGAAAAGAAAAGAAATAGAATATTGTCAGCGAGAGCTAGAACCGTCGGGAGTATCTCCTCACCTGGTCTCCTCTGGATTCTTCGTAGGCGGCTTATGCCATTCGAGCCTGTTGGTGATGCGGTGCACGTGGACATCTACTCCGATGCCCACATTTCTAATCTCGCCCAATTATTCAATCCGGCACGACGCGACGGAAAAAGATATGATGACGCACATATCCCAGGCGGCGTGTAAGCAAAGAAAAGCCATTTTGGGGCCCACGCCAGGCAACGAGCACAACTCGTCGACCGTCTTCGGGACATCCGAGTCAAACTCGTCTCGCAGGCGCTGTGCCGCCTGCTTTATGTACCTAATCGATCTCTCATACGAAAAACTGTGTAGTTGGGAGGGCAAAAGGGGGACTGACTGTGTCTTCCGGCGCCAGAAGCCCACCTTGCTGATGCAGTCGGCGATGAGGTACTCATCGGCAGCGAGCAGCGCGTCGAGGCTAAGCGTGCCGCCGAGCGCAGCGCGCAGCTTGTCGACCGCTGCATCTGTCACCTCGTCCTTGGTCTGCGAGGAGAGCATGAGCGAGATGAGCGTCGCGAAGCGTTTGTTCTGCCCCCGCGCGCCCAAAGTCAGTCACTACTGAAAAAGCCCGGGAAGAGGAGGGGGGGCGGCGCACCCGTGGGTCCGTCTCCTTCCATTTGGCAGTGTCGCAGCCCATCGTGTCGACAGGCGCAGGGAGGCGCGCGCGCATCTCGCGGATCGCGTCGTACGTCTCGCGCCAGTGCGCAGGCGCTGGGTGCGGGGTGTCCAGGGCCCGTTTAATCTCCTTCGCCTTGGCCTTCCGCGGTGACGCGGCAGCTTTGGCCCTCTTCTTGCTCCTGCTGGCGCCGCCGAGGGCCTCGTCGTCGTCATCGTCATTCCCGGTCGAGAGGAGAACCTCGGCTTTGGCTTTGGCCTCGGTCTTGATGCGCTTCGGATGGCGTTCCGACAAGGAAGGATCTGGCGCGTCCAAGGGCTCGTCGTCAGGATCCTCGAGCTTGAACAAAGTAACCGATTGGTCGGCTGAGCTTTGCTGCGCGATGAGACGCGTCGGTCGCGTGACTCGCGTCGATGAGCCACTGGGTCTCTTCATGGTGAAGTATGGCCCGCGACTAGCAGGCAAGGCGCGTAGTGAAAACGACCAGCGTGGGAGATGACTCAACGGCCGATGCCTTGATGAGGCTGCCCGAGACTCGGATCGAGACATTACATAAGCCATCGCCATTGGTGAGTCCCTCGACTGTCCCTCGGCTTCTACAAATCAACCGCGGGAGTTTCGTACCTCACAAGACACCATCAAAGGTCTCCGATCTCCAGGATATTGCTCGCTATCTTTCTTTCGGCACAAAAGAGACACTTTCACCTAACTTACTGTCAGTCACAGTCTATTGTGATCGTATGAGAGCGCGCGCTTGCAATAAGCAATGCACATAGTACAGTACATGACAAACAAACAAAAAATGGAACACTCTACTACAAATATCTCCAGTCCGTGCTATTATCATTATCATATAGGTCCAAACCCACGTGCGCGATCACAACAATACGAGAGCCGCAGATGACAGCACACCGACAAGTAATGCCAATGGCGCAGCTACCGGCAGCGCGAGCGCGCTGCTCGTGCCCGGCGTGGGTAAAAAGTGCTTCGCGTCCTCTGCTTGCTCGGCGGCCGTTTCCTACAAGTTACGATGCACGGGTCATCTATACGGTTCATAGTAGGGGGAAGTGACGTCGAGACTTACCTTGAATGCGAGGATACCGACCAAAACGCCGAGGATGAAGAAACAAAAGGCGACGAGGAGCCAGATGACGCCCCACACTTTGGGCCGGGTGAGAAAACGTTTTAGCATCGCAAAAAAAAACGTGAGGAAAAAAGAGGAGAAGGGTTACCTTGGGAAGGGAAACACCCGCAGATCTTTGCGAACGCAGACGCGTCGGACGAGTTCACTTTGCGCGCGATGGTGTCGTCTACATAGAGAAGTACAATTAGCCGCTGACCCATTCCCTCCAAGATATTCGAACACCTACCAATGACATCCCAAAGGACGTACATGCACGACATAACGCCGATGAACAGTACCTACCACGCGCGATGAGCGGCAGGAGCAGTGAACGCGGCAAAAGAAACTCACGAGGTAGCGTAGTGCCACACCGCCCTTGATGAACCAAAACAGGATGATCAAGCCAGACATGCCAAGCAACAGCACCCACGTCCTGGTCGCCAAAATCAGCCCGCCGACGCCACCCAAGAGGGAACGAACAAACTCACAGGAGGTTGCGGCGGGCCCACCAGAGCGTAAAGAGGAAAAAGACGGCGAGGACTAAGCTGGCGACCTTGCTGGCATCGGTGTCGAACCCGCACGCAATGAGCGCCGCGCCGATCAGGCCCGAGCCAAGGTAGCCAGCGGGGAGTGTAAGCCAGGGGATCCCGCCGGACATGGTCGTCGCGCCGCCCTCGTCCGCTATCCGGACGGGTCAGTTGGTATCGCTTACTACTTGACTAGGGAGAAGGGACGTACGATCAAGCTCGATCGAGTGGATGCGTGCGCACGTGAGCACGCCCATGAATGCATGGCTCATCTGTATCCGCCCCAACAAGTCAGTCCGCAAGTCCACGACCCAAGGAAAACCCAACAATGAGTATAGTACCTCATGGAACCCGACCGTGAGCAACCTGCAGAGGTAAGAGTAACGGTCGCTCAGTTTTCTTTCAGAAGAAGAGGGGAGAACGCACTTGAACGGGTAAACTAATTGATCATCGAAAGCCCAGGCCAGTGAGCTGAAAACGACAAGGAAATCGACAAAAGAGGGGGAACGAGACCCACTGATCAAGTTCAAATATGGAACATGCCTACCGAAACGTCGATGCGTACGTGCGTGTCGGCGCCAGTAATCAGCCTTTTTCTGAAGGAGAGAAGGGGGTAGGGACGCACCATAGGATACCGATGATGATGATATAGCAGCCCGCGACGATGAGCGTCGTGCGCTGCGTCGCGTTGGGGGTCAAATCCAAGCTACGTGCGACTAGTTCGTGAGTGGTATCATAGTCGCGAGGGTATAACAAAGGCATCTGTAGTAGTCGAGGGTGAACTGGTGAAGTGGAATACTAATGAGAGAAGAAAACGACAAGGGTATTGCGAATCGCGAGATATTATACCCGCGGACGACCTAGGAATCGGCACGTGCAGAAAGCACAGCAGAGTGCAGTCCGCAGCGCACTGCATGTCTGACCCGAACATCGGGCAGGACCCCAGTCACGCTTTATCACACCCCAATTTAGGAAGGTCTGCTCAGATTGCATTTCTTAAGGCTTGGCACGCAGTGGTGTGCATGGTAAAATAGTAACTGAGATGTACAGTCAATTATACAGGTTAGAACGAACGATTATGAATAACCTCGAGCGAGTCAACGGGGTGGCAGAACGCACCAGGGTGTCAAAAGTCAAAATTTTGACACCAGTCATGTAGCCGGAAGTCGCCGCGCGTGCGGCTTCAACCACACAACACAATAGATCGTCCCGTTGATACCTTCAACGGTCCCTCTTCCGTAGTATCTCTGTCCTAGGCCAACAAAAACTAGCATTTACGCTCCCTACATTCACCGGCACGCTGGGCAGGGCCACCATTGTGCCTCCACTACCACCACCACGTCCCTTCCTTCCCTCCAGAGTACATTCTACACACCGTCTGTGCCCTCGCCTTAGACATGCTAAGGACCACTTTCAGAATGATGTGCGGACCCTTCCACCAGTGCACACAGGCGTTGATATTCTCTGGCACGCGGCTGCTAAAGCGTCACGGTAGAAATGGAGCCCCTCTAAGTAGCTTGAGCGCGTCATCTGTGGCCACATGTACGTGATATTTAGCCTGTAGAACAGTGGCCCCCTCGCAAGTTCCTCTACCACTGTGATCGATGGCGAACCTGCAGCGCATGTGCATCCACGATGGTGTTTGACGATAAGCCGGAATGAGATAACGCCGACGTCAATTGGAAGAACGCTATAGTTGCGTGGCCCGTGTGTGAAGAACGTACAGTTCTGTAGAATGGACCGCCTACTAAACAATCAAGGACAGCTTGACTTCTTCACTTGCTCGCCACCTTCACTGCCGCCCTCACAATCATCGTTGTGGCACTCACCGATGTCGCCTCACCGTCGTCGTCGTTATCCATGGTTGCGTCGTTGTAGTGTGCATATGGCTCACACTCCATGGCAGCGGGCTGGTGTCGTGATGGATCTTGCGTGCCGCGTCATGGCAGCTCTTGCACGCTGTAACAGGGCGACAGTAGAGCCAGACCTACGTGCTGTGAAGGGTGGGGGCGGCAGTCACGGGCTTGCACGCAGCAAGGCAGAGGCGGTGGCCGGGACTTGTGAGGGGCACGGGGTATGGGCTTGTAACGCCAATGAGAAATGAAGGAAAATGAAAGAAAAACAAAAAAAACTCGTTGGTGTGAGTACTCGTGAGCACGAGTACTCATCGGAATCCTCTGGAAGTTGGCTACTTTAGAGTACATTTTTCACTAGTTGGTACTTCTTACTACCCATAGCAATAAATATAGACTGTATTTTTCTTGAACTTGACGTTAGAAGCGCAGGAAAGCGCGCGACTAGGATACAATCAGTAAGGTAAATTAGCATACGGAAAGTAAAGTAAAGTACTGACCTCATGATCCGTCTTCGGGAGAAATGACTGAAGTGCGGTGTCGTTGCTGCTGTGACTACGTAGTTCAACAAACGGAAAATTTCTACGCTAAGTCTATAGGGGTATAGTAGGGAGCTGTGAGCTCGACCTAGCTCGGAGTTACCCGACGCTTACTCATCGTGTGCAACTGAACTTCCAACACTTGACCAGAGTGTGTTGCCATTATTTACCGCTGCGCCTGTGAGTGTGAGCTCAACTTGGTGTCGAAATTTGTTTGCAGACCAGTAATTCTCATTTTCTAATTACTACTACAAATAATTTGTCGTGAGAAAAAACTTCGGCATGGTTATCAAATACCCTTTCACACTCAGCCCGACTACGCCCCCCCATTATGGATGTCGCTGTAATGTTCAAAAAATTAGCGAAATTATTGCTCGCTAGCGGGAGGTTCTTCCTGATGTAGGGTAATCGACAGCTCCCATTGTCCTCCTTTTCTCCCTCTCCGTTTCTCTCGGTTCTTATTCTCTCTGTCTTGACTTTTATCTGCCATGCCCGCAATAATCCCTGTGGACAACACCCTTGGGGCATTGTTCATCGGCACTGTCCTCTCGTCCATGTGCGTCTCACTGTCCGTAATACGCTACGCAGGACCTGATCGCACCTGATCGATCATCTAGTGTCTATGGTGTCACCTGGTTGCAAGTCCATTCCTACTATAGTGCCAGTGGTCACTCCTCGAGGGATCGGTGGCCTCTGAAGTCCTTTGTGAGGCCCCCCACGTGCTATGTCGCATACTCGGGATCTTAATGAAGCTTTGCAGGTCGCTTTTTTGATGTATACATTTTCGAAAGCTTCGCTATCAAATACACGATGATAACATCGTCTTCGACTAGGCTCGTTGACACGGTCGGCCTAGGTTTATGTATTTATACGACTTATCACTTTGGCATCACAAATTTTGGGGATTATCGATCTCTCATAACCGACATATGGTAAGCCGCTCGAAATGTACTGTCACGGCGCTGATTGAGGTTCTTATGGGGCTTCTAGGAGTCACTCTGTACGTCTACCGTAGCACAGAGTTCGTCCTAAGACTTACAAATCTCTTAAGGCGATGTCTTTATCTGCCCGTGCGCACGTCCGTTATGACCGACTTTGTTCGCAATTCTTATGCATACTATGTAACCAGTTGTTTTGTCAGTTTCCGTACAGCAGTACGTTTTCATGGAAAGTTCATGAAGCGACTCTTACTGAAAGGACGTAGCTTCTACGCATATAGGATCTATCGTCGTGAGTTTACTGGTGTTTTTCTTTGGTGAGACTTACTTTATTCCAGTGGGCGGAGGTTGTCCATATCTGCCAGCAGCGATTGTACGTTCATGCGATTTATCTGGGGCTGGTACCTACTCACATGAGTAGTCGGTGACCTCACTGACAGAATTTGGTGAGTTCCTCCCCAGTAGCATTCCTCCAGACTTTCAACTTATTTTCAACCGACATTTGTAAGGTATTGGGATCGGTATGTTTCTCTCTTCTGTTCCTTTATTTGTGGGTCGCTAAGGCAAATATCATCGTCTTCCAGTGTACAGTGCAAAACTGTCAGCAGTCGTTGCACGTATTCTTTTCCTTGTTTTTTCTTACTGGTTCTACCTACATATAGCATCATGCATGTACACGACCCGTACTCGGGCAGCTTTCAGGCACGTTTGCTTCTCGTCTGATGATGCGGGCTGCGGTCTCTAATTGCCGTTCATGCCAGGGGCTTTTCATTGCTACATTAACTCTCAAGGTCCTCTGTGACATCCTCGTTACTTCTGGAATGGTTTATTACCTCTTGAGTAACCGCACTCAAGTCCGGAGGTACGTTCGTGCCCGAACACTGAAAAAATGCCGGTACCCTGTTTATACCTCTCTAGAACAGACAACGTGTTGAATCTTCTCACGATTTATTCTATAAATTGCGGCATACTTCACTTGTGAGCCAGTGCGTCAATCGGTGTCAACTTTTTTCTGACGATTGTGCTATCCTGCAGAGTGTCTGCTATCATTTGCGTCACCTTGGTACTGTTCACCGTTACCCCCCGTGCCCACTGGTCAAATACTGAAAATACTGACTCCTTGAATGAAGTTCGCCAGGTATCCAGATACGCTCATGTACGCCCCGCCCCTCTTCATCACGTTTCGGCTCTCTCTCTGCGCGTTCATGGCCATGTGCGTCTTCTTTGTTTGTTATT
Organism: Lactarius sanguifluus; assembly: GCA_021527775.1. Classification (NCBI taxonomy): domain Eukaryota; kingdom Fungi; phylum Basidiomycota; class Agaricomycetes; order Russulales; family Russulaceae; genus Lactarius; species Lactarius sanguifluus. Next base: position 85,419 of record JAKEYF010000245.1, read on the forward strand.
CTTCTGAGATCTTCCTGA
>JAKEYF010000246.1:0-85425 GCA_021527775.1 Lactarius sanguifluus
ATTTCTGGGATGGCCCAGGGTTTGCTGATGTATGTCGTAGTTGCATTCTGCTTCGTTAAGGGTAGCTGAGTAGTATCCGATGGGGTGTTGTTTCCCGTCCTTCTTCTTTTGCAATAACACTGCTCCTACCGCAAATCCAGACGCGTCTACTTCGAGTTCGAATTGATCTGTTAAGCACGGGTGTGCTAGCACTGGTTCTTCGGTGACAAGCGTCTTGAGTTTCTGAAACGCGCGTTCTTCCTCTGTGCCCCATTGCCAGTCTGTGTCTTTTCTCGTGAGTTTGTTAAGTGCTCGTGCGTGCGTGGCGAAACCGCGAATGAAGAGGCGGTAAAAATTACAGAAGCCGAGGAAGGATCGGATGTCTTTGACCTTTGTTGGGCGTGGCCAGTCTTTGATGCCTGAAATTTTTACTGGGTCCATACGAGTTACCCCCTTTTCAAGGATTACCCCCAGGTAATCCATTCGCGGTGAGTGAAAAAGACATTTCTCCGGTTTGAAATAGAGGTCATGATCCATGGCTACTTGGAGCACGTCGCATACCGCGTTGATGTGTGCTTGGAGGCCCGCGTTTTCGTGAGTTGCCACCCCGATGTCGTCCATGTATACGCGTATGATGGTACCCAGGAGTTTGTGTTTGGTGATGGTAGGTCCCAGTATTTCATTCATCATGGTTTGGAACGTTGCCGGCGAATTCGTGAGTCCGAAGTACATCACCAGGGGTTCGAAGAGTCCGTACCGTGTTTTAAAGGCCGCCTTCGGTTCGTCTCCCGGTTTGATACGTATGTTGTTATACCCCCATCGCACGTCCAACTTGGTGTAGATGTGACCGTTGCCCAAATCGTTGATGAGCTCCGACATGAGTGGTAGTGGATATTGGTTGCGAATGGTGCACGCGTTAATCTTCCGATAGTCCTGTACCGGCCGTAACTTCCCGTCTTTCTTCTTGATGAAGAAGAAGGATGATGTGTAAGGTGACTTGGAGGGGCGGATGTATCCCATTTCCAGTTGTTCCTTGAGCCATACTTTGAGCTGAGCATCTTCGTCTTGGGTCATAGGGTAGACCTTGCAGTCGATGGTTGTCGGAGTACCAGGCTTGAATTCGATAGCGTGGTCCCAGGGTCTCGATGGTGGGAATCGGTGAGACGCTTCCTCGCTAAATATTTTGGCAAAACGTTGGTACGGTGCTGGGATGACTGCGGCTACCGTGTTTTGTTTAGCGGCAATAGCTAATTCGGTAGCTGTGGTACGTAGCTGGCATTCTTCTTCTAGTTCCAGGACTATGTCCTCCTTTTCATCGTCCATAAATGTCCGCGCGATGGTGGTGTCGTCATCTATAATCGCTCCTGCGATGACTGTGACTGGTTCGGTGGGGTTAATGGATCGGATGACAATGGGAAGTGCGTCTTCGTGGATGGTAGCGTGGGTCCAGCTGATGGTGGGTTCGTAAGTCACGAGCCAAGGGTATCCTAGCACCAAATCTTCGTTCCCTATATCGGTGACGAGGAATCGAATGATTCTGCGGATTCCGTTGGTCTGCACGTCTAGATCCACAAAATGAGTGATAGACCCAGCTTTGTTTTCCGTGTTGTCTATGTTCCATATTTTCTTCGGGCGTTCTAACGGTTGGAGCCCTAGGCCCATTCGTTTGGCGAACGCGGGTCTTATAAAGTTGTCGGTGGCTCCTGAGTCTACGAGCCCTTTTATGTCGGCCATTGAGTAACTGGTGCGAATCGAGACTGGAATTCTAAGAGACCGAAAGCGAGTCATGATTACAGAGTTACAATTTGTTGCCCTCACCCAGGCCGATGGGTTCAGGCGTCCCGAAAATCCCCTTTCTCCCACAGATCTTGGAGAATTAGGTCTTTGACCTCATCACTTGCTCCCCTGACTCCCTCAAGCCAGCTGCTGGCCGTTTGCTGCGGCTCTGCCGTGTTGGCAACTTGCGCCCGTGGTTCTTGACTGTAATAGTCCGTCTCCATGCTTCTGCTGTTGCTTGCGGGGCGCCATTGCTGCTGTGGTGGCCTCTGCTTCCTGGGGCGCGTGCAGTTGCGTGAGATGTGTCCGAGTCCGTTACAGTTATAACAGACGACTTCCCTCATGTCCCTACGAGGGGCGTTCCCTCCTTGTCCGGGCCCTCCTCTTGGTGGGAATGGAGGACGTGGTTGATAGTTTCCTCGGTTGGGGTCTCCTACTTCCGCAAGTCGTGCGCGCGATCTGTCTGCGGACGTATCCATTGCGTTTGGATCGTATCGTGGGGCTTGATTACGTGGCGCGTTCCATGGGGATCCCCCGAAGCGTGGGGGCGGGTTGAAGCGAGGTGGTGGCCCTCTAGGGGGTCCTCTTGATGGTACGGCCATCCCCAGGCGGGCTCGGAGGTGAATATACTGCTTTTGGCGTCTGAGCGCCGCGTCCTTCCACTCCGCGAAGGTGGTGGGTCCATCGAGTTCGTAGACTTTTGTGAACAATTTGCTCGGAAGTCCGGCCGTGAAGCGGTCGATGGTTTGTTGGTCATCGAGACGGTAATCAGCTTTCCGACACAGCTGTTCGAAGTTGGTGACATACGAATCAATATCATCGCCGGTCATTCTAAATCCCTTGGCTAGTTCCGCTTGGGCTTGTTCTTGTTCCAAGGTGTTTGAGAACCTATCTGCGAATCCTGTGGCTAGTGTGTCCCAGAGGTATTCGTCGTATCGATCCCTTCCTTGGCGTACTTCGGTATTGAGCCACTGAAGGAACCCGAGCGTCCAATTTGCAACTGATGCTCCCTTGATGTATCCCAGAAATAGGAGGCACCTTTTGTATACATTGCGCATGCTTGGCGCATCGAAGTTGAGCCCCCAGTATGCGTGCCATTGGGTAAGGAAAGACTCGTAGTCAGTCCGATCTCCTTTGAATAGGGTTGGTGGCTCACCCTCAAGCCGTGGTGTTGGTGCCCCTGGGGCTACGGCTCCTCCTGGCATTCCCCCTCCAGGTGGTCCTCCTCCGAATCCTCCTGGCATTCCCCCTCCAGGTGGTCCTCCTCCGAATCCTCCTGGGAACCCTCCGCGTGGGCGTCTTGGTGGTCGTCCTCCTCCTCCTGGTGGCGGATTATCGCCTGGCGGGTCGGGCTGATCGGGTCCTATGGCTCGGAATATAGCGGCGTCGTCGGCCGTCATACGATGGCCCGTTGCGGGGTGTATGGGGAGTAGGAGTTGTTCCGCCTCTTCCCGGGTTCTACGGATTTCTTCTTCCACTGCTTCGTTGGTGATAGTTTCAGTTGCAGTGGCCATTTCTGCTGGTGGATTGACTCGGATGATTTCTGGTTGTGATATGGGGATTGACTCAGCTAGTCTGGTTACTTCTTCCACCTCTGAATCTTCTTCTTCGGATTGTTCACCTTCTTCGCTGGTCTCTGAGTGTGCTGAGGTTCTAGGTTCTGAAGTGCTTGGTTCCTCTTCCGGTTGTCCGTCAATACGGCCCCACTGTTCTCTTGTGGGTAGATTGCGTGCGTCGATATCGCAGTTGTAAAGTCTTCCCGCTGGGCGTACTATATCCCACCTGTTGTCGATTGGGTTCCACGTAATCTCTGTCCAACAGACGTGATCGAAGTTGAACTCAACTGGTCTGAACCTTGCAGGTCCTGATGCAAAATCGACGAAGTATCCGGTGTCTCTGCGATACTCTCTCCACCTAGCAGCTCCTAAGAATTGTGCTGGTACGTTGCGATCTCCCCTTCGTTCGAGGGAGTAGGTTTGAAAATTGGTCCACTGATCTCGAGTAGTGAACGCCACGGTGAAGGATCTTGGTCTTAATGTAACGCCACCACGAGCGTTAGTCCGACTTGGACGACGAAAGGGCGTTCACGACTTAGCGAATATCGAGCTGGTAGTCACGTGACTATCTCCACGGGTACACGGCGCTTGTCGAGGCACGTGACGCGTAAGGCACCAGGACGTAGACGAGTCACTGGGTGTATCGATGAAGGCGACTTGCTCAGAGGGAGACAAGCGAGCGAGAGCTCAGACGATGAGAGGAGAAAGTGGTGATTCAAAGAAGACCAAGATGGCGTATCTTGGTCTTGACGAGCCACTCTTTATACATGTATGAGGACGCTTTCAAGCTCCTCCTGAATCCGTACGACGAACAGCGTAAGTAGCTCGAACCCTACTACCGCTATCCTAGGAATGAGTCATGCCCTACTGGCATGTGATGCTCCTGTCCGCTGACTGATACGATATGTCCATGACTAATTACTTCCTACTAAGAGCGCCACAGCCCGTAAGTAGGAGTCCACTTCGCGTACCGTGACACCTGGAGGATGGTGATGGCATCCTCCCAGGTGATGGGCCCGTGGGTGGTGACCAGGGCCTGGGTGACGGTGTTGATGGTGGACTGGGACAGGAGTGAACAGGAGGACATGGTGCGAAGGTAGACAGGTTGGGAGATCGTAGCAGGAATTGCTGAAGGACTTAGCTCGTAGTGCGTCCTTCTTATATGTGTTTCTCTTGTGGGGTTTAATACCTTGAAATCCCGAATGGCCTGGTCAGCGAATACTTCGCTCTGGTTGACCCACTGATTCTCCAAGTCGGGGTATCCCTTCCATTTCACAAGGTACTGTAGTTTCCAGGTCCTTCCGAACCTTTGCGAGTCTAGAATCTTCTCGACTTCGTATTCTTCCTTGCCTTCTACTAGATCTGGAGGTGGGCATTGATAGTTAGGCCCATGTGTTGTGGTCTCATGATATCTGGTGAGAAGATCGGTGTGGAACACCGGGTGGATACTCCACTGCGTGGGAAGTTCGAGGCGGTAGTTGACGGAGGACATCACCTGTGCGACCTTAAAGGGGCCATGCCTCTTGGGTGCAAGCTTTGTGGTTGGTTGGTTGGTTCGTAGGTGGCGTCCTTCTAGCCACACGAGGTCTCCTTCCTTGTATTTGGGCATATCTTTGTGTTTGACCCATGACTTTTGTGCCTTGATAAGGAGGGCCTTGGCCTGCGCTCTAGCCTCCTGAAACTGGTCGATTCTCAGTGCTACCTGGGGTATGGGTGATGGCCTATCGATCCAATCAGTGTGTGGATTGTATCCCATTAGGAGATAGAAAGGGGACTTCCTGGTGGTCTCGTGGGGCCAGTTGTTGTGCATGAATTCCGCTATAGGGAGGTAAGTCGCCCAGTTGTCCTGCCTCTCGTTGGTCCAGAAGCGGAGATACTGTTCAAGCCACTGGTTAGTCCGCTCCGATTGTCCATCTGTTCGGGGGTGATAGGCAGTGGAGACGTTTTGTGAGATTCCTAAGATCTTGCACAGTTCTCGCATGAACTTGGATGCGAAACGTGGGTCTCTGTCACTGATGACTTTGGAGGGGAGTCCGAATCATAGGAAGACATGCTTAGCATATAGAGCGGCGGTTCCCTCTGCAGTGATTTCCTCTTGACAGGGAATGAAGACGGCCGCTTTGGTACAGTCGTGATCTGTGATGGTGAGGATCGAGTTGAACCCCTGTGACTGGGGTAACTTGGTGATGAAGTCGAGGGTGATAGTTTCGAAGGGGAGTGCCTTGGGGTCCGGATAGATTGGGGACAGTGGTGCTCAGGTTGGTCGGTTGTTGGCCTTGTGCCTTTGGCATTCGGCACACCCTTTGACGTAGTCTAGGACGTCTTGGATGAGATTTGGCCACCAGTAAGAGCGTCCTACCAGTTGCGAGGTTTTGTTGATACCTGGGTGTCCGTAAACTGGTGGTGTATGGTGAGCGGAAATGATACTTCTCTTGTCATATAGTCCGCCTGTTACCACTCGTCTCCCATCTTTGTACTAGGTGCCTTCGATCTTTTTCAGCCAGTGTGCATCTATCCATGGGTGAAGGTAGTCCTTGTCTTGATGGTATGTCGCATCCGGTCGCTCCATCTCTCCAGGTTCTATTGTCAAGGTGTTCGGCATGACAGCCTCGACTTGTGTGGCTCATACAAAGAGCGCGTCGGGGAGGGCCACTACGTCCTTGTTGTCGTTGTCCCCTTGGTCATAGTCTGGTCTTCGGGAGAGTGCGTCTGCTCTTCCGTTGGCTGTGCCTTTGATGTGGTGAATCTCAAAGTCGTATTCGGATAGTTCTAGTACTTCCCTTGCGATACGTCTGCTTATTCTTTGTGGTGACCTCCAGTATTGTAGGTTGAGGTGGTCGGAAAATACCTTGGTTTTGTGCGGGGAGCCTGCGAGCAGGGGTCTCCAGTGGCGGAAGGCTTTGACGATAGCCAGCAGCTCCAGGTCATAGATGTCGTAGTTGCGCTCTGCCTCATTAAGCGTCACGGAGTAGTAGCCTATGGGGTGTTGTTTACCATCCTCTTTGCATTGTAGAAGTACGGCACCCACCGCAAAGCCTGATGCGTCCACTTCCATCTCAAACTGTTCTCGGAGGTCCGGGTGTGCCACCACTGGTTTGCTTGTGACTGGGGTCTTGAGCTTCGTAAAGGTGTTTTCTTCTTCCTGTCCCCACTGCCACTCTGCGTCTTTCTGTGTTAGTCTGTTCAGTGGGCGTGCGTGTGTGGCGAATCCTTTGATGAAGAGGTGGTAGAAGTTGCAGAAGCTGAGAAAAGATCGGACCTGTTTGACCGTGGTTGGCGTTGGCCAGTTGCGGATGCCAGCTACTTTGACGGGGTCCATGCGTGTCACCCCCTTTTCAAGGATTACCCCCAGGTAATCGATCACTGGTGCGTGGAAGACGCATTTCTCTGGTTTGAAGTACAAGTCATTGTCCTTTGCGATCTGGAGTATGTCATGTACGGCTGCGATGTGGCCTGCTCGGCCATTCCAGGAGGCGATGCCGATATCATCCATGTATACGCGGATGGTAGTGCCCAGTAACTCATGTTTAAGGATGGTGGGGCCGCAGAGGGAGTCCATCATCTCCTGGAAGGTGGCGGGTGAGTTGGTGAGACCAAAGTACATGACCCGTGGTTCAAAGAACCCATGGCAGGTTTTGAAGGCAGCTTTTTCTTCATCTCCCTCCTTGATGTGGACGTTATTGTATCCCCAGTGGATGTCGAGTTTAGTGTAGATGTCTGCGTTGCCCAAGTCCGTGATAAGCTCTTGTATAAGTGGCAGGGGGTATTGATTACGCACGGTGAACGAGTTGATCTTTCGATAGTCCTGGACTGGTCGCAGCTTTCCATCCTTTTTCTTGACAAAGAAGAAGGATGATGCATAGGGGGATTTTGATGGTCGGATGTACCCTTTTGCTAATTGCTCGTCGAGGAATTTTCGGAGGGCAATGTCTTCGTCGCACGACATGGGGTAGATTTTACAATCGATAGCAGTTGGGGCATCTTTCCTGAATTTGATGGCGTGATCCCATGGTCACACGGGTGGGAAGCGATGTGATTCTTCTTCGCTAAACACCTTGGCAAAGTCCGCATATTCTTCCAGGATCTCTGTTGTGCCGGTGAATTGCTGTGCTTCGATGGCCAATTCCATGGCAGTGGTGCATGTTCTCACTGTCTCCCATTCGTCATAGAGTTGTTGTATGGTGCAGTGTTTCTCTTCTTCGGTGAACTCGGTAGGGGCAAATGCAATGGTTACTCCTCGTTCCTCGGGGTGTGTGGTTCGTAGGATCACTGGGTATGCGTCCTCTTTGATAACGGCATGCTGCCAGCTGATCTGTGGTTCGTAGGCAGCCAGCCATGGGTAACCAAGGATGACATCCTCGTTCCCTGTATCGGTAAGCAGGAACTGCATTGTTTTGTGGGTTCCTTTAGTCTGTACATCAAGATCTGTGCAGTGTGTGATTAGTCCTGCTTTGTTTTCTGAGTTATTGATTTTCCATATCTTTTTGGGGGTCTCTAGCTCTTTGAGACCAATCCCCATTCGTTTCGCAAATGCGGGTTTGATGAAGCTATCTGTGGCTCCCGAGTCTACTAGTGCTTTTATTTTGGCCATGTTGTAACTTGTTTGGATGGAAACTGGAATTCTCAACGATCGGTAGTGTGTGATTATTACAGAGTTACAACGGAGTGCCCTCACCCAGGCCGATGGGTTCAGGCGTTTGGAAAACCCTCTTTCCCCCACAGTTCTTGAAGGACCAGGTCCTTTACTTCATCTGGTGCTCCGGCCACTCCCTGGAGCCATTCCTGGGCCTGTTGCTGCGGGGTCACCGCTGCGCGTACTTGCATTCTTGGTTCTTGGGCATAGTAGTCCATTTCCGACCTCCTACTGTTGCTGCTTTGCGCATTGTTGTGGTGCTGTGGGCAGTTGCGACTGAAGTGTCCTTTTTGGTTGCAGGTGTAGCAGATTACTTCCCTTGCGTCTCGGGGTGGTCCCCTCCCCCTGCCTCTCCCTCTCGGTCCTCCTCTGGGTGGGTAGGGTGGCCTCTGTTGGTCAAGTATGAACTCTGCTCCGGCGAGCCTCCCTTGGGTATCTTCTGCTTCCGCCCCTCGCACCTGCGTTCTGTCCGCGGAGGTGTCCATTGCATTGGGGTTCTGGTGATGGGGGAGGTTCCTCGGTGTCCACCCGCTTTGGGGGTTCCCCCATGGGCTAGGGCATGGAGTAGTTCTCGGAGTGGGTGTTTTTAGCGAGTTAAGATGTGCCTGTAGGTGCATGTACTGCTGTTGCTTCTTCATTGCTGCTTGCTTCCATGCTTCGAACATTGCGGGTTCGTACTGTTCGTAGACTTTGGTGAATAGTGCCTTTGGCAGTCCTGCCATGAATAGGTCCAGCATTTGAGGGGCGTCGAGGTTGTAGTCAGCTTGTTGGGCTAGGCGTTCGAAAGTAGCCACGTAGCTGTCAATGTCCCCCTCCTTCATATGGATGCCTTTGCGTAGCTCCGCTTGTGCTTGTTCTTTTTCCATTGTGTTGGCAAATCGCCTGGTAAAGGCGTTAAGGGTTTCTTCCCAGAGGCATCGAGTGTGTTCAGGGAATCCAGCCTCTGTCTGGCACATCAGCCAGTCAGTCATGTACATTACCCATTCGTTGACCATCTCTCCCTGGATGTAGCTGAGGAAAAGGAGTGATTGGCAGTAGTAGTTGCGCATGATGTCGCTCGTACTGTTGATCCCTTGGTAGAGGTTCCATTGTGCTCTAAACTGCAAGGCTTTGGTGCGGTCGCCATTGAAGACCATGGGTGGGTTGCCCAGGAGTCTATCCGATGATCGAGGTGGGTTACTTATGGGGGCCACTCCTGGGAATCTGCCTCCTCCCGGTGGTCCTCTGCCTCCTCCCCCGTGCGGGTGGCCTCTTCCTGGACCTCCACCTCCAGGAGGGTCCGGTTTGTCAGGTCCGATAGCCCTCATGAGGGCCGCATCATCTGCGGTCATTCGATGTCCAGTGCTAGGGTTGATGGGGAGTAGGTCTTCTGGGACTCCGTCTTGTGGTAGTTGTACGGGGTCTACTTGGAGCTCATACGTTGGCTCTAACTGTGTAGTTGTCATCTCGTCTGGTGGGTGAACGATGATTTGCTCAGCTTGTGGTGCGTCACTGATCGTAATTCCTCTGGCTAGGTTTGCTAACTCTTCTTCTTCTTCCGTGTTCACCTGCGAGAGGTGATCTTCTTCGGATTCTTCACTGCTTCTGTCCGATCCTGAGTCTTCTTCTGTGGTACTTGCGCCGTCGATAGGTCCGGCTCTCGCTGTGGGGACTACTTTGCTCTCTGGGATATCGCACCTGTATTCGTGTGTCGTCGGTCTGACTACTGTTCGTACTCCTGCGTCGTTTGTTGCAAGTATACACCAGCAAGTATGTTCGAAGCTAAACTCAACTGGGTAGTACCGACTCAGTCGGTTAGGGAAGTCGACGAAGTATCCGGTTTCTCCTCTGTGTGTCCTCCACCTAGCAGCTTTTAGATAGCGCGTGGGGACGTTTCATTCTCCTCTTCTAGAGATGATATATGATTGGACTTGGTTCCAACCCCACCGATTGCCTGTCGTGGATGCCACTGTGTCGTTTGTGGGAGTAGCTTGGTCTTAATGTTGCATTAGGTCTGCCTAATGATGCTCGACTTGAGCGATGACAGAGTGGCTCAGTGTATGAAGGGCGACTTAGCGAATGTGAGTACACGTCCTTAGGAGGAACGTGACCGCTACCAGCACTGGGGTGAAGTCCACCAGGTGTACGTGTCGCTGGGTGATCTCCCTTACTAGGGCTAGATGCAGTATTAGGCAAGGGACGAGGAGAAGACAGGCCAGGAGAAGAGGGAGCAGACTCGAGTTAGGATTCAAGAAGACCAAGCTGAGGAGCTCGGTCTTCGCACCACCCACTAGATATACAGTTGATGAGGAGCTTTGAAGCTCCTCCTGAATGTAAGGTACCCAGTAGCCATAATAGCTCGAACCCTACTACAGCTAGTCTTTGAAAGTCCAGTTGCAGCAACTGAAAAAGACTGCAACTCAACTGAACTGCAACTGGAAAAAACCAGACTTTTGGTTGCAGTTGTACCTAATCCTAGAATGTATCAGTTGCAGTTGCACGAAATGGCAGCTGACCTCCAACCGGTTGCAACCGGTTGCAACCGATTTCTTAGTCAGCAGGTGATTGGGCTGAATTTCTGATCAAAACGAGCCTAAGATCACCCAAATCGGCCAAAAACTGAGCAAGTTATGATCAAAACAATCATTTTACTCATAACTTTTGCTTTTTTTGGCTGTTTTACCTAATTATTTTTTCATTATAAGGCAGTTGCACTTAGAAATTTATTATAAGTACCTATTAACACTAATTATAAGTGGTTTTGACTCAGTTTAGACCAGTTTCAGATAGATTAAATAACATTCAGTTGGGTCCAGTTGCAACTGGTGCAACTGGTTTTTTTGCAGTTTTTTGCAGTTGCAGTTGAGGTTGCAACAAATTTCATTTTTTGGCAACCAGTTGCAGTTGCAGTTGGACCAAATATGGTCAAAAAACCGGACCCAACCGGACTTTCAAACGCTAACTACGGCTGTCCTAGGTATGAGTCAAGTCCGTACTACGAGACATGTGATAATCACAACAAGCTGACTGAGACGACTGTCCCTGACTAATACTAGGGTAGTCAGAACCCCGTGAGACTGCAGTCCATACCCAAAGAGTCCAATCACAACACCTGTCCCCACCGTCACTCTGGCAGTACCAGACCCTCGCTATGCCCTCCTCGATGATGAGGATGAGGACAAGAGTGGGGAGCCAGGGATCCCCTACTTTCAAATGATCCCACATCCCCTAAATTCTACCCACTAATGATCGGAGAGCAGGGCCACAAGGAAGTGGCATGGTACATCTACTACCGCAAGGACTATCAAGAGGTCGTGGGGATGATGGGCAAGGGGGAGCCTTGCTACATGTCATCCGTATACCTCTGCCTCCAGACTGCTGACCAACTTTCACAACACATAACCGATCAACAGGTGGAGTTGTTCCACCCCCAAGACCCTCAACACCTCGTCATTGACGAGGTCATCACATCCCTTCATTACCCCGCCCTCCACGCCGACGTCTCGCAACTCCACGCCTGCCTTGAAGCTCGCGATGCACTCAAGGTGCGATGTGAGGACCCTTGAAGGTTGGAAGCGGAGGCATCCAAAGACCAGTTCCACCTTGACATGAACCTGTTGAGCATGCAGAAGCGGATGCAATACGCCCGCATCATCCCTCTCATCAGCGACCGATCAGGGCTGAACACGAGTCAGACCCGTGGCACCCGTGGCCCTCTCTAATGAGCCCAAAAATGTCTTAATCGGCCCAAAAATGACTGAGATATGAATGAAATAATGTTTTAACCATATCTCCTTCAATTCTTGGCCAATTTTGATGAACTTTGGCTCGTTAGAGAGGGCCACGGGTAGTGTTTGAAAGTCCGACTCGGTCCGGTTTTTTGCCCTAATCTGGACGAACCAGACCAGAACTGGTTTTCGATTTTACCTCTTTTGCCCAAAACCAGGTTGAACCGGCAACAACTGGTTGTTGCTGGTTGTAATGTTTCACCAAAACTGACTCTCTTGGTCTGAACCGGCTCATCCTGAGCTGACCACAACTGACTATCAACTGACTGCAACCGACCATGTATTGATAGTGTACTGTCAAGAGCCCTAACATAGTCTACTAGTAAGTATCTAATTACTCTACTACATACATGGTATTGCAAGCTTGCAGCTGTGTCTGCAGGGCACATGCCACCACTGCTGCCGCCGGCGACGACACCGCTCATCTGGGACTGAAAACTGACGGAAAAGCTAGGCAGGCCTGACCCCGCCACCGCCTCCATCTCGTTCTCCTCGTCGTGGTTGTCGACAACTTGTCGTGGCCGTCATTGCCACGGCAGTCGTCGTCATCATTGTTGGCATGTTGTTGTCATTGTTGTCGTTGCCTTGTCGACATCATGGTCGTTGGCATCATTGGCGTGGTGGTCATAGTCAGCGGTGTACGCTGCATTGGGCCATTGGCTGTGTGACCTGGCCAGTGCCCTGTTGCTGTCGCCATCACCAGCGTAGTTGTTGCTGCGATTGTTGTTGTTGTTGTCGCATCCTCGCCAGTATCTTCACGGTTGTCGCCTTGTCATGTCATGGCTGTTGTCATTGGCAGAGTGACGGTAATAGTCAGTGGCAGAGCGCTGCGTGGGTTGACTGCCCGCTGCCGCTATTGTCGTTGTTGGTGTAGTTGGGGCTGGGGCGATTGGACGGTGGCGGTGGTGGAAGGGACAGCTCAGGGCCACTGTAGTGGATCAGTGCCACCATGGTCAATAGGTCATGTACCTCGCAGCTGCGTGAGCGTTGCCATGGATGGCGGTGCATGCAGCTTGAGGTTGGGTTGGTCTGCCATCGTTGTTGTTGTCACCACCTACTGCCAACGTCAACGCCGGTATAATGGTACTGAAGTTGGGTCGGGTCTGTCTGGGTCATCGTAGCAGAGAGTGGAAGAAAGTTGTGACATACAAAGATATGAGTCATCAGCATGTCAGCGGCGGTGGAAGTGCGACGAATCTGCACACTGAGTCGTCACAGTGGTTGGTGCAAGGCTGCGTTGGCAGAGCATCTGCGGTCGCTGTTGCTGCTGCTGCTGTTACTGAGATGGTTGTCGTCTGGGGTCCAAGCTTTAATGGGCAGAGAGCTCAACGATGCTATTGTTGTTGTTGTAGTTGCTAGTAGGAAGTACCGCTCGAGGCTCACGCATGTGAATGACCAATCAAAGACTGGTTACAAAGACTGGTTATCAAAGACCAGTTGCGACCGGCCCCAACCAGCCTTTAGCAGTTTGTCCGGGCACCGGATTCTGACGAACCAAAACCAGCTGATTACTCAGATTCTGAGAACCGCAACCAGAAGTCCGGTTACAATCGGTTTCAGTCCAGTCCAGTTCCGGTTTTTCGCAGTTCACATGACCGGACTTTTAAACACTAGCCACAGGTGCCATGGATCAGACTCATGTTCAGCCCTGCGACTGATATGTGGAGCTGATGGTGAAACCCACTCACCCCCGCCACTCCGCGGAGCTACACGCTGACAGAGATGGGGAGATGCCACTCTTACCGTGTACCCAAGGGCCCTGCAAGATGCTGCGCCTTCAGGGAGAAGGCGGCAGGCATCGTTGCAGGTGTTACGAGTGTCGGTCGAAGGAACACTTGGTACAAGACTGCCCTGAGTGCGCCCGATGGGATGCCTGCCAATGGTGTGGCAGTCTCACGCACCATGTGGACATTTGCCTCATATGGAGGATGTCCCCCATGTTGGCGAGGTTCGAGAATCCTGTGCCATGCCCTTGCTGGTGTGGGAAGTGTCTTGATTATCGGGCTACTCACGACAAGATTGACTGTCCCCAATACGAGCAGTGCCACAACTGCAGACACTCAGGGCGACACATGTTCTTACATACCCACACCTGTCCCTGCACCCCTTCCCCTGACCCCGCTACTGTCATTCTGGAAGAAGATTGTTACTATACCAGTGACTAGTCGGAGTCGAGGCGACTCCGAGTCTGACAGGGGGGTAATGTTATGATTTTCCCTTCCACTCTCCCTTCTTCCCACTATCTTGTATATCAGATTTCATGTGACATGTTGACTGAACTTTATCGCTATGATCCGTTACAATATGCATCTCGGCCCTTATCTTGTGCCTAGTGCATCGCTGTTACGACACCCTATGGCGCGACTTCCAGAACCCGCTGACACCTTCTGATCCACGCGTCACCCTGTGGGATTGCCTTGTTCTCTTTTTGTGTTATCCCCTTGTTAGCTCTCTAGGACCCATATCCTAGGATCGCACCATATGTTTGTCCCTGACAAACATCCTGTACAAGTATATAAGTGTTGGAGTTCAGCCGCACACGCTGAGTAAGCATCGGACAACTCCGAGCTAGGTCGGAAACGACCAAGTCGAGTACAGTACAGTTGCCCACTATACCCCTATAGACTTAGCGTAGAAAATTTCTCTCTGTTGAACTTATATACTTCGTAGTCACAGTAGCGACACCTCAGTCTTTTCTCCCAAAGACTGAGGTCAGTACCTTACTTCACTTCCCGTATGTTATCGTTACTCATTATATCTTAGTCGCGCTTTCCTGCGCCTCTAACAGGTAGTTACAACTAATACCACTAGTCTTTTCTCCTGAAGACTGAGTCGCGCTTTCCCGTGCCTCTAACAATAAGTTGCACACTACCTAGCTTGTACGGTAGACTTGACTTCTTGTGTAATACCACACCACTGTCTTCTCTCACAACCCTGAACCTTTGAGTCGCATCTTCGCTTGACTCCCCGTCTTTGCTCGCTGTTGCGCTTGAGCCTACTCCTACTATTACCCTTGTGCTCACGGAGGCCAAGAGGTACTTGTGCATCCCCGAACTAAGTCTTAACTGACTTAACCCCATCCCGTTACCACCCGTGACTTAGTCAAAGTACACGTCGTACTTAACGCCCCTGTGGTGGTGTTACAACCACCGCCCCGCCACTATCACCACCAACACTTACAGCACCTTGGCTCTCACTACTGTAGTACTAGTATCATGTATTTGTTTGATTTTGAATAAAATAATATTTTTATGCCACAAACCTCACCATCATGACTAAGATAGAATGACTAAATATGATATGACAAATATGAGCAGTAGTAATTAACACTAATTAATACTATAAATAGTTTTATCTATTATTTATTCTAATAATAAAAATGATATTAAAAATATTTTGGAACAACAATATTCAACTTGCCAACTTGTGCAACTTGCACTGACTTTCTGCTGGCACACCAGCTAAAAAGGTGGAAGTTACCTGTGTTCTTACTGATGACTGGAAGATGTAGTCCATCATGCCCTGAAATGTTGACAGGGAGTTGGTGAGGCCGAAGTACATCACTAGTGGTTCAAACAGTCCCCAGTTCATTTTGAATGCGGCTTTATGCTCATCCCTGACTTTAACCTGGACGTTATTATAGCCCCATCTAATGTCTAGCTTGGAGAAGAGCCTAGCTCCATGTATGCAGTCAATGAGTTCTGGGATTAGGGGGAGTGGGTAGTGGTTTTGGACAGTGATCTCATTCAACCATCAGTAATCCTGGACGGGCTGCATCAGTATGTTGACATGTTACTGCCAGAGATTTCCCAACTTTCTGCTTGTGCACCAGCAGAAAACCAGTGCAAGTTGGACAAGTTGGCAAGTTAAATGTAGAGCCAAGTGTAGAACTGTTCCAAAATATTGTTTAATATCATTTTTATTTGAATTAATAATAAAATGATTTATTTTTATTGTTAATTATTAATACAGATTTTGCATATTATTATTAGTCACACAAAGTATGGAAAAGAAATTCATTTATTGCATAATTAAATACATAGTCTCAGGTACAAGTGCCTTGCCATCCCTGCTGCTGTCCCCCGTTGCCCTGTCGTCATCGCTGTTGCTGGCAGTGGTGGCGCGCCTTGATGGGGTTGTGCCGTGTGTTGCGCCGTGTTGAGGTCGCGCCGCAGTGGAGCCTCACGGTGGGCCGGCGTGGTAGAGTGGTGGTCGCGTCATGATAGCCGGCGGTGGCGTCTTGTGAGTGGCGCGCCGGCGTGATGGTGGCGTAGCGCATGGGTCGGGGCCTGGGTCGTGACGTGGGTGACGATGAGCGAAAGAAAAAAGAAAAAAAGAAACAACCAAACTCAATTAACGTGTAGTCGCGCGGGTGGTGTTGCTGGCGATGCGTCGGGGCTTGCGAGTTGCGTTGGGGGTGCCGTCGTCATGACGGCATGGTGTCAGGGTGGGGATTTCGCGCGGCGGGGTACTGGTAGTGGTGGGGGTTGAGGGAGACAGGGCCATGAGCCTATGTGTGGCGAGGCGGTGAGGTAGCTGCAGCGGTGACGTGGTCTGTGAGAGATGATACTGGAGGAAAAAGAAAAAAGAAAAAAGATACCTTAGAGCACTAGGCGGAAGCCGAGCTCGTCGTCGTCAGCTGGAGTCTTGCGTGTCGCGACGGCATGGCGTCGGGGCGGGCTTTCGCGTGGCGAGGTACTGGTGGTGGTGGAGGTTGAGGGAGACGGAGCCACGAGCCTATGTGTGGCGAAGTGGTGAGGTAGCTGCAGCGGTGACGTGGTCTGTGAGAGACGATACTGGAGGAAAAAAAGAAAAAGAAAACATAACTAGGTGTCGCGACGGCATGGCATTGGGGTGGAGGTTGATGGAGACGGGGCCACAGGGTAGCTGCAGCGGTGACGTGGTCTGTGAGATCTGCATGTTAGAAATGATACGGGGAAAAAAAAAGGAAAAAAACGTATCTTCGAGCACTAGACCGAGGCATGGAGGCAGGCTATGGACTGATGTGGGGCGAGGCGGCAGCAGTGACGTGGCTCTGGGTATGCACTGGGCTCGTTGTTACAGCTGGTGACCATTGTGGTTGCAGTGGGGATTGTGGGTGATGCATGAAGTCGCTTGAAAAGTAAGGGTTAGACTGTTCACATTGCGAGGGAAACGAACGTGAACCAATTGCGTTTATTCGGACTTTCGGTTGTTCCCGGAAAACGACGGTACCTCGTTCGTTTTCTACCAATAATGTCCTACCAATAATGAACAGTCCAACACTTACTTTTCAAGTGGGGCAACTTCATGCATCTCGTCACCCACAATCCCCACTGCAACCACAATGGTCACCAGCACGTGTAACGACGAGCCCAGAGCATACCCAGCTAAGTTTTTTCTTTTTCTTTTCTTTTGTTTTACATCGTCTCTCACTGTTGCAGAGCCACGTCACTGCCGCCGCCTCGCCCAACATCGGTCAATAGCCCCCGCCGCCATGCCTCAGTCTAGTGCTTCAAGTTACGTTTTTTTCTTTTTTTTTTTCTTTTCCCCGTATCGTTTCGTTTCTCACTGACCACGTCACCGCTGCAGCTATCCCATGGCTCCGTCTCCATCAACCTCCACCACCATCAGTACCCCGCCGCGCGAAAGCCCGCCCCGGCGCCATGCCGTCGCGACACGCAAGACTCCAGCTGACGACGACGAGCTCGGCTTCCACCTAGTTATGTTTTTTTTTCTTTTTCTTTTTCTTTCTCCAGTATTGTCTCTCACAAACCACGTCACTGCTGCAGCTACCCCACCGCCTCGCCATACATAGGCTCGTGGCCCTGTCTCCCTTGACATCCACCACCACCAGTACCCCGCCACGCGAAAGCCCCGCCCCGACGCCATGCCGTCGCAACACGCAAGACCCCAGACGACGAGCTCTCTCGGCTTCGGCCAAGGCTCTAAGATATGTTTTTTTTTTCCAGTATTGTCTGACAGACCACGTCACCGCTGTAGCCACGTCACCGCCTCGCTACACCTAAGCTTGTGGCTCTGTCTCCCTCTACCCCGTCGCGCGAAAACCCCACCCCGATGCCGTGCCGTCACGACATGTAAAACCCACCACGACGGCACCCCCAACGCGATTCGTAAGCCCCGATGTCGCCACCAACACCACCCGCGCGACTACCCACCTTGTTGAGTGATTCTTTTTTGTTTTTTTTTCTTCTTTCGCTCATCGCCACCCCAACCCTCCAACGCCATTTCACCACCACGTCACTGCAACACTGCAAGTCCCGTGCCACGTCACGACCTAGGCCCCCGACCATGCCATCCCAACCACGTCACGTCACAACCACGCCGGCGTGCCACTTACAAGCCTAACACTGCGCGCAAAACCTCGCGACTGCCAACCCGCCGTGAGGCCAGCAAGGCTAGCCCAATCCCGTGACCTCAGCCCCGCCACCCGCCGCGCCGCTCCACCGCCACGCCAGCCCGCTGCACGCGCAAGACTACAACTGTCAACCCGCCCCGACACCACCACAACACGACGCCCGCGTGCCACGTCACGACCCCAGCCCCACCACCGCCACTTTGACCACTGGACTTGCGGCACCTCTCCCTGTAGTACTAGTATAGTAGCTATGTATTTGTTTGATTGAATAAAATATTATTTTCATGCTGCAAATCTGGTGTGCCATTTGATATGACAAATATGATGACAAATATGATGTGACAATATAATGACAAATATGATATGACAAATATAATGACAAATATGATATGACAAATATTTAACTTAGAGGATATGCCCAATACTTGGACTTGTATGACTTTCTGAACTTGTCCTGCTTGCTGGTCATCGCTCATAAGAAACTTGTGAAGAATTAGACATGGCTTGTGGACTGGTCAACTTGCTAACTTGTGGGGGTTGTACAAGGTTGTACAAGGTGTCACAACCTTGTACAACCCATAACAAGCAGCCTGTCAAAATACTGATGACTGCAGCTTCCCATCTTTTTTCTTAATAAAGAAGAACAGTGATGTGTAGGCCGACTTTGAGGGTCTGATATACCCTTTGTCCAGCTGTTCAGTGAGGAAAGTCATGAGGGCCTCCTCTTTGTTTGGGGCAAGGGGGTAGACTTTACAGTCTAGTGCCAGAGGGGCGTTTGGGAGGAGGTCGATGGCATGATCCCTGTCATGATCATGTGGCATTTCTCCTACAGGGTCTGTTTCAGTTCCGGTTCTAGATGTGGCCAGACACTTTCCAGATTGTTATCAGATAGTATCAGATTGCCAGCGCGACTGCCAGCGCATGGCCTCATGTTTCGGCAACTCACAGGGCAGAGGGTGACAGCACATAGGTGTGCTGGCACTTATGCGTCCTCATAAAATAGTACAGAAAAACCACAGTCTTGTATGATATAAAAGCGGCTCATAGTTTACATTGTATTCTCCATCTTGGTCTTCCAACAATATAGCCCAAGTACTCTTCTAGTGTCAAGTTTGTTTCAAGGTCAAGTCCGCTTCATCGCTTAGTAAGCACCGGTTGCGACCGGCCCGTGTTACTTCGCCTTTGGGACCTTTTGACTATGCGCCGACGTGCGCCTTCGGGAATTACTAGGGTTATCAAGAACATATCGAGAACGATCCGGGTGATCGTAACAATCCCACACTTGTGAAGGGGGGAACCTATGGGATGCTTCTTCGCTGAATACCTTTGCATGACTTCAGTATTTGGCAGGTACCATTTCTTCGAAGGTACGTTCAGGTCTTTTTGCCGCCTCCTTCTGAGCCAGTTCCGACACTGTCGTGTTTTTTTGTATAAACATGATATGGGGGTCTTGCTCATCATCCATGAGTTGTTCCCATGCCTCCTTGTCAAGTTCATACGTCTCCAACACTTGTATGGAAGCTTCCATAGGTGTGGCTTCATCTGACAAGTGGAGGCTGGAAATAACAACTGGTTGAAACTCTTCGTTCAACGTTGCTTCTCCCCAGTGTTGCGTTAGGTCCGCCTAACGATGCTCGACTTGAGCGAGGACAGAGTGGCACGATGTACAGGGGAGGGACGACTTAGCGGACGTGAGTACGCGTCCTTGCAAGGAACGCGACTGCTGTGAGCACTGGGGCGAGATCCACCAGGCGTATACGTTGACGAGCGATCTCCCCTACCAGGGCGAGACGCGACACTTGACAGAAGACGAGAAGGAGGCTGACAAGGAGAGGAGAAGGCGGAAGCGTCTTTAGGATTCAAGAAGACCAAGCTAAGGAGCTCGGTCTTCGTACTGTCCACTAGATATACAGTTGACGAAGAGCTTTGAAGCTCCTCCTGAACGTAAGGTACCCAGTAGCCATAATAGCTCGAACCCTACTACAGCTATCCTAGGTATGAGTCAAGTCCATACTACGAGACATGTGATAACTACAACAAGCTGACTGAGACGACTGTCCCTGACTAATACTAGGGTAGTCAGAACCCCGTGAGACTGCAGTCCGTACCAATGAGTCCGATCGCAACACCCAGTGTATCTTTGGTTCAAACGCAGTGAACCAGGGGTACCCAAGGATTACTTCATCTCTTCCTAGGTTGGTAATTAGGAAACGAAGCATCTTGGTCTCCCCTCTGGTGTGAACGGTGAGATCTGTATATTGGGTGATCTCTCCATCTTGGTTGTTCGTCCCATCCACATTCCAAATGTGGATGGGGTGTGTGATGTTTCTGGTGGTGATCTGAAGTTGTTTGAGCAGTGTCAAACAAATAAAATTGTCGGTTGCTCCAGAGTCCACAAGGACTTGTCATTTGGCTGTTGCATGTGCAGATTTAAACAGAACTGGAATTCACATGGATTGATATCTGCTAGTGTACATGTTTAAGTTGAGAGCTCTAGCCCAGGCTGCCGGGTTCAAGTGTCGAGAAAATCCTCTCGTCCAAATAGTTTGTCCACCATGAGGTCCCTGACCTCCTGCATCTGCACTTTCATTGCAGCGATCTGTGCATCTGCCTGCTCTTCATTCAAAAGTATGCGATTCAAAGATATGGTGATAGAATTGATGGCAGGAGTTGGTACGTTTGGAGTCGTGGTAGAGGAGGAGGGTCCGAAGGTGGGGGCAGTAGCCACGCACATTCCCTTTTGTGGGCAGTTATGCGACAGGTGCCCTTGAGCACGACATCTAAAACATCATCCCTCCTTCTGAAGCTGGGCCTTATCTCCATCAGTAAGTGCCACAGAGGCTCTGGCGCATCCAACATCCATGGTGTTTGGGTTTCAGTTCTGGTTAAGAGCCTGGACCCACTGCTCTTGGCTGTGTCCAGTCTTCTTTCTGCGTTGGGGTTTGTTCTTTCCCAAGCAGTCCTTTAAAACCAGATATTCAGCCTGTTGTAGACGGGTGGCTGCTTTCCAATCATCCCAAGTGATCAGATGTTGGAAGCGCATGGCATTAATGACTAACTGGTTTGGGAGTCCATCCTGGAACATCTCCAGGGTCGTGGCTTCATCAGGGTTGTATCCTGCTTTGTGGACCAGGTTAGAAAACGTGGCCACATAGGTGTCGATATCTTTGCCCTTCATAGTCAGAGTCTGCAAACTCTTCCAGGCTTTCATGCGTTCTGCGGTGTCAGTGTATGCTTGTATGAACCGATCATAGATGGTGTTCCACAGGTTTATCTCAGTCATCAGGACCCCCATGTTTTGTTGGTCTTCAAGCCAGGCAAACTGCTTGGTGACCCAGTCATCAACAAGTGGGCTGCAGATGTAGGATAGGAAAGTCATCATGCGGGGGTAGGGAATAGTGAGTTGGTCAACGGTGGGGTTCATTTCTTGGTAGAGGTTGAATGCAAGCATGAATTGCTTGCTCTTTTCCTGGTCCCCATTGAACTCTGGGGGCAGGTT
The DNA here is from genome assembly GCA_021527775.1 of Lactarius sanguifluus. Classification (NCBI taxonomy): domain Eukaryota; kingdom Fungi; phylum Basidiomycota; class Agaricomycetes; order Russulales; family Russulaceae; genus Lactarius; species Lactarius sanguifluus. The sequence goes on from JAKEYF010000246.1 coordinate 21,569, forward strand.
TCCTCCGAGATGTCCATGTCCTCCTGGCACAGGTGGGGCTGCAGCCAGTCCAGCTCCTCCGGCAGGGGGTATGGGAGCACCTCCTCTGCCACTGCTGCCACCACCTCCTGCACCCAGTGTGCCTCCGCCAGGACCACCTCCACTTGGTATACCTCCTCCAGGAGCTGCACTTCTGCCACTAGGAGCTGCTGCTCCACCTGGCATGCTGCTACTAGAAGGGCTTCCACCACTAGGAGCACTTGGTCCACCAGCCATAAGGGTTGTGCTGGCTGAGGCATAGGTCTGCGAGGCCATAGACTGGGTTGGGTTTGAGAGGGTAATAAGGGGGATAGAAGGGATGAAGGATGTTGTGGGTACTGGGATGCTGGGGGATTCTGCGTCGGGGTCAGTGTCAATGTCAATTCCTTTTGGGTTGTTGGTTTTTATTGGTCCGACACCTGATTCAAGTGGTACCAGTGAGATGGTGTACCAACTGCCTTCGTTTGGGGAGTAATCGATAGTGATTGGCTCGGGTATGGGTAACCTGCCTGGGTTCCGGGTCAGGTACTGCCAGGTACGGGTATGGGTGGCCATTCTTCAACCTGAGGCAAACCCATACCCGTGGTGCAGGTACCATGGGTAATGTGTCTTTTGAACTCTTCGTGACTGCAGCACCCAGTGTATTTAAAATAGAAGGTCTGTATTCAATTGTACTACTGTACTAATACCACTTAGAATACAACTCTTGGGGTTACCATTGTCGTGGTCACTCACAGGCATCATCATCAATTTGCCAATTCAAGTTTGCCACTGCCATCGTGGCTGTTGTCATGGACCTGCCATTACTGTTGTCGCTTCGCCAGTGTCATGGTCATCATCACTGTCGTAGTCATGGGTGCCATGTTGCCACCGTCTGAGTCATTGGTGATGTCGCGTTTGCTGCTGTTCAAGTTGTTGTGGTTGTGGTCACTTGGCCACAGTCATCGCCAATGTCCTTGCATCATTTTCATTCCACTGGTGTGGTCATTGCTGTCACCGTCATCATGGGTGGCATCATGATCACCGTCGTGGTTGTGGTTGCTGCTGTCAGCTTGTGGTTATCATAGTTGTAGTCATCACCACCCCTGTTGTTGCTGAGCCCTCATCATGGCCAGAGTTGTATCGTATGGATCCCGTCTTGTGTTGCCTGGTGGTGGGTGGCATAGTGATAGAGAGCGTGGTAGCAGCGGGATTGTCGAGATCCCATGCAGAGGTAGCAACATAGTCGTCATGGCTGGGGTCACATGCCAAGTCACTTCACGACAGCAAGAAGATGGCGAGCACGATGGTGCCAAAGAAGGCACCTGGCGTGGCTCGTCGGCTTCAGCTGTGTAGTGTGGGTATGGCACACTGGCAGGGCTGCAGGGCGAACATGAACTGGTGAAGGCTGGAATGGAGTTGGACACAAGGGCAGGGTGGGAAGAAAGCTTTCCCACACTCCACATCAGACATTCCCCTTTTCCTTGTGACTCATGTTGTGACTGTGACACAACATTCACTCTGCAATCCCTGTGCCATAACATCGACAATGACATAGCCATGGTGGGATTGTACATCCACGCACACTGCAAGCAACAATCACAACTGCAACGACAAACAACAAGGCCACTGAGGCGACAACGAACAATGACAACAGCGTCACAGCAATAGTGACGACTTTGGCAATGACCTGCAACCATGCAATGATGGCAACAGCAACACGGCAATGATGCAATGGCAACAATGGTGACACAGCAACCTGATGATGACGACTCGGACTGTGACACGACTAGGATGTGCCAGGTGACTGACTCCAGCAAAGACAACAACTGCAATGCAACAATGGCCACAGTGGCCAAGGGGTAGAGGTGATGCAGGGAAGGCAGCGGGGTCCCAGTAATACAGTATTACATTTAGATGTACAGTACTTTCTAGGTAGTAAAGAAGTCATTACAGTTTCTGCTAGGTTTCTGTGTTTTTCTTTACAGTACCTGTACCCATAGTCCAATACCTGGAGACCCCCACAACCCCTGACCCGTGACTGTGAAAACCCATACCCGTAAGGGTGGGTACAGGTTTTGATGGTTATGGGTACGGGTAGCCCTCAAAATACCCAAGGGTGACCCGAGCCAATCCCTAGTAATTGATGAAAGCCCAGAGGTGTCTGTCCTCTAGGTAGTGGATCTGATGGTACTCCTTTTTCTTTTGGATGAAGATGAAATATCCTTCAACTCCATTGATTTCTGCCCAGATAGCTGATCCTTTGATATGGTCTGAGAGTTCGTCTGTAGAGAGCCGAGTGATGAACTCAGGCTTAAACTGGGATCTGGCACGACTAGATGTTGCCACTGTGAGAGACTTGACTTAATGTAACACCACCACAGGGGCGTTAAGTACGACATGTACTTTGGTTAAGTCACAGGCAGTAACAGGACGTGAGTGAGTTGGTTAAGACTCAGTTTGAGGGTGAACAAGTACCACTTGGTCTCCGTGGACACAAGGGTAATAGCAAGGATAGGCTCAGACATGAAGGCAAGCAAAAAGCAGGGAGTCAAGTGAAAGTGCAACTCAAGGGTTCGGGTCGTGAGAGAAGACAGCGGTGTGGTATTACACAAGAAGTCAAGTCTACCGTACAAGCTAGGTAGCAAGTGACTTATATACTAGTACAAGGTGTTTGTCAGGGACAAACACAAGGTGCAATCCTAGGACATGGGTCCTAGAGAGCTAACAAAGGGAAACTACAAAAGGAGGACTAGGGGATTCTGTGGGATGACATGTGGATCAGAAGTCATTCATCAGTAGACTCTAGAAGTCACGCCATGGGGTGTTGTAATGGTCATGCGCTGGGCGCGAGATAAGGGCCGAGATGCGTATCGAAGTGGATCATAAGTGGGGAGTCCAGTCAGCACATCATAGGAAATCAGATAGTAGTGGAATGCAATACGAGATGAGAGAAACAAGAGAAATTGTAACACATGCATTTTGGGCCAATGTGAGTGGTTTGGTTGGCAGCTGTCCTAGTAGCTGCACTGATCATGTGGGCCCACACCACCTTTGTGTCAGGAATGTTATGGATGACTTATAGGCCCATATGAGATTGTTCACAATACAACTTCCTGGGCCCATCTGTATGTATACACTTTTATACTATAATGGGCCCACATGGGCTTTGCTGACACTCACACCAACTTTGCACATGGGTTCTACCAACTCAATCGCAAGGATTTGCATCATGGGCTCGTTTTACAACCTAAGCATTTCCTTAATGCTGCCCAAGCACACTTCCACCCAGAAGTGGACTCCCTTGGCAGTCACATCAAACTCGTGTCTATTAAAGAAGCTGAAGTCATAGAGGGTCTTAAAAGTTTACAAAAGACTGCTCCAAAGGCTCTTACAGATGGAGTTGCACTGTGGGAAGAAGAAGACAGTTTCATTTATCATCATGGAAAATTATACATCCCAAATGATTGTGCCCTCAGAAGGGATGTGGTAAAGTCATGCCACGATACAATGATCACAGGACATCCTGGAAAAAACAGAACCATAGAGCTAGTTAGTCACTACTATTGGTGGCCATGCATGGCAGGCTTCATAAGTTCATATGTAGAAGGATACGATCAATGCCAATGCTAGTGTTGGGGGAGTTCAGTTTGGTTCAGTTTGAGGCCATTTTAGCCAAACCAGAAACCAAACTGATTAGAATTTGCCCAAACTGAACCCAAACTGAACCAAACTGCTCCAAACCATTCCAAACCATTCCAAACCATTTCAAACTGATTAAAAATAATCGGTTCAGTTTGGTTCAGTTTGGTTCAAACTCGGTTTAAACCACTTAAGACCTTGGTTTGAGGCAAAAAATAATCAATTTTGTTCAAATTCATCAATTAAGACTTTGTTTCAAATTGTTTGAGACCAAAAACCATTGATTTTGGTTCAAATTTGGTTTAAACACAGTTTGGTTTGGTTCAAACTGAGTTTGAACCAAACCAAACCATTTATTGAGCACTTATAAAATATTTTTTAATATTTTTTCTTAATTGGTTTGGTTCAGTTTGAACCAGGTTTGGGACCCCCAAACCAGAAACCAAACCATTTAGTTTGAGCCAGGATTCTCCAAACCCAGTTTGGGTTGGTCTGAGACCAAACTTCCCCAACACTAGCCAATGCTATCGCAAAGATCTGCATCCCAAAGCTATAGTTCAGCCACAAGAAGTACCTGAGGGTCCATGGCAGTTAATTGGGGTTGATCTAATTGGCCCTCTGCCTATGTCACATGGAAAGGATATGATCCTTAACATAGTGTATCACTACATGAAACAGATCCACCTATTTCCAGTGACTTCTCAGATCACAGCTGATGGAGTGGCATCCATCTACTTTGAACAAGTCTTCCCCTTGCATGGGATCCCTTAAAACATCATCAGTGATCGAGGACCCCAGTTTGCTGCAAGGAGCATGTGGGCACTTTATAAGTGACTAGGGATAGATGCAGGTCTTACTACTGCCTATCACCCTCAAGCTAATGGACAGGTAGAGTGCAAAAACCAAGAAGTAGAAGTCTACTTGCACTTGTTCATTAGTAAGAGGCAGGATGATTGGGCAGACCTGCTCCCTACAGTAGAATTTGTAATCAATAGCAGACTCAACTCAGCCATAGGTCACACCCCATTTGAATTGCTATATGGCTACATGCCTGATTTCACAATTCCTGCTGGTAGGCCTACTGGTATTCCAACACTTGATAAATGTCTTCAACACTTAGTTTCCTCTCAAAAAGATGCAGAGGCCACTCTACACCTAAGTAAAAGGTGAATGCAGACAGACATTGAACAGAGGCATAAGCCACATGCCTTTAATATCAGGGATAAAGTCTGGTTGCAAGCCAAGCAAATAAAGATACATCAACAGTTGTCTAAACTGGGACCTAAGCAACTAGGCCTGTTTGAAGTCACTGAAGTCAGAAGTGACATCAACTACAAGCTTGCACTCCCCCCTGCATTACGGATCCATGATGTATTTCATGTAGACTGCCTCTCCCCTTACAAGGGAAACAAAGTTAACGGGCTTTTTTCACCTCCACCTGAACCCATCACAGTTGAAGGGGAAGAAGAGTACAAAGTTGACCATATAAGAGACTCAAAACTCTTTGGTTGTACTCTTCAGTACCTAGTTCACTGGAAGGGCTATGGAGAAGGTGAGGACACTTGGGCACCTGCTAAAAACCTAGTGCACACCCTGGACACAAGTGAAAAAATTCCATTCCTTAAACCTGGGTGCACCTAGAAAAATAGCAGCTCTCATCTACACATCCTTGCCTTCGCAAGCACCTCATCAGTACACAGAGGCCAAGGTGGACATCAACCCTTAAGAAGGGGGGTGATGTCACGGACATGTATTGTTTTCCCTATTTTTCTGTATTTTTATGGATTTATTTGGTGAAGATATAAAGGGCTGAAGTACAGAGGTATTCATTAGTCACATGGGCTTGCCACCATGTGCACATGATCATGGGATTATATCCCTTCTAAAGTACAGACTCATATGATTGGTAGATAAGGACAGAAGAGTCTAGAAGGATCTAGACTATGCTTAGTAGTTTATACTTACTCACTGTATTAGGTTTTACTCAGCAAAGTGGAGCCATTTGTAAGCATTATGACAAGTGCCACGTCAGTACAATAGATAATGCTATTAATAGACATGACACATCAGCTCCTAAGTCATAGAGCCTTACTGTTAGGGATCGACACGGGTCGGCAAAACCTGTACGGGTCACGGGTACGGGTACGACGGGTATGGGTCAGGGTCAGCAGTTCTAAACCCGTGCCAAACCTGTACCCGTGGCACGGGTACCCGCGGGTACAAGTAACTTGTCCAGTCACTTACAACAACTGAATTCATGTTTACCTTTGAGACAATCATGGTCGAGTTGATCTCCATGTGGCCTAGCTACCATATTGGACGTATTCCCACAACATCCAACAATCACCATCATTGGCCCGTCGATTTCTCTTGTGCCTTCCCGGCCCCATCCCATCCCATCCCATCCTTCCACTCAACACAATCTCCCTCTTTCTTCATTCATTATCTCGTCTAGTCACCTCACTATGTCATATTGGACCAGCAACAGCTTGAACGGCAACAACAACGACCAACTTGAAGACAGCGACACATTTTTATCTCACAAAGTTCCCCTAGGGAACTCATAGACTGGCCCTGCATTCCCATTTCTCGTACTATCTCTGATACAGGAGGTTTCCAAATCATGACCCCCTTGTTCCCGAGGACGACAATATCATGGCCGCACTAAATCAATTTAGTTATGTTACCTCTATCTGCTTGACCATCATGACTCACCAGATTGCTCCTTAGAAACTTTCTGCAACTCTGAGCCATTTTCGGAACTAAAAAAATGTTCGTCCTCTGTCCCAAGATAACATGCAGCTGACCCTACTAGCGCTTTTCAGTGGGGCCATCACCTGCGTACTCTCTGCTTGACCGGGATTGCCCTCCCTCATTCATGCAGCTACTTTCACATTCCTACCACGTAGATATTCAACTACGAAATTCTTAGTGATCGATCGGTATTTTTCCCTGGAAGCATTCGCGAATGCCTTGTCTGAGATGACGATGACAAATCCGCGAACACTTTCACTTTCCACCAAAACTACTACCTCGGCTTGCCCCCACTTTTGGGGGAATGTGTTATTCTCCCCGCTCTCACGTCCCTCAGATATCGAGGAACCAGCAAGTACTTCAATAGCCTTGTGGCCAGAATTGATACACCTGGCCTTGGGGATATTGATATCGCATCGTTTAGCCAACCACGATGGGGCCCGGTCGTCTCTTGTCATTCGCTAAGTGTTTTTTTTTCGGTTCATACGTTCTCTACTGACTTAATTGTCATGTCTTACTGACCTAGTCACCTAGGACTCTCGCTCTATGAAGTCACATGCCGACGGCAATGACTCGACAGTGACTTCTGGCAATGTGACTAGACATCATTTCGAGCGTCGTTTCGTCCAGGTCGTCACCACATCACCCTCGTCTCACACTCTTCTAGCACTACAGGTGGCCCATCTGTGCCTCTACCTCGCCTCACCTCTGCCTCATCATTTTTGGTCTCAGCAATCTCACGGTATGCTGCAGCTCTCGAAACGCTAAATTGTTTTTTTTTTGGATTCACGACGTTTTTTCTAGTAAATCTCTACTGACTTAATATATTTATTGGCCTTAACATGGGACCCTGACCCACAACACAACCAGCACAGCGCCAACGACGGCAACGATGGCAATGACAGGGCGACATGACAACGACAGGTGACAACAACGGCGACAACCACGACACGACCACGACGACAACGATGACAACGACAACCGCGACCACGACGACAACCACAGCCACAACAACAACAGCAACGACCATAGCCACAAGTTGGCGTCCACGATAACCACGACTACCCAGGACAACCATGGTTCATGATCACCACGACAACGACAACAATGACAACAACTTCGATGATGGGCGATGATGATGACGACGGTAGCAGCAACAGCGACGGTCATGCCACGTGGCAGTTGTAGAATTTTTGTAGTACTTGTACTGTACTACAAGTATGGATGTTAGAAATACATAGTGTTTGAAAGTCCGGTTGAGTCCGGTTTTTTCCTAATTTGGCCGCAACCGCAACCGCAACCGGTTGGTCATTTGGCCCGGCCCAGTGCAACCGCGACCGAACCTTGGCCAACCGGTTGTCACCAGTTGCACCACCTTTCTGCGGGCTGTGTCAACCGGTTGTGACCCGACTTGGTTGCAGTCGGTTGCAGTCAGTTGAGACCGGTTGCAACTGATGTAAACCCGCACACGTATGACGGGTTCGGCAGGTTTTTTTGAGTAGCACTACAATCTCTATTTTGCACAGTTGTACATTAGTATACTAGCTACTAGCCTACTACTAGCTACTGATCTCGCATTGCACCCGGGTCGTCAAGTCATGTTGTTGTCGTCGACACGTCTTGGTGGTGTCGCCATCCGTTGTCTGAGTCATCTTCGTCCGAGTCGTTGTTGTTGTTGTCGGTCTTGCTGTTGTCGATGGCAGCGGCAGTGGCAGTGGTGGTGGTGGTTGGTGGCCGTCCGCCAAGTCGTCGTGTGACTTGTGTTGGCGACGGTGTCGCTCCGACTCGCTCGTGTTGCCTTGTTGTTGTCGATATCGCCTTGTTGTTGTCGTCGCTATCGTTGTTGTCTTTGAGCTTGTCGTCGTTGACAGTGTCTTGCCGTTGTTGATGGCAAGGCCCTGTCGGCGGTGGTGGCGGTTGGTAGTGCGTGCAGGCTGCAGGAGAAGTAACTTACAATCGATAGATAAGGTGACTAAGCAAGGCAAAACCAAAACCGGCATCTGGGAACGAATCAACGGCAAACCCCGCCTGCGCCGCATACACTGCCAACCAACGACAACCCACAACGCCTTGCCAGCCCCGAGACGAACATACCAACCACCAGCGCCATACCGACGCAAGTCCCAAATGCAACGCCTGGCACCCTAACAACAACAACGGTCTTGCGGCAGGACTCGGAGCGACGGCAAGGCAGTGCTCGGCTGCAACTCCAAGCGACTCGACCAAGGACTCGACAACAACAATGCCGGTGACAACGGTGACAGCGACAACAGCGACAACGGTGACGCTGGTGATGACGGCGGCGACGACGCAGCGACGACGACAACAATGACGACAACAGCGACGACGCTAGCGCTGCCACGACCATGACAAACGGCAGTGGCGACACAACGACGGCAGGGGGCGATGACGACGCCGTGGGATTCGTAGTTATCTTACAGTAGACTCAGTAGTACTTTGTATTGTAGTGTAGCATTCATCATTCTGTTCTGCAGTGCCAAATCGCCAACCGCAAGTACCCATACCCAGTACCCATACCCATGAGCCCGGCTAATCCCTTGTGAGTCGGTTGCAACCGGTTGCGACCGACTGCAACTGGTTGGAGGTCAGCTGCCATTTCGGGCAACTGCAACTGATACTTTCTAGGACTAGGTACAACTGCAACCAAAAGTCCGGCTGTTTCCAGTTGCAGTTCAGTTGAGTTGCAGTCTTTTTCAGTTGCTGCAACTGAACTTTCAAACACTAGAAATACAGGGCCTAGTGGCATGTGAGGCTCCCTGCCGCTGGCCCAGGAGCGTAAGTACCTCTCAAATCCTCATGAACCCATCAAACCCACGCGAACCCGTCAAACCCGCCACCCGCCGCCGTACCCCTCTCCACCCGTACCCATATGCGCGGGTTACCCGTACCCGCGACCACGGGTACGGGTTTCGGCGGGTACGGGTACGGGTTGACATGGATCGACACACGGGTGACCCGTGTCGATCCCTACTTACTGTACACTTAGTAATAGTGTTCAAACTCAGTTTAGACTCAGCCTCAGTAGGGTATATAAGCTTCCCTGTAGCATCCTGAGTGGAACCAACTTGTCCTCTTGGTTCTCCACTCAGACATGCCACAGTGTGATCACCTCAGTTTGAGTCCTTGTATAAAGGCTCTATGTTTCTGAACCCTCCACTGTGACTGTACATTTAGCACATGATTTAGCTTAGCATTAGGCTTGTGACCGTTCACCCTCTAGTTCACTTGAGCTTAGCATAGTGTGAAGTCATACCACTACAGCCTTGGCATGCAGACCCACTCTGATGATGTTCCAGAGGTGGTGAGTGCAGATCAGCCTGACACCGCAGTTGCCTGGAGTGAACTCTGGGCCAGTCTGGTGGGCTCATCACAAGGAAGCAATAGCAACTGGGTTGTCCAGTGGCTATTGGAACAAAAGCCAGAGCTGGAAGGAGGAGTCAGTACACGATGTGCCCAAGACCTTGAAGGGTAGGGCTAAGAAGATGACAGAGAAGTTTAGGAGCTGGTGGCCTCAAGCCAAGAGCAACCAGAAGATGTGGACAAAGTGGATTTCAGCACCTCTGCAGGAGAGCAAGCCCTTTCTGATGGAGGAAGGTATGGTCAAGTTTTGGGACCATGAAGTGCAAGGCAGATCTGGAGGATGGATCCAAGAAAAGGTAGCCCAGGACTTTGATGAAGAAGAGTCTGGTAAGGCTACAACACTGATGCAGCATGGCAACACATCTGTAAATGCAATTAGGTGTTCGGAGTGTTCAGAGCTGTTCAGAGTGTCCTTGAACAGCTCCGAACAGCTCCGAACACCTACTGCAATTACAGATGCCACTACAACACCGATGCAGCGCAGTGATGTTACAACACAACATGGGCCATGGTGACACTTCAACACTGCCATGACACTGAGACAGTCCAGCACCATGTCACTACAACACCCACAGCAGTGAGGCAAGCAGTGAGGTTCAGAGGTAATTTTGTAGCTTACAAGTAGTACAGTAGCTCTGTAGCTGTATACAAAACACAGGCTAAGTAAAAATGAAAACCCTCCTATGAACCCCTACAGGTTTTCTGTACCTGCTGAACCGTGGGGTACCCAACCCTAACCCATCAATACCTGTACCCCTGTGGTGGGTTATGGGTTTTGACAGGTATATGGGTATGGGTTGAACAAATTTTACCTGAGGGTTATCTGTGGAGAGCACTAATGGGAACCCATACCCATAGTTGCATGTAACGCCACCACGGGCATTTAGTCTGACTTAGACTGCAAAAGGGCGTTCACGACTTAGCGTAGTTTGTATCACAGATCACATGATTGTTCCCATGGGTACATGGTGCTAACGAGGCATGTGACACGTAATGGCACCAGGACGTTTCTGAGTCACTGGGCGACTTGATCAATAAAGATGACTTGCTCGAGGGAGACAAGTGAAGCACGCGATAAAGAGATGAGAAGATGGTGGTGATTGAAGAAGATCAGGATGGCGATCCTGGACCTTCAACGACTACTACTTATACATGTGTGAGGCAGCTTTGAAGCTCCTCCCGAAACCGTATGACAAATAGCTAAAGTAGCTCAAACCCTACTACAGCTGTACTTGGAATGAGTCGTGCCACATCGGCATGTGATACTACGAGTCCACTGACTGATACGAGAAGTCCATGACACATCTGCGCTTACTACCGAGGTCATATCCGTATAGTAAGGGTTCACTTCTGTCGGACCGTGACATCACCCCCTTTTCAGCCACAACGACCACGGCGCATCCTCATAGGTCCGATCCCCGACATCCACCCCTCTTGGGTCTGCGATACTCGTTCTACAATGTCCGCCATCTCCAACCTATACTTGCTCTTCTTGAGTTCCAACTGGACCCTGCCGAGTGACTGCGCCAGGGAGTGCAGTCACTGCTCGACCCTCTCAGCCTCGTGTTGGTACTGACGATAGTGTTTCAACTCAGCTTTGAGCCCCCTATCCTTCAACTTGTTCACGGCGTGATCAAGCCGGTGCTGTCCTGCATGCCCGCTGACTAGAGCGTGCATTTCTTCGGGCACGTAGTGAGGCTTGCCCGCTTCACGGATGTGTGGCTCTGCGTACAGCGGCTTGGTGTAGACTTTGTTGCTGTCTTCTATGAGCCCGATAACGAGAGGGTCCGGGCCGTCTACGACTTGCATGTAGGTTGCTTGCTGGGTGTCGCCCTGGGGCGTGGTGATGGGGAAGTGAATGAAGTCGTCCCCCCGGTTGTGCTTGAACCCATGGGGGGTGAGGTGAGTGTGGCCTAGCTGGTAGCGCAGGCGGGTGGCGGTGTGAAGGGGGCTTGCCTCAGCCAAAATGGCAGCCCGATAGAGGGGGCGACCCATCATGTCGCAAGCATATGGGGTTTCCCCCGGGTGGTCAGAGTCGGTAGTGTTAACGATGGACGGGTGCTCAGCTGGGTACCACTCCTTCAGCTGCTCTGGGATGTCGTAGACAGCTCGTGCATCATCGTGTTGAACTGGTGGCGCAACTCGAGGCACGCGGTTCTCCTTGTCGCTCCCGTCATCCATTGTTTCATGGCTAGGTCAAGTTGCTTAAGCCTCCACTGCTCCGCCATCACCTTCCACTCCTCCCATATCTTCGTCTTCCTTGTCTTCGGTTTTCTGTAGCCGGTACTCGACTCGAACTGGGCCAAGTTGAGGTGAGGTAAATGTATGCCCTCCGAGAGTGTCACGAACCCTACTAGCTTCGGGTTCGGTGAGGGGCGTGGTGTTGAGACGATTGCCGTCGTCATTGAGGAGCCAATATGTGGGCTCAGCTTCGGGCTGGTCGAGGTCGGTGATGGGTTTGATACATGCGATGGCATCGCACATCTCTTCGTAGGTGAGGTTGCCCGCTGTGTAGGCAGGGACAGAGGGGGGAGCGGAGGTAGCGGCAGAAGACATTGTTGATGGTGTGAGGAATCCAGTGTGGAGAGAGGATGATGAGGACTTAGCGTCAACATGACCAGCTCTTATAGCCATGGGATGGGTCTCTTCAAACTCCGCTACGACTTGTTCGGCGAATACGTCATCTTTGTTGACCCACTGATTATCTGAGTCAGAGTACCCCTTCCATTTCACAAGGTATTGGAGCTTCCGGCCTCTGCCAAACTGCCGAGAGTCCAGAATCTGTTCAATTTCGTATTCCTCTTGGCCTTCTACTAGATCTGGCGGAGGGCATTGGAAGTTTTTCCCATGCATGGGCGTCTCCCGATAGGGTGTGAGAAGATCGATGTGAAACACAGGGTGAATGCTCCACTGTGTGGGAAGTTCCAGACAGTAGTTGATGGGAGACATCACCTGTTGTACTCGAAATGGTCCATGTCTTCGCGCGGCGAGCTTGGCGGTGGGTTGATTAGTGCGTAAGTGACGTCCCTCCAGCCATACTAGATCTCCTTCTTGGTACTTGGGCATATCTTTGTGTTTGATCCACAGGGACTGGGCCTTCTTGATCAGGTCTTGGGCGTTCTTCTGTGCTTCTCGGAACTGCTGTAGTCTCGTGTTCACTTGTGGGATAGGGGAAGGCTTATTGAGCCAATCAGCACGCAGGTCGTATCCCATCATAAGAGCGAATGGGGACTTCCTTGTTGTCTCGTGTGGCCAACTGTTGTGTGCAAATTCTGCCAGAGGTAGGAAGTGCGCCCAGTTATCTTGACGCTCGTTGGCCCAGAACCAGAGATATTGCTCCAGCCATTGATTGGTCCATTCTGATTGTCCGTCCGTGCGAGGGTGATACGCCATGGAGATATTTTGATAGATGCCTAGTATTTTGCACAGTTCTCAGGTGAATTTTGATGTGAACCAGGGATCTCAGTCGCTTATGATTTTCGCCGGTAATCCAAACCTTCGAAACATGTGAGTTACGTACAGTGCCGCTGTCTCTTCTGCCGTAATTTCCTCCACACAGGGAATGAACACCGAGGCTTTGGTACAGTCGTGATCTGTGACCGTTAGTACCGAGTCGCAGCCCTGCGATATCAGTAGTTTAGTGATAAAGTCAAGTGCTATGGTTTCGAAGGGCTTAGCGTCGACGGTCGGGGTTATGGGCATTAGTGGGGCTCTCGTGGGCCTATTGTTGACTTTGTGCCTTTGGCATTCAGCGCATCCTTTGACATACTCGGTCACTTGTTCCAGCATGCGAGGCCACCAGTAATGTCTTTCGATAATGTGTGCCATCCTTTTGATACCCAGGTGGCCATAGACTGGGATGTCGTGGTGGTTGTGGATGATGGTGCGGATCGCATCTTGGTCACCTGTGACGACTCTTGCCCCCTGTCGGTACCAGACCCCATTGTATTTCTTGAGTTGGTGGGGGTCGACCCATGAGCATAGTCGATCTTCGTCTTGGTCGTGTTGCTCTGGCATCTGGGTGGTTACGGCGTGGACAAATACTTTATCCGGTAGGACTGTGACTCCTTCATTGTTGTGTTCCCCTTGGTCGTAGTCGGGTTGTCTTGACAGGGCATCTGCTCGGCCATTGTTCGTTCCTTTAATGTGGTGAATCTCGAAGTCATACTCCATGAGCTCGAGTACTTCCCTGGCCACTCGACGGCTTATTTTTTGTGCCGATCTCCAGTGCGTGAGATTGAGGTGGTCTGAGAATATCTTGATCTTGTGAGGGGATCCGGCTAGGAATGGCCTCCAATGTCTGAGTGCCTTAACAATCGCTAGTAATTCCAAGTCATAGATGTCGTAGTTGCGTTCTGCTTCGTTGAGTGTGGCCGAGTAGTATCTGACTGGGTGTCGTTTGCCGTCTTTCTTCTTCTGAAGCAGTACCGCTCCTGTTGCGAATCCGGACACGTCCACTTCAAGTTTGAATTGGTCTGTTAGGCACGGGTGTGCTAGTACTGGTTCCTCGGTGACTAGCATCTTGAGCTTTTGGAATGCTTTCTCTTCGTCTGTACCCCATTGCCAGTCTGTGTCCTTTTGCGTGAGTTTGTTGAGGGCTCGTGCATGCGTGGTGAAACTGCGAATGAAAAGGCGATAAAAATTACAGAAGCCTAGGAAGGAGTGGACGTCTCTGACCTTTGTTGGACGTGGCCAGTCTTTAATGCCAGAAATTTTTATCGGGTCCATGTGAGTTACCCCCTTTTCAAGGATTACCCCCAGGTAATCCATTCGCGGTTGGTGGAAGAGGCATTTTTCGGGTTTGAAATAGAGGTCGTGATCCAAAGCCACTTGGAGTACGTCACAGACGGCATTGATATGTGCTTGAAGGCCCGCGTTTTCATGCGTAGCTATGCCTATGTCATCCATGTAGACCCATATGATGGTACCTCGTAGCTCGTGTTTGGCAATGGTGGGTCCCAGTATTTTGTTCATCATTGTTTGGAATGTGGCCGGAGAGTTGGTGAGTCTGAAATACATCACGAGCAGTTCGAAGAGTCTGTACCGCGTTTTAAAGGCTGCTTTTGGTTCGTCTCCTTCTTTGACGCGTATATTGTTGTACCCCCATCGGACGTCCAGCTTGGTGTAGACGTGGCCATTTCCCAAGTTGTTAATGAGCTCTGCCATGAGTGGTAGCGGGTATTGGTTGCGGATCGTACAGGCGTTGATTTTTCTATAGTCTTGTATGGGGCGTAATTTCCTGTCTTTCTTTTTGATGAAGAAGAACGAAGAGGCATAGGGTGACTTGGACAGGCGAATATATCCCATTTTGAGTTGTTCCTCCAACCAGGTCTTGAGATGTGTGTCTTCGTCTTGAGACATAGGGTATACCTTGCAGTCGATGGTGGCAGGTGTCCCTGGTTTGAATTCAATAGCGTGGTCCCATGGTCAGGATGGTGGGAATCGGTGTGACACTTCTTCGCTGAATATCTTTGTGAATCGCTGGTAGGGTGTCGGTATTGTCACGGCTACTGTGTTTTGTTTAGCTGTGATTGCTAGTTCAGTGGCAGTGGTACGTAGCTGGCATTCTCCCTCTAGTTCCTGAACTATGTGATCCTTTTCACTATCGGTGATCATTCTTGCGACAGTTACATCCTCCTCGGTTTTTGTTCCTGTGATGACAGTACAGGGGTTGGATGGTTTGATAGATCGGATGACGATAGGGAGTGCGTCCTCATGGATCGTGGCATGCGTCCAACTGATCGTTGGCTCGTATGTGGCTAGCCAGGGATATCCTAGCACTAGGTCTTCATTTCCAATGTCAGTGACTAGGAATTGTATTGTTCTATGAACCCCATTTGTTTGTACGTCAAGGTCCATGAAATGAGTGATAGACCCAGCTTTGTTTTCTGTATTATCAATATTCCATATTTTCTTTGGGTGTTCTAGCTCTTGGAGTCCTAGGCCCATTCATTTGGCAAACGCTGGTCTTATGAAGTTGTCGGTGGCTCCTGAGTCGATGAGCCCTTTTATGTCGGCCATTGAGTAACTGGTGCGAATTGAGACTGGGATTCTAAGAGATCGGAAGCGAGTCATGATTACAGAGTTACAGTTAATTGCCCTCACCCAGGCCGATGGGTTTAGGCGTCTGGAAAATCCCCTTGATTCCACATATCTTGGAATATCAGGTCCTTTACTTCATCACTAGCCCCCCTTACTCCTTCCAACCAATCCTTTGCCGTCTGCTGGGGCGTTGAGGTGCTTGCTACTCGGGCTGCGGGTGTTTCCTGACTATAATAGTCGGTGTCTGCGCTTCGGCTATTCACTGGAGGTTGCCACTGCTGTTGTCGTGGTTTCCTGGGACGGGTGCAGTCTCGTGAAAAGTGGCCCGGGTTGTTACAGTTGTAACAAATTACTTCCCTCATAGGGTGACATCCTCCTCCCCGGCTTTGCCCTGGTCCTCCGCGCGACTGGAAGGGTGGGCGGTTTTGATAGGGTCCTCAATTCGGATCTCCAACTTCCGCTAATCGGGCTCTGGATCGGTCTGCTGAAGTATCCATCGTGTTTGGATCGTATCGTGGGGGAAGGTTGCGTGGTGCGTTCCAAGGTTGTCCTCCAAACCTTGGTGGTCCCCCAGGTCTGGCAGGGGTGCTTCTTGTAGGTGCGGCGATGTTAAGGTGTGCTCTTAGGTGTATATATTGTTTCTGGCGGTGGAGTGCGGTGTCTTTCCACTCATTGAAGGTTCGGGGTTCATCCATTTCATACACCTTGGTAAATAGTTTGCCTGGCAGTCCCGCCGTGAAACAGTCGATCGTTTGTTGATCATTGAGGTGGTAGTTAGCCTTCCGCACTAGCTGTTTGAAGTTGGTGACGTATGAGTCGATGTCATCTCCCGTCATTCTGAAACCTTTGGCCAACGCAGCTTGTGCTTGCTCCTCCTCTAAGGTGTTTGAAAAGCGGTCGGTGAATCCCGCCGTCAGCGTGTCCCACAGGAATTCATCATATACGTTCGTCCCTCCTCGAATCTCGTTGTTGAGCCATTGGAGGAATCCTAGCGTCCAGTTGCTGACAAGAGGTCCTTTGACATATCCGAGGAAGAGGAGGCATCGCTTGTATACGTTCCTTATGACCGGGGCATCGAAGTTCAGCCCCATGTAGCCGTGCCATTGAGTTAGGAAGGATTCGTATTCAGCGCGATCGCCCTTGAAAATGGACGGGGATTCACCTTCCAATCGGGGCATAGGGCCTCCTGGTCCTCCTCCACCGGGTGGTCCTCCTCCTGGGGCACCTCCTCCTGGTGGGCCTCCTCCGAACAGTCCTCCGAAGCCCCGTCATGGTGGTCCTCTGCCTCCTCCGGGTCAGTTTCCAGGGGGTCCTCCCACTCCTGGAGGTGGGTTGCAGAGTCGTCCTGATGGTGGATCTGGGATGTCTGGTCCTACTGCCCTGAATATGGCCGCGTCGTCGGTGGTCATGCAATGTCCCGTGCTTGGGTTGATGGGTTGTAGTTGGGCTTCTGCTTCCTCTGCTATTCTTCATATGTTGTCATCTATAGCGGTGTGCCGGAGCTGCTCAGTTATAGTTTCAGTGGTCGTAGCCATGATTGCTGCAGCAGGGGGTAGTACTTGGATGACTTTGGGATTGGATATATGGAGTGACTCAGCTGTGTTGGCTATGGCCTCTGTTTCCTTGTTTTCTGAACTTTTGTCTTCTTCTCCACTGGTTTCCAACGGTGCTGGGGTTCTTGGTTCTGATGTACTTGGCTCTTCTGGTTGGCCGTCAATTTGGCCGTACTGTTCTCATGTAGGCAGGCCTCGTGTATCAATGTCGCAGTTATAGTTTCTGCCAGCTGGCCGTACTGCATCCCACCTGTGATCGATTGGGTTCCACGTAATTTCCACCCAGCACAAATTTTCGAAGTTGAACTCAACTGGTCTATATCAGGTTGGGCCTGACACGAAGTCCACAAAGTATCCAATATCTCCTCTGAACTCTCTCCACCTGGCAGCTCCTAAGAATTGAACTGGTACGTTGCGATCTCCTCTTCTCTTGAGGGAATAGGTTCTGAATTGGGTCCAGCGGTCTCGAGTTGTGAACGCCACGATGATGGATCCTGGTCTTAATGTAACGCCACCACGGGCGTTTAGTCTGACTTAGACTGCGAAAGGGCATTCACGACTTAGCGTAGTTCGTATCACAGATCACGTGATTGTTCCCATGGGTACACGGCGCTAACGAGGCACGTGACGCATAATGGCACCAGGACGTTTCTGAGTCACTGGGCGACTTGATCGATAAAGACGACTTGCTCGAGGGAGACAAGTGAAGCACGCGATAAAGAGATGAGAAGATGGTGGTGATTGAAGAAGATCAGGATGGCGATCCTGGACCTTCAACGACTACTACTTATACATGTGTGAGGCAGCTTTGAAGCTCCTCCTGAAACCATACGATGAATAGCTAAAGTAGCTCGAACCCTACTACAGCTGTACTTGGAATGAGTCATGCCACATCGGCATGTGATACTACGAGTCCGCTGACTGATATGAGAAGTCCATGACACATCTGCGCTTACTACCGAGGTCATATCCGTATAGTAAGGGTTCACTTCCGTCGGACCGTGACATTGCAGGTAGTGATTTGCCGGCCCGGCTCGGCCTGATAGCCGTGGCTTTGGCCCGTCTTTCTATGGCCCAGGCTTTCTAAAAGTTGAGCCGAGGCCTACCCCCTGGCTTTCAATGGCTTAGGCTGGCCTTGGCTTTAGGGCCGTGGCTCCATACATTCAGCAGGTATTAATACTATGATACAAGACATTTAAAAACAGATTGCAAGGGAACGCGCGCAGAGTTATGGGGGTGTGAGGTGTTGCTAGGTGTCGCGCAGGTTGCCGCGGGGCACAAGCTATTGTAGGCAGGTCTGCGACAATTGCGGACACGTAGTTGTGGAAGGGGTAAAGCCACACATGATGTTGAGCCGTAATACTTACTATAAGGCTCATTACGTAGGAATTGGAGTACGGTTACTTACGATATACCCGTGGTTCGGAGTATTTAGTCATACGATACACGTACAGAATCCCCTTAAGGGATTATTCCAAGTCCACCGGTGATTAAACATTAGGCATCACTGAAAACGCGATATTGTGGACGCCTTTACTCATCACTTTTCCCCAAACGGACATGGGTGGACCATAGAGTATATAATGCCTACTGTAGGAGTGAGTACCTATACACATCTCTCTCCACCCCACTCAGAGCTTCCTCTGCTTCACTCTAAGCCTCGTCTAAGCTCTCTATACAGGTAAGGGTCTACCTGTACACTGCGTCTATTGCTGCACAACAGGTTATGGGCCCTGCCATAAGTCGCTTTGCGCCTTCATTGGCTGCAACGACGGCGGGTTACCTTTGGTACCTTTAGTGGGGTTGTCGCCTTCATTGGCAGACAATTAGTCTCTCCTACTATGGGGAGACTATGCTAGTATGTCGCCTTTAATGGCAGACATTAGTCTCCTTATAAGGGGAGACTATGCCGGTTTATTTTTCTGTTACTAGTTGCATACGGTGCTGACTATTCTCTATACAGAAACCTTATCAACAATGTCGACGCTTACAACTCTTGTCCCCGTCCTTGACGGTAACAACTATCAGATTTGGGCTAAGCAAATGGAGGCTTTCTTGAAGTCTTCTGCGCTTTGGGATATCGTCAGTGGAAGACGTCTTTACCCTGTCACCAAGGATAAAGATGCTCCTACTCCTACAGAGGTTGAGGCCTATAATGCTTGGGCTTCAGATGATGATCGTGCCTTGGGCTCGATTGTGCTGCGTCTTTCGCCGGCTATTCAACGCCAGGTTGAAAAGTTCGCTACTGCTCAAGCTGTTTGGGACCATCTCAAGTCCCAGTATGGGGGCGTTAGTGCTGCTAATGTTTACCAGGACTTCAAGCGTGCCATGACATTTCGTCTGGACTATGCTAAGCATCCTGGCCCTCAGATTGATGAATTGGCTACGATTTATGACCATCTTGCCACTAACTCTGCCAAAGTACCCGACGGCCTTCAGGCCATGATGCTCCTTTCGAAGCTACCAGCCAAGTGGGAGTCATCTCTAGTCCCTATCCTTATGTCGGGCACCACGGCAAAGAAGCTTACTTTGACCGATATTCATACTGCAGCGGTCAACCAGTGGGAAATCGAGCGTTCCAAAGGCCAACCTTCCAATAGGGAGTCGGCCAACAAGTTGTCGGCGGTCAAGCGCAAGCGTAATGACCCCGACTTCCAGCAGCAGCAGCAAGGCTCTTCGGGCCAACAGAACAAGAAGCATGGTAATCAACCGCAGCAGCAGCAGCAGCAGCAGCAGCAGCAACAGGGAGGCCACCGCCAGTGTAGTAAACGCACTGGCAAGAAGTTTAAAAAGCAACAGCAAGGTGCACAAGGTCATACACACATTGCAGACGTTGCTGCACTCCCTGCGCCAACCTCTACCACCATAGCGCATATCTCGCCTTCTGGGCTCGAGCAGCGCATTTCCTCTGCCCCTCCTGCAAAGAAGCGTGTACCGGGACATTATAAGTCCCTTAACAAGGCTCTGGACGTCACCCAGGCCTTAGAGACTCCTGGTACAGTTCAGACGGTGAAGATGCTTGAACAGCGTCTTGGTGAAATGGTTGCGGCGTCTCCATGGATCAAAAACCCGAACACCTTCACAGAGGACTGGGAAATGGAGGATGACGACCTCCCTACAGGCTGCAGTGCGCCCATTAGTTCGCCTCCAGACTCTCCTAAGCTAACCTTGACTCCTTTAGCGCCGCCTCCATATCATAAGGCACGCAAAGACAAGGGCAAGGAGCCCATTCGTACAGTCGAACCTCTTGAAGAGGTATGCCCTGATAGTCCTACTGCCGTAGAGATAACCAAAATGTGGGAGGACTTTGGTAAAAAGGAACCAGTCCGTGCCCCCTCTCCAGATATCTCTCTGGACCTAGACTGGGGTAGCGCAGATGATGATGTCAATGCTGACATCGCTAGCGCAGTTGGGCAAGACAACTTCACTCCCTATGAGGATGGGTTAGTAACTTTCCCTCCTCTTACTAGCAAATCTGACCACTCTACAGCGCTACTGGAGAAGGTGCCGATTGGCGCTTCTAGAGATAGTAGTTACAGTGCGCTTGTAAATAAAGTTGTCAATAGCACGAATCAATGCGCTCATGGTTTGGATTATGCTTTTTGTGCGAAATGTAAGGGAATGCAAAGTCAAACAGAGCAAGAACCTATTTGGTTACTTGACTCTGGTGCATTGGCACATTTTACAAACAATAAACTGGACTTTATAAGTTATACTCCCCTATCGCAAAAGCCTATGGTTAAAACTGCGGCTCATGCTCTCTATGTACAAGGCCAAGGCTCAGTATTACTGAAACATACTGTGGAACATAAAGGTGTTAAGACGGAGCGTATTACATGCATATATCCCATTCTACATATATCACAGATGACAACTAAGCTATTGTCCATGGGGGAGTTTCTACAACAGGGATTGCGCGTTAATGGGGATTCGCAGCATATATCTCTATACTATAAGGGCAGTTCTACGCCCGTATTACAAACAAAACCCCTAGCAGACAGTCACACACTTTACTGGCTTGATGCCAAAGTTACGCACGTTAAAGATGTACATGCAGCCCATAGTACTATCTATACTGCGGACTATGACATCTGGCATAGACGTTTAGGACACCCTTCGAAGGAAGTACTACGTCGTGCCAAGGATCACACTAAGGGAATTCCTACAGACCTTAAATATCCTTTGGAGACACCCATATGTCCTGGTTGTGCTCAAGGGAAAATGCCTGCTTCGGCGCATAAACCCTCTGAGTAGTGTTGGGGAAGTTTGGTTCCAAACTGATCCAAACTCAGTTTGAACCAAACCCAAACTGGAAGTTTGGTTTGGGGTTTGGGATTTTCTGAAAAAAGCTAAATGGTTTGGTTTCCAGTTTGGGGGTCCCAAACTGAGTTCAAACCGTTTCAAACCGATTACATAATAAGCACCCAACAAGCATTTAATAATCACATTTAAACTCAGTTTGGTTCAAAATTAGTTCAAAATCAGTCCAAAACTGGTTCAAACTCAGTTGAAATCAAGTCTTAGATGGTTTGGGTTTGGTTTAAACTGAACCAAACTCAAACCAAACTGATTTGTAAGCAATTTGACACATTATTTGGGCGCTTATTGGGCGCTTATTTGGGCGCTTATTTAATCGGTTTGGAACGGTTTGGTTCAGTTTGGAGCAGTTTGAATCAGTTTGGTTCAGTTTGGTTTCAGTTTGGCCAAAATGTAATCAGTTTGGTTTCCAGTTTGGCAAAAATGGCCTCAAACCAAACCAAACCAAACTTCCCCAACACTACCTCTGAGACGTGTGCTAAGAAGCCTTTTGAAAAGATTCATTCTGATCTTAAGAGCTTTCCAGTTGACTCATACCACAAATATAAATACTTTATTAGTTTCTTTGATGACTTCTCCTCCTATGCATGGATCGTGCTTTTACGCACTAAAGCGCAAGCTATTAATGCGCTAAGGCAATTTATTGCCATGGTCAATACTCAGCATAACACCACTATTAAACAGTGGATGTCGGACACTGGAGGAGAGTACAAGTCAGATGAGTTTATTAAAGTACTGAAGGACACGGATATTAATATCCTACAAAGCGCACCTCATACTCCCCAACAAAATGGTCGCGCTGAGCGTTTTATGCGAACTTGTATGGATAAGGCTCAGGCTATGCGCCTTGAAGCCTGTCTCCCTCAATCTTGGTGGGAATTTGTGGTCCTACATGCAGTGCATTGCTACAATAGGACTCCAATAAGTCGCCTTAATTGGCGGACACCCTATATGAGTTTGTATGGTGAACCACCTAGTATTTCACACTTACGAGTATTTGGTTGTGGCGCTTATGTGCACATACCAGAAGATCGCAGAACGAACAAACTAGACCCCAAAAGCGAACAAATGATCTATATTGGTCATACTGAGGGTATTAAAGCGTATCGGTTCATGCGGATCAAAAACAACACAGTGTTCACCAGCACTACTGCATTATTTGATGAGACAGTATACCCTAGATGTGAAACGCAAAGGGTGCGGGGTACAACCCGCGTCAATGAGCCAGTAGAGAATCAACCTCCTATGGAGGATGACCAGTCACCTACACAGCCCATTCCTAGTGGTTTTGACAATGACATGCCTACTCATCATCCCCCTAAACAGAGGCAAAATAGGGAGGATGCACCAGACCGCAACGGCGGATCTGTGGCACCAGAGGAGCCAGAAGCGCAACCACCTCCGCCTCCTGCGCCAGAACCAGCACTACCACGACGGTCTGCACACTTGAGGAAAGTACCTACTCATCCTGACAACGTCTATGGGGAAGACAGGCATCCCACACAAATAACTAAAGACGTTGAGTGGAGTAGCAAGTGGAAAGAAATGGTTGGAAAGCAGCCTGGTCGCTCCAGGTCTGATAGTACGCCAGGGCAAAGGCAGATTCCAGGAGGATTTCCTGAGACAAACCCTGACCCTCCACCTGCTGAGAGTGAAGCTCCGCCAGAACCCTCAGAGGATGAAGTAGATGATTTATTGTCACGCCTTGCTCAGGAAGGGGGAGTAAAATTCCTAGATCATCTGCTTGCCAAAGCAGTTCCATCTGCTGATCTGGAACCACTGGACACTTCTAATGTACGGGAGTGGACCTATAAAGATATTATGCGCATGCCTGCAGCGCAACAAAAGGAATGGAAGACTGCTTGTCGTGAGGAACTTGAGGCACTTCGCAGACGCAATGTCTTTGAGCTTGTGAACCCTCCTAAAGGGAGGAAGATTATAAAAAATAGATGGGTCTTTGATCAAAAGACTGATGGTCGCAAGAAAGCCCGGCTTGTTGCCAAAGGCTTTTCTCAGGTTGAAGGCGTTGACTATGATGAAATCTTCTCACCAGTAGTGTGCTTTGAGACTGTCCGGATGATGCTCGCACTTGCAGCACTGGAGGATTGGCACATCACTGGACTAGACGTTAAAACTGCCTTCCTATATGGTGAGCTTGATGAAGAGCTCTACATGGAACAACCTGAGGGCTTCAAAGCCAAAGGGCAGGAAAACAAAGTACTGCGACTAAAACGCGCCATATATGGGCTTAAACAAGCTGCTTTAGCATGGTGGAAAGCGCTGGATAAGTCCATGGCGGCGATGGGCTGCAAAAGGCTACTTTCTGACTCAGGACTCTTTACCCATAGAGGTAAGAGTGGCGCCCTTGTAGTGATCATTGTCTATGTTGATGATGTGATCTTTATGGGCTCGGACAAAGCCCTTTTAAATGAACTTAAGCAAAGGTTCATGCAGGCTTGGGAATGTCGTGACTTAGGCGATGCAAAGGAATTCTTGCGTATGCGCATTCAGCGGAAACATGGAAAGATCTTCTTAGATCAAACCGCTTACTTAGAGAAGGTGCTGCAACGCTTTGGACTTACAGACATGAAAGCAGCTGCAACTCCACTTCCTGAAGGGTACCAACCAGTACCTAATGACGCACCAGTCAACCCAAGCGTCAGGAGCAAATACCAGCAAGTTATAGGTTCACTCCTATACATAATGCTTGGGACTCGCCCTGACATCGCCTATGCAGTCGTTAAACTGTCACAGTTCGCTGCAAACCCTTCTGAGGACCATTTGAATAGAGCGCTGTATATCTGTCGCTATTTGCTTGGGACTTCTTCATACTCTTTAGTGTATGATGGGAAATCAAATGGGGGTCTAATTGCGTATGCAGACTCTGACTGGGCTTCAAACCCAGATAATAGGCGATCTACTACGGGCTATATGGTTAAACTAGCTAATGGGATATTCAGCTGGAACTCTAGAGCGCAGAAGACTGTTGCACTGTCTTCCACTGAAGCTGAATATATGTCGCTGTCGGATACTAGCAGACAATTAGTTTGGATTAAGTCGCTCTTTACTGAGCTTGGGATCAAACTAAGCCCAATACCACTCTGCGGTGATAATCAGGGGTCCATCTTTATGGCCTCAAACCCTGTCCAGGAGAAGCATATTAAACATATTGATATACGCTACCACTACATAAGAGAAGTGGTGAAGGACAAAAAGATAGAACTATTCTTTATAGATGGTTCAGAAAATCCCGCAGATATGTTTACCAAGAACCTAGGGCGTATTAAGTTCGAGAAGTTCAGAAGTCAGTTAGGACTTGAGTTTTACTCGTCCAACTGAGTTTCAAGGCTAATGGCTTGGCCTCGAAACGAGCCTGAAATTTTCTATTATACATGGAATCAAAATAAAGTCATCTCAGACTTTTCGAGCCATCCCAATTCCTTATTTAAGGATACTATGGAAGGTATATCGAGTGACGCTTGCGTCTTCTGGATACATAAATTCTTTTAAAGAATCAACACATTTCCGGTCATTGTTTATACCTATACCAAAAAATCAGCCCAATGAACTGAAAAGTTCAAAAAGCTGAAATGGGATGGTGAAGAGAGCTCGGCCTCGAAACCGCTCTCATGGTTCCGGGAAAGACTCCCTTCTAATCATGGCTTGAATATTATTCGCCTTACACACTTGCTCAGAGTGCTTAGTAGCTGCACTTAGCAAGGGGGAGTGTTGAGCCATAATACTTACTATAAGGCTCATTACGTAGGAATTGGAGTACGGTTACTTACGATATACCCGTGGTTCGGAGTATTTAGTCATACGATACACGTACAGAATCCCCTTAAGGGATTATTCCAAGTCCACCGGTGATTAAACATTAGGCGTCACTGAAAACGCGATATTGTGGACGCCTTTACTCATCACTTTTCCCCAAACGGACATGGGTGGACCATAGAGTATATAATGCCTACTGTAGGAGCGAGTACCTATACACATCTCTCTCCACCCCACTCAGAGCTTCCTCTGCTTCACTCTAAGCCTCGTCTAAGCTCTCTATACAGGTAAGGGTCTACCTGTACACTGCATCTATTGCTGCGCAACACATGAGTGCAGCAAGGTCAGGGGCGAAAACACCAGGTGTTGGGTTGCAGGTTGGAAATGGTCGCGCACGCTTGCGCACGATGCGAAACTTCGTAGGTGTGGCCACCTGGGTCAGTAACACATCGGGTTCGAGTCGCTAAAGCTGCACGCGAGTGCAGAATGGTTGGGAATGAAAGCAGTGTCAGTTGGTTGCAGGTAGTTGGAAACAGTCGTGCACGCTTGCGCACAACGCGAAACTTTGTAGGTGTGGCCATCTGGGTTGGTAACACATCAGGTTCGAGTCGCTAAAGCCGCACACGAGTGCGGAAGGGTTGGGAATGAAAGCAGTGTTGGTTGGTCGCAGGTGGTCGGAAACGGTCACGCATGCTTGCGCGCGGCGCGAAACATCGCAAGTGTGGTAGCCTGTGTTGGGAACAGGTCGGGGTCGAGTTGCTAAGGCCGCACGCGAATGCAGCATGCTGGGGAATGCAAGGAATGGGCCACAAAGCAGGAATGCTGGAGGGGGGTCACGGCAAGACAACGGCGCTGAACTGTGAGACAAAACCAACCTGTGGCAATTAGGCCAGACCACACATCATGGAGCCGAGGCTGTGGGCCGGGCCGCCATCCTGCCAAATCTGAAGCCTGAGACATGGGCCGTCAAAAGCTGGGCTGGCGGCACTCGTGGGAACGGCTTTCCACAGCTGGCTTTGGCTGGCATCCGGCTTATGAGCCGGGCCAGCAAATCACTAATTGCAGGTATGGGTTTTGGTGGATATGGGTATGGGTAGCCCCAAAATTACCCAGGGGTGACCCATAGCCATGCAGCACATTCAGAAATGTGAAAGGTGAACTGCACTGGCTCTATATTTGGATAAAAATACCTGTTTGGGGGGTACACTATGGGGGTAAGGCTCAGCCCCTTAAACAAATTTACTTAAACAAATTTACTGACCCTGTGTGATTTAAAAAATTTTGACCCCCTTGCAGTGAAGAAATCCAAATTTAATAAAAAAATTTAATAAAAATTTCATTATTTTATTACTGAAAACATTTAAGAAAAAAATGAAAAAGAATCATTAATAAATAATTTTATTAATTAAAATAAAATGATTTAATTAAAAATATAACTACTTATTAATTATTTTGTTTTATATTTACTGCCGCGTGTATGCAGCGTGTGTGCAGCGTGCAAGGTCTGGGCCGACTGATGCGTGTGGTAATCTCGTGTTCGTGCTCTACAATAAGGATACATCAGCAATAGCTGGACCGTTCGTTCTCTCCTCAGCTCATGCACTTTCTAAAGTAAGTAATCTAGTGTCTTCACTCCCGCTAGACGTGACAGTCAACTTGAATGATGTCGCAGACATCTCAGTGAACATCCTCGTGGCGGACACGTATCGCCCACCCAACCTGTTACCACACCAAGCGAATTCCTTGGAAGAGGTACTCCTTCTGCCAATACGTGTGCCTCTAGCTGACCATTTCAATCTCTCGACAAGTCACGATCGGGGAGCTTTCAGACAATCTGCTTCTGAACATATTTCGTTATTATCTCGATGTCTCTCCACAACATTGGCCAAGGCTTGTCCACATATGTCGCAGATGGCGACGTATCCTATTTGCATCTCAGCAGACTCTACACCTTCGAATCTTCTGTACCCACGGGACGCCTGTATCGAAGACTCTACACCGCTGGCCCGCCATGCCTATTGTCGTGCAGTACGGTGGAACTCTAGAGCTCGGTACCCCGGCTCCCAAGGACGAGGACAATATCATGGCCGCACTGAAGCAGCCTGGTCGTGTTAGTTCCATCAACCTCACCATCACTAGCCCACTTCTGGAAAAGCTAGTATCCTCGATCAAGACGCCGTTTTTGGAACTGGAAGACCTCGTTCTTCTGTCTCGGGGTAGCGTGCCGCTGACCCTGCCCAGCGCATTTCGGTGGGGCCAACGCCTTCGTCGTCTCCACTCGACTAGGATCGCCTTTCCCACGCTCATTCAGCTTCTTGCTTCTTCCAGGAATCTCGTAGACCTTCAACTCCATGAAGTTTTCGATTCTTGGCACTTCTCACCAGAAGCACTCACGAGCGCCTTGTCCGGGATGGCCCAGCTCCAATCACTTTCGTTCCATTTCCTCTCTGCCGCCTATTTCCCTGCCGGGCCTGCCCCCCCCCCACCGTCCGGGGAACGCGTGGTTCTCCCTGTTCTCACCCGTCTTAATTTTCGAGGAGTTTCCCAGTACTTGGAAGGCCTCGTGGACCGAATTGATGCTCCTATTCTAGGAGATATTGAAGTCACATTCATCAATAAAATCATCATCGACCTTTCAAAACTTAGTGGATTCATCAATCGGATAGAAATGCACAAATCACACTATCGAGCAGATATTCTATCTTCTGACCGTGCCGTCTCCATCTCCTTGATACAGCCAGGAGCTCCCGTGCGCCTTAAATTGCATTTATTCTGCGAGCCATTAAGCGAGCAGCTATTCTCTATTGCTCGGATATGCACTCTTTTTTCCTCTTTCCTTCTCAATGTGGAGGATCTATTCATCGGCGCAACGCGACCACCAAGATGGAACAATAGACTTTATAATGGACAATGGCTGGAGCCTATCAACTCATTCACAGGGGTAAAACGGTTTCATATTGCCGGGAACCTCTCGACAAATATCGTGCGTGATCTGCAACTAGCGGATAGGCGGCATGAAACTGTGTTACCTACCCTGCACAAGCTCTACATACCACAGCCTGAGCAACGTCTTGCGCCTTTGGGGGAGGCCATAGTGTCGTTTATGGTATCACGCTGGCTCTCTGGCCATCCTATAGGGGTAGAATATGAACGACTACGCCACGTCAGTGAACTACGTGAAACAGGTACCATAGTTCCCCGATGACTCACCGCCGCTGGCTAACTCTTTTGGATTAGTATCTTTTTCTCAGCAAGTGGTGTTTGAGATGCTCTCCGATGGCGTCCTTCTGAACATATTTCGTTATTATCTTGATGTCTCTCCAAAACATTGGCCAAGGCTTGTCCACATATGTCGCAGATGGCGACGTATCCTATTTGCATCTCAGCAGACTCTACACCTTCGAATCTTCTGTACCCACGGGACGCCTGTATCGAAGACTCTACACCGCTGGCCCGCCATGCCTATCGTCGTGCAGTACGGAGGATCTCTAGCGCTCGATCCGCCGACTCCTGAGGATGAGGACAATATCATGGCCGTACTCAAGCAGTCTCACTGTGTTGGCGCCCTCAGTCTCACCATCACAAAATCGTTACTGGAAAAGTTATCCACAATCGAGACGCAGTTTTCGGAACTGGAAGACCTCGTTCTTCTGTCTCGAGATAGCGTGCCGCTGACCCTTCCCAGCGCATTTCGGTGGGGCCAACGCCTTCGTCGTCTCCACTCAACTAGGATCGCCTTTCCCGCTCTCCTTCAGCTTCTTGCTTCTTCCAGGAATCTCGTAGACCTTCAACTTCACGAAGTTTTCGATTCTTGGCACTTTTCACCAGAAGCACTTACAAACGCCTTGTCCGGGATGGCCCAGCTCCAATCACTTTCGCTCCATTTCCCCTCTGCTGCCTATTTCCCTGCCCCACCCCCACCTTCCGGAGAACGTGTGGTTCTACCTGTTCTCACCCACCTTAATGTTCAAGGAATCTCCGGGTACTTAGAAGGAATTGTGGCCAAAATTGACGCTCCTCGTCTTGGGGATATCGAACTTACATTCTTAAACGAAATCACCACACCTATTTCCAACCTCAGGGAATTCGTCGATCGGATAGAAATACACAAATTACACCGTCGAGCAGATATTCTATCTTCTGATCGTTCTGTCTCCATATCTTTGACACAGCCAGGAGCTCTCGTGCGCCTTAAATTGCATTTATTCTGCGAGCCATTGAGCGAGCAGCTATTCTCTATGGCTCGGTTATGCACTCATTTTTCCGCTTTCCTTCTCAATGTGGAGGATCTACGCATCGGTGCGACGCGACCATCAGGATGGGGGGGGTAGCGGTTATAGTGGGTGGCGGGACCTCCTCAACTCATTCACAGGCGTAAAATGGTTTCATCTCTATTCGGATCACTCGACAAACATCCTGCGTGGTCTGCAACTATCGGACAAACGGCACGAAACTACGCTACCTTCCCTGCACAAGCTCTACATACCACAGCCCGGGCCCGGGAAACAACGTGTGCCTTTGGGGAAGGCTGTCGTGTCATTTATGATCTCACGCCAGCTCTCTGGCAATCATATAGCGGTGGAATATGAACGATTGTGCCACATAAATGAACTATGTGGAACAGGTACGGCGTATTCCCATTCCACCACGACTACTCGCTTACTTGTTTGGAATAGGATCTCTTTCTCAGCAGGTGACGATCGAGCTGCTCTCCGATGACGTCCTCCTCGGCATATTTCGTCGTTGTCTGGATCTCACGCCGAAGTTTTGGCCTACGCTCTCGTGCGTATGCGAAAGATGGCGACAAACCGTATTTGGGTCGCCTCTGGGTCTAAGTCTTCGACTCTACTGTACGTATGGGAAGCCTGTTTTGAAGACTCTAGATTTTTGGCCATCCTTGCCTCTCGTCGTGAACTACGGGGGATCTCCTATGCTCGATCCCCCGGCTCTTGAGGACAATGACAATATCATGGCCGCACTCAGGCAGTCTGATCGCGTTGCTTCCATCAACCTTACCGTCACACCCCCGCTCCTGGAGAGTCTTTCCACAATCTCCAAGGCATTTTCGGAACTAGAAGAGCTCGTACTTCTATCCGGAGATAACGTGCAGCTTACCCTCTCCAGCACCTTTCGGTGGGGTCCTCGCCTCCGTACTCTTCACTCGACCAGGATTGGTTTCCCCTCATTGCCGCAACTACTTTCACCCTCCCACGACCTCGTAGATATTCAGCTCCACGAAATTCCAAGTGCTGGGTATTTTTCCCCGGAAGGATTCGCGAATGCCTTGTCCGGAATGACCAATCTTCGAACACTTTCACTTCATTTCCTTTCCCTTCCACCCCGCCGAAACTACCTCGGCTTGCATCCACTATCAGGGGAACGCATCGTTCTCCCTGCGCTTACGTGTCTCAAATATCGAGGAACTAGCAAGTACTTAGACGGCTTAGTGGCTAGAATCGATTCACCTGATCTCGCGGATATCGAAATTACGTTTTTTAGCCAACCCACGATGGACGCTTCCCAACTTGGGAGATTCATAGAGCGGACGGAAATGCAGACGTCACTTATTCAAGCAACGATCCAAACCTCTGGACATGCCATTTCTATCTCATTTACCAGCTCAGGCAATTCTACACCCCTTCGATTACAAATACCGTGCAAGCAGTTAGACTGGCAGTTGTCATCCATGGCTCAAGTTTGCGTCCAATTTTCCCCATTTTTATTCGGTGTAAACAATTTACGCATCAAAGCGCCCCAATCGTCAGGTGGGCAGGATGACGTGGATAGTGAACAATGGCTGGAACTTGTCCGCGCATTTGGCAGTGTGACAGACTTTCAGGTGGCCGACAAACTTTCAACAGGCATCTTGTGTGCTCTGGGTCGAGTCGGCGGGGGGCATGCAACTGTGCTTCCTTCCCTGCGTCTCCTTCATATAGAGAATCCTTTGGAAATGGATGAGCCTTCGTGGGGAGGTCTACTGTCATTCATCGCCTTACGATCGCTCTCAGGCCACCCCGTACAAGTCAATGTGCCATCATACCAGTGCCACATCTGTCATGCCGGTTTCAGACTGCAGCAAGGACTCGAAAGTCACGTAAAAAAACACACATATCGGATCGTGTGCTCATATTGCGACTTCGAGTGTACGGTGGGACACAATGGCCTATTCCGAACACACCTCGCAAAGAATCACCCTGATGTTGCGCTCGACGATGCACTCTCTTCGGATCCTCCTTCGACATCTCCCCTCCCTCTCCAACTTGACGGTTTCGTTAACCGGCACAGTTCTCTACGCGCGCCAGACATTGTCGCCCTCCACCACGGTCACGGCGCACCCCCAATAGCCAGCGTTGTCTAACGACACCCCATCCCTCTTCGTCGAATCCTTCCCACATTCGCCACTACCCGCTCCGCTCCCCACTGGCAATACGTGTGGTAGCACAGTCTACGAACAGCGAGTCTCAGTTTTCCTCTTTTTTTTTTTTTCTTTTTTCAGCCGTACGACAGTGTCGTACGAGATGATTCTGTCTTTGCCCATTGTATTATGTATGAGATGACAATATTGAGTGATCGCCAATTATGCACACAGCGCGCTGTCCAAACCGTACTTTTATCGCTGTGACAAGGACCACTGGGGCCTGGGCCGATTCGGGGCTCAGGGCATCAGCATTCGAACATGTTCCGGGAAATTACTTAAATTGACTTGATACCCGATCAAGTAAAAGCCAGGACCATGTTCGTCAAGTAAAATCCAGTAGGTCTTAGTTGAAGTCGTGTGAATTTGGAACCCCACCCGAGGCGCCCCAGCATGCCCGTGACCAGAGATGTCAACGAGTGTCCGTCAAACAAGTCACTCATGAGTTTGACTCGTCACGTGACGAGTACTCGCGCCTACGAGTACTCGTGCCTGCAAGTCTGCACGAGTACGAGTTTGGATTTTTTCGAGCACGAGTACTCATGTACTCACAGACTTACATGACCTGTTTATGGCCAGCAAATATTTTCCGAGTCAGTCTGTTTTTTTTTGCAGAAGTTGCTACTGTAGTTACATGTGGCCTAGCACTAGCTACTTGTATTGTACATGTATGAAATCCATCCGAATCACCCCACCTTTGTAAGTTGCTGGCATCATAGTTTGGTCGTCAGGCCCCACGGTCACCCGTCGTTGTGCTGGGGTGTTGTTGTTATTACCATTGGCTTTGTCTTGCTGTCGGTGTCTTGGTCAGTGTTGTTGTCGGTCGTTGTCACTCACTGTCATGGCTGACGGGCGTCGTGGTTGTTGATTCATCCAAGGTGTTGTGGTCGTCGTTGCATCCGAGGCTCGTCCACTGCCAGTGCATCACCATCACCCACTGTCTTGCTGTCATTGCTACTGGTGGTATTGATGCACATGGCTTGGCCTACTCATGTTGCCTTCAGCCCCCCAGGCCGGACTGCATATTGCACGAAACCATGAAACTGGCAATCACTGGGCATGGGAACCTTGGCGTCATCCAGTTGGCTCCTTCACAGGAGTTGCTTACGCCATGGCCACAACCCTTGGCCTACACCTGGATGACGACGACGGCTGTGGCAGCAAACCCCCCACCAGCGTGTGGTCAGAACATGACGACAACAAACCCCCACTGGGCCCCATCGGCGATGGGCATATCCGGGTCAACCACGATGCCTAGTGAGGTGACAACACAAAGGCGATGGCACAGGCACTGGCAAGACTAGGACAACAACAACAACAACAACAACAACCACGACGGCCACAACCACGACAACGACAACCATGACGGCCACAACCACGACTATGACAACCACGACCACGATCACGACAACCACAACTATGACCACCTCAATGTGACATGACGTGACAACTGCGGTGATGTGGTGGGGACGACACCATTACATGATGGCAGTGGTGGGCAGCGACGCTAACGGGCATACTTGTAGCAATAGTCAATGTTATTTGTAGTTATTCCTTCTATGTATTTTCTTATTTCCTGAGTGTGAATATGATGAGTACTCGTACTTGTGCTGATGTCATGGTACGTGAAGTGGACTCCTACTTACCAGCTGTGGCGCTCTTAGTAGGATGTAATTAGTCACGGACATCTCGTATCAGTAAGCAGACAGTAGTATCACATGCCGATGTGGCATGACTCATTCCTAGGATAGCGGTAGTAGGGTTCGAGCTCTTATCGCTACTTGTAGTACAGATTTGGGAGGAGCTTTAAAGCATCCTCACACGTGTATAAATAGTGGCTTGTGAAGACCAAGATATGCCATCTTGGTCTTCTTTGAATCACCACTTTCTCTCCTCGTTGTCCGCTTCTCAGTTTGCTTGTCTCTTCCCGAGCAAGTTGTCTTCATCGATATACGCCCAGTGACTTGACTTAGTCCTGGTGCCTCTAGCGTCACGTGCCTCGATAAGCGCTGTGTACCTGTGGGAATAGTCACGTGACTCGTGACTTGATATTCGCTAAGTTGTGAACGCCCTTTCGTCGTCCAAGTCGGACTAATGCTCGTGGTGGCGTTACAGCTGAGATGCGAGTACTCGTGTCTCAAACGGGTACTCGCACTGTGAGTACGAGTGTTGGTCTGAAAAATTTGATGAGTACTCACACTGGCGAGTATGAGTCAAGTACGAGTGGCTGGTCAGGCATATCTGACGAGTACTCATACTCACAAGTATAACTCGTTGACATCTCTGCCTCTGGCCCCCCTGCAAATCTAGTACCTCAGGACCTCATAAATAGGTTCATTGATGAGGAATCACGCCTCTCCGGTCCCCCAGCATCTTTTACCAAGATAGCCCCTGTCAAAAACCACTTGCCTCCACATGATCGTGCGTCGCAGGCATTGGGCAGCTCTGCATCTTCGGATGTAATCTGCCACTACTGCAAGCGGCCTGGCCATAAAAAGCCAGACTGCTACAAAGGCAAACAGGACCAAGAGAACGCCAATAAAGGGAGGGCTGGGCAGCGAGGGAAAGCTGCTCAGAATACCATATCTGAGGTGCCGGACTCCATTCCGGCAAACAGGTTTGCTGTGGCCAATAGCATACCTGTACTGTTACAATTTTCTCTTCTTCTCCTCTTATCTTTCTGTTTCTTGTGACTCGCATTCGATGCCCAACTTCCATTGTACTTTTATGATACAATCCGCTTCGATCCATGCCTCGGCCCTTATCTCGCGCCTAGCGCACGACCATTACGACGCCCCATGGTGCGACTTCCAGAACCTGCTGATGACTTCTGATACACGTGTCATCCCGCGGAATTCCCTTGTTCTCTTTTCATACTTTCCCCTTGTTAGCTCTCTAGGACCTGGATCCTAGGATCGCACCATATGTTTGTCTCTGACAAACATCGTGTACTAGTATATAAGTCCCACGCTACCTAGCTTGTACGGTAGACTTGACTTCTTGTGTAATACCACACCGCTGTCTATTCTCACGATCCGATCCTTTGAGTCGCACTTTCACTTGACTCCCCGTCTTCGCTCACCCTTGCGCTTGAGCCTTACTCCGCTATTGTCCTTGTGTCCACGGAGACCAAGTGACACTTGTTCACCCCCGAACTGAGTCGTAACTGACTCTATCCCGTCCTGTTACTGTCCGAGACTTAACCGAAGTACACGTCGTACTTAATGCCCCTGTGGTGGCATTACATTAAGTCAAGTCTCTCACAGTGGCGACACCTAGTCGCGCCAGATCCAAGTTCCAGCCTGAGTACATCACTCAGCTCGCAACCGACGAACTCTCCGACCGCGTTAAAGGAGCAGCTGTCTGGGCAGAAATCAACAACGTTGAAGGGTACTACATCTTCAACCCAAAAAAGAAAGAGTATCACCAGATCCATTACCTTGAGGACAAACACCTCTGGGCTTATATTGATTACTCGCCGAACGAATGAAGCTGGTATACTATCGGACCAGTACCGCTTGAGCTGAACGTCGGACCTCTAAAAAGTCACAATCCAAAAGGGATTGACGTTGACTCCGACCCGGATAATTCACCCAGTGTCTCTGTACCAACAACCACGTTCACCCCCTCCCTGTTCATAAATCCCCCCAACCTACCAGGGTCTCAACCCACACCCCAGTCCATGTCGCAGACCCATGCCTCGGCCAGCACGACCCTTACCAGTGGAGGACCAGCTCCTTCTGGTAGTGGAGGCACTCCTAGCGGCGGCCCGTCAGGTGGAGCAGCGGCTCCTGGAAGCAGAAGCGCAGCTCCTGGAGGAAGTCTCCCGAGTGGCAGCGCTGGTGGAGGAAGTGCGCCAGGCGGTGGAGGAGGCGGTGCAGGTGGCAGAGGAAGCGGGGGCAGTGGAGCAGGTGGCACTCCTATTCCCCCTGCCGGAGCCGCACCAGCCACAGTCCCACCCGCACCTGGAGGACACGGACGCTTAGGAGGGAACCCGCACCCTGAGTTCAACGGAGACCGAGAAAAAAGCAAGGCGTTCATACTAGCCTTCAATCTCTATCAAGAGATGAACCCCACTGTCAACCAACTTGCCATCCCCTACCCCCGCACCATGACCTTCCTGTCCTATATCCGAGGACCGTTGGTTGACGACTGGGTTACCGAGCAGTTCGACTGGCTCGAAGGACAACATAACACGGGGGTCTTAATGACTGAGCTAAACCTGTGGAACACAGTCCGTGATTGGTTCGTACAAGCATACACCGATACGGCAGAATGAACGAAAGCTCAAAAGAGTCTGCAAACTCTTTTGATGAAAGGCGAAGACATTGACACTTACATTGCCACCTTCTCAAACCTGACCCACAAAGCGGGATATAACCCTGACGAAGCCACGACCCTGGAAATGTTCCAGGATGGGCTTCCAAACCAGTTAGTCATTAACGCCACATGCTTCCATCATCCAATCACTTGGGATGATTGGAAGGTGGCTGCTCATCTTCAGCAAACTGAATATATGGTGTTAAAGGACTGGTTGGGGAAGAATAAACCCCAACGCGGAAAGAAGAGCAGACACAGCCGAGAGCAGTGGGTCCAGGCTCTCCACCAGAACAGAAACCCAAACGCCATGGATGTTGGACATGCCAGAGCCTCCGTGGCACTTACCGACGGAGACAAAGCCCAGCTTCAGAAGGAGGGATGATGTTTTAGATGTCGTGCTCAAGGGCACCTGTCATGTAACTGCCCACAAAAGGGAACGCGCGCGGCTACTGCCCCCACCTCCGGACCATCCTCCCTTACCACGACTCCAAACGTACCAACTCCTGCCATCCATTCTATCACCGTATCTTCTAATTGCGTACTTTCGAATGAAGAACAGGCGGATGTGCAGATCGCTGCGATGAAAGCGCAGACGCAGGAGGTCAGGGACCTCATGGTGGACAAACTGTTTGCACGAGAGGATTTTCTCGATGCTTGAACCCAGCGGCCTGGGCTAGAGCGTTAAACTTAAACGTGTACACTAGCAGATATCGATCCATGCGAATCCCAGTTTTGTTCAAATCTGCACACACAACAGCTGAACGACAAGTCCTAGTGGACTCAGGAGCAACTGACAATTTCATTTGTTCGACACTGCTCAAACGACTACAGATATCCACCCGAGATGTCTCGCATCCCATCCGTATTTGGAATGTAGATGGGATGAACAATCAAGACAGGGAGATCACGCAATACACCGATCTCACCGTGAGAACAGGGAAGGAGACCAAGACGCTTCGTTTCCTAATCACAAACTTAGGAAGAGATGAAGTGATCCTCGGGTACCCCTGGTTCACAGCTTTTGAGCCACAGGTACGATGGGGAGAAGCGACATTGAACGAGGAGTTTCAACCAGTCGTCATTTCCAGCCTTCACCTGTCAGATGAAGCCACGCCTATGGAAGCATCCATATGAGCATTGGAGACGTATGAACTTGACGAGGAGGCGTGGGAGCAGCTCATGAACGATGAGCGGGACCCCCATATCGCATTTATACGCAAAACCATGACGGCATCAGAACTAGCACAACGAGAGGCGGCCCGTAAACCGGAACGTACCTTCGAAGAGATGGTACCTGCTGAATACCAGAATCACGCTAAAGTATTCAGTGAAGAAGCATCCCACAGGTTCCCTCCTTCACGAGTATGAGACCATGCCATAGACCTCCTCCCGAATGCTCCGCCCACACTAGACTGCAAAGTCTACCCACTCGCCCTGAACGAGGAAGAGGCTCTCACAACCTTCCTCACCAAACAGCTAGAAAAAGGGTACATCAGACCCTCAAAGTCAGCCTATGCATCACCATTTTTCTTTATTAAGAAAAAGATGGGAAGCTCCGGCCCGTTCAAGATTATCGACGGTTGAACGAAATCACCGTCCGAAACCACTATCCGCTCCCCCTGATCCCAGAACTCATTGACCGCATACGCGGGGCCAAACTCTTCTCCAAGCTAGACATAAGATGGGGATACAATAACGTCTGAGTCAAAGTGGGGGATGAGCACAAAGCTGCATTCAAAACCAACCGAGGGCTGTTTGAGCCGTTGGTCATGTACTTTGGCCTCACCAACTCCCCATTGACATTCCAGAGCATGATGGACTACATCTTCCGAGACCTCATCCTACTTGGAGAAGTGATAGTCTATATGGATGACATCCTGATCGCCACCACCATTAACCACACCCACCATCGAGAAGTGCTACATGAGGTTCTACGCCTATGCAAAGAACACAACTTGTACGTTAAACCCAAAAAGTGCGAGTTTGAGGTATACGAGATTGA
Organism: Lactarius sanguifluus; assembly: GCA_021527775.1. Classification (NCBI taxonomy): domain Eukaryota; kingdom Fungi; phylum Basidiomycota; class Agaricomycetes; order Russulales; family Russulaceae; genus Lactarius; species Lactarius sanguifluus. The sequence goes on from JAKEYF010000246.1 coordinate 59,766, forward strand.
GTATCTCGGCCTCATCATCGGGCACAGAAACATACGCATGGACCCTGTTAAAGTGTGAGGAGTCCTGGCATGGCCCGCCCCAAAAAGCCTGCGGGAAGTATGCGCATTCCTTGGATTCTGCAACTTCTATCGGCAGTTTATCCGAGGATTCTCCTCCCTCGCAAGGCCACTCCACGACCTCACAAAAAAGGATACGCCGTGGAGGTGGGACCAAGACCAACAGGATGCGTTTGACAATATCCGGCGAAGTATTGGCTGAGAACCAGTGTTACTATTCCCTGACCTCGCCAAACCATTCGAGTTGGAGGTAGACACGTCGAACGTAGCCCTCGGAGCTGTGCTGAATCAGCTCAGGCCAGACCAGCGAATACACCCAGTAGCATTCCACTCAGAGTCCCTGAGTGAGGCTGAACGCAACTACAACATTTATGACCGAGAACTACTCGCCATAGTGAAAGTGCTGAGAGCTTGGCACACGTACCTTCTCAGCTCGCCCCATAAAATCATCATCCACACTGACCATGCCAATCTGCAGTACTGGAAAGACCCACGAAAAATCAGCCGAAGAGTGGCATGCGAATTCTTGGAGCTGTCCAAGTACGATTTTGCGCTAAAACACGTACAGGGCATCAAGAATGGTTGCGCAGATGCCCTCTCACAGCGCACGGATTACGCACCCAACTTAGAGGACAACAACAACGTTATTGTCCTCCCTGCAGATCGGTTCATCCGCGCAACCCAGATGTCAATGCACGACATGGACATCTGGATGCAAATCTCACAAAACATGGATGAGAAGGAAGTCCTGCACTGGGTAGAACCCCACAATCTGAAGAAGTTGGGAGGTCTTTGGTGGAAGAACGACGCTCTCGTTGTCGTGGGCGACAACAACCTTAAACGGGGGGTAATTACCTTTTTCCACGATACACCCAGCATGGGCCACCCAGGTATCGCAAACACATTGGAGTTGTTGTGACACGATTACTGGTGGCCAGGCATGTGGAAGGATGTTGAAGAATATGTCAAAGGCTGTGCTACATGCCAGTCTAACAAAATCAACCCCCACCGACAGAAGCCACATCTCTTCCCCATTATGTAACGCTCATGTGGGCGTTCTTTGCACAATCTGCGGGACTCGACCTAATGAACACAGAGGCTGGCGAACCTCCTTTGGTAACGACCAGCAATCGTCATAAGTGACGATAATAACAAGAAGTTGGCAGTCATGCACGACTTGTAGCGGAATGCCTCACTTAAGGGCAACAAGGAAAGAAAGGGAAACTGTGGCGGGGATGGGCTCCGAGGCACACACAGCTGAGTAGAGGGGGGAATCAAGGCTCTATACTCCTACTTCTGGCGTGACACTCCAAGAAGTTAAGCTAACGTCTACAGGTGCAACCGTGCACTACTTATACTAGGAGAAGGGGCTTTCAAGCTCCACTTCAATGACCGAAACCCTAATACAACTGATAACGTCCAGCCAATGGCATAAGGCCCTCTCGGCATGAGTCAGCGATAAGGAAACATGCGGCAGATAAGCAACACGTGTCATAAATCTAGACTCTGGGTCATTCCAGACCCTCTTACTAGACCTGGCCTAGGCATCTCGCCTCTAGGCCCTTCCAGACTCTTGGCATCAGCGGGTCACGTGCTGGGATCACGTACTGGCGCCTCCTCCCTAGGCGGTGCTTGCGCGCCTCCGGGGCAAACCATAACACATTACCACAGACCCTGACGCCGAACCATTTGAAGTCGTAACAATGGACTTCATCACAAAGTTACCCCCATCGAATGGATACGACTCCATCCTCACCATCACCAACCACGATTGCTCGAAAGTGGCCATCTTCATCCCGTGTAATGAGATGATTACCGTGGAAGGAGTGGCACGACTCTACCTTCACCACGTGTATCCACACTACGGCATCCCCTGAAAGATGATCACGGATCGAGACCCATGCTTCATGTCCGCCTTCATGAAGGACTTGTGTAAGACGCTGGGAATCCGTCAGAACATCTCCTCCACATACCATCTGCAGACTGATGGGCAGTCGGAACGCACTAACCAGTGGCTGGAACAGTATCTCCGCCACTGGAGTAATGTGCAACAGGATAACTGGGCAGAGGCACTTCCAGTAGCGCAATTCGCGCACAACTCGTGGCCAAACGCCACAACTAAACATTCCCCATTCTCATTGATCATGGGGTGGGAACCACACACCACGTGGACATCAAAACCCACATCAACCCCATCTGTTGATCAACAGCTGGAAGAGATGGGCGACAGATGCCAGCACGTGCAAGACTGCATCAAGCATGCGCAAGAGCTTATGGCAAAGAGGGGGAAGACGCGCTTCATACCTTACATGGAAGGCGCCCAAGTATGGTTGGAGGGGACGAACCTCCGGACCTTTTACCCTACCGCAAAGCTCGCCCCAAAGCGCCACGGACCGTTCCGAATCAAGAAAGTCTTGTCGGCAGTCTCTTACAAACTAGATCTCCCGAAGACGTGGAAGATACACCCCGTGTTCCATGTGAACCTCCTTACACCATACAAGGAGACGGAACTCCATGGAGCTAACTTCACGCGACCCCCACCTGACCTGATCGAAGGAGAAGAGGAGTTCGAAGTGGAGCGCGTGTTACAATCTCGCCTCCATGGCCAAGGGCGCAAACTTCAGTTCTTGATCCAGTGGAAGGGATTTCCCATGAGTGACAGCTCGTGGGAACCACTTGATAATGTTCACCATGCACCTGACCTAATCGCCGAGTTCTACCAGCAAAATCCTACCACCGAAGGGGCTGGACGAAAGATATAAAAGATGCACCCCCTTCACCCACTCTCATTGTCAATGATCATCCCTGGAAACCTCATGTCTGACACACCCGTTGTCACTACTGTACCCACTCGTCCCCCGTCTCAGATCATTCTCGAAAACCTAACGGTACCGTCCCAAGAGGCTGGTATCCCAGTCATGGGATATGACGCCTACACCCCCTACTCACGCATCGTCACTCCAGAACCTCTGCCAGAATTTATACTTGACCCCAACACCTCCCTATCTACTATACTGAACCGGCTGAGTCGCCGGAGCCCCCTGAACCTACATCCCCACCCCCACTCGTCTCACCGCCCACATTGAGCACACTCCATGTACCCGACCTCCCGCTACCCCCATTCCCACCTGGCATAGACCATGTATTTACCCCTCGCCCCACGGTGGAGCTCACTGTCCCCGACCGTTGCTACACCCTCCTCAACGACGAGGATGAGGACAAGTTGGGGGAACCGGGCATCCCGTACTTTCTCAACAACCCCACCTCCCCACGCTTCCACCTGCTCATGATTGGAGAGCCGGGCAAGAAGGAGGTGGCACGGTACATCTATTACCGAAAAGATTACCAGGAAGTCGTGGGAACTATGGGCAAGGGAGAACCCTGCTACGTCATGTCTGTCTATCTGCGCACTGTCCAAGCTAACCAACTTCCACAACACATAACGGACCAGCAGGTGGACTTGTTCCACCCTCATGACCCTCGTCGTATCATGATCGACGAGGTCATCTCCTCTCTCCACTACCCCACACTCCATGCGGACATCTCCCATTTGCGCACCTGTCTTGAGGCACAAGATGCGCTCAAGGTGCACTGGGATGACCTTTGCAGGTTAGAAGCAGAAGCGACAAAGGACCAATTCCACCTCGACATGAACATGTCAAGCATATGGAAAAGGTTGCAGTATGCCCGAATCATCCCCCTCATCAGCGATTGATATGTGGAGCTGATGACCAAACCCACACATCCCCGCCACTCATCTGAGCTCCACGCCGATAGTGCGGACGAGATGCCACTGCTACCATGTACTGGAGGACCTAGCGAGATGCTGCGCCTTCAAGGGGAAGGCAGCACGTGTCGTTGCAGGTGTTACGAGTGTCGGTCCAAGGACCACCTCGTAAGAGATTGCCCCAAGTGAGGGCGGAGGGACGCATGCCAGTGGTGTGGCAGTCTCACCCATCGCGTGGACGTCTGCCTCATAAGGCGATTGTCCCCGATGTCCACCAGGTACGAGAATCCCACGCCGCATACCCGCTGGTGTGGGAAGTGTCTCGACTGGAAGGCGACACATGACAAGATCGATTGCCCCCAGTATGAGGGATGTTGTAAGTGTGGCCGCAGGGGGCGCCACATGTTCTTACGTTCCCATACCTGCCCCCATTCCCCTTCTCCTGACCCTGCTACTGTTATCCCCGAGGAGGACTGTTACTATACCAGTGACTAGTCGAAGTCGTGGCAACTTCGAGTCTGACAGGGGGGTAATGTTACGATTTTCTCTTCTTCTCCTCTTATCTTTCCATTTCTTGTGACTCGCATTCGATGCCCAACTTCCATTGTACTTTTATGATATGATCCGCTTCAATCCGTGCCTCGGCCCTTATCTCGCGCCTAGCGCACGACTGTTACGACGCCCCATGGTGCGACTTCCAGAACCTGCTGACGACTTCTGATACACGCGTTGTCCTGCGGAATTCCCTTGTTCTCTTTTCATACTTTCCCCTTGTTAGCTCTCTAGGACCTGGATCCTAGGATTGCACCATATGTTTGTCTCTGACAAACATCGTGTACTAGTATATAAGTCCCACGCTACCTAGCTTGTATGGTAGACTTGACTTCTTGTGTAATACCACACCGCTGTCTATTCTCATGATCCGATCCTTTGAGTCACACTTTCGCTTGACTCCCCATCTTCACTCGCCCTTGCACTTGAGCCTTACTCCGCTATTGTCCTTGTGTCCATGGAGACCAAGTGACACTTGTTCACCCCCGAACTGAGTCATAACTGACTCTATCCCGTCCTGTTACCGTCCAAGACTTAACCGAAGTACACATCGTACTTAATGCCCCTGTGGTGGCGTTACATGTACCAAAGAGCCGTCTATTTACTATAGTAAATGGCTCTGGAAAAATAGAGGAGGTACATGAGGTACCTCAGGTTTCCCTTTACATGATGAGTGCAAACCACATTCAAGTAGCATCAAAATGAATGATGGACAGTGGAGCATCAGCACATTTCACCCCACATGTTGAGGACTATGACACCTACACTCCTCACAAAGGTATCGAAGTCCTACTTGGTGACAGCTCTCTGCTTAAGAGCTTTGGCATGGGTACAGTTACTATCCGCACCAATCGAGGCTTCAACCTCAAAATATCAAATGTGTTCCATCTCCCCAACACCCACTCACGTATACTATCCACCAGTGCCCTGGCAGAAAAGGGAGCTATAGTTAGCTTTGACTAGTGTTTCGGCAGCTCAAGCTAACCGGTGGCTGAAGCCGAAGCCACAGCCAGCAGCAATCCCCGCCAAGCCAAGCCACATGTAACCGAGCTGGGCATTTTTAGCCAGCTCCGATTGAGCTGGCTACTTCTGGCTAACCTCACTAAGCTGGCCATAGCCGCGCCTCCCTTGACGACGTCCATGACTCTATGTGCACCGCACTTGTCTCGTTCACTCATCCTCACCATCTGAATCCTTACCCTCACACATCCAGACAGGTTTCGCATCCTCTTACACTCACCTTGGGTCGGGACAGACTGGCAATGCACTGGTCCTGCAGCCACACTTTTGCCTCCATCGTCAAGGAATTGGACGACGATCTTACCTGCACGGTGAGTATTTTTTTCGCCATTGTCACAGCTCATTGACTCATAACTAACATCCACATTTATACAGATATGCCGCCTCGTTCCCATTGAAGATGACATATCCATCCTAGATGATGCCCAACAGCCCCTCCGCTCTTTCCATGAGAAGTCCATCGCCCTCAATTGGCATACCGTGTTGTCATTGGGTTTCCACGCCTCGATTTGTGTATGCCCACCTGCCATTTCTCCGTTTTGGAATACTGACCGGCCCCGTCCTAGCTTCCTCGGGATGGCCGACTTCGTTCATCGTGTCACACTCTCTCCTTTTTGCTTCTCACCCTCAAAACCATCGCAGAACATGTCACTACATCGCTGGTCTCCACCCTCTTATGACTCCCCTCCACAACATGCCAGTTCATTTGCTTCTTCAGAAGACCGACATCATTTGCGACTTCCATGAGGACGCCAGCTGGCACCCTCAAGCTGCTCCGTAACTCACACCAATGGTCATCAAGCATACAGAAGCGTTGCTGAAGGGTTGATAGAATGGATGCCCGTGGGCCACTTAGGGTTTAGGGGGGGGAGCAAAATCAGTGAGCGAAGCAAGCTGATGAGCGAGTGCGAAAGGTACCAAGGGAGGTGGGGGCTACCCAGCTCCAACCCTTTCGCATTTATGCTCATCAGGGTACCTTTTCAAGAGGAGTTTGAACTCCAGCCACCGGGAGCGCGAAGCGCGACCCAGAGAGAAAATACGTGGGGGTCAACGGAAAGGAATCGTAAACTACGTGCGACCCCGAAGGGGGCGCTTCAATTCCTAGTCGAGCCAACCATAATTAGCCATGCAAAGCTATATAATCATAGGGTTGGGTTAATGACTTACCATTGGGGCGTTGAAACGGGGACAGGGGTAATACTGCGTATGGGGTAAGAAGTTCCATCAAACTCCGCAGTCACGTACCTGCATCCTGGGGAATCCCAAGGGGAATCCCAAGATCCGTCGATCCAGGTCCAACCTTTCGCGCCAATTACCAGGTTCTAGGGACATTGCCGTGCTTCTGAAGAAGCAGAAACCCCCCTAAAGGGGATACGACCAGATGGGGTAAGGGGTCAGGCACAAAGCCCGATCGAATCTACTCGGGACTCAGGGACACTGTAAAGCCGGGCTGAGAGTACGCCGGAGTGACGTCACAGGCGCCTACCACTTGAACCACCACCCGTTTATGTTTAGGGTGGGTGGTGCGAAATCGCGCGATAGCACGATTGAGCTGATGAGGGAAGCGAAAAGTACCAAGAGTGGTGGGAGCTACCCAGCACTGACCCTTTCGCTTATATGCTCATCAGGGTACTTTTCAAGAGGAGTTTAAACCAGCCTCCTGGGAGCGTGATAGCGCGACCTGTGGAGGGGAATCAGTGGGGGTCAACTGAAGGATATGGAGAAACTACATGCGACCCCGAAGGGGGCGCCTCCATTCCGGCACTTGCAATTCATAGGGGGCTAATTTAATTCGGTTAGGGGTTCACCCTAAGGTTCAGGGTTAAAATTTCCCTAATATTTCACATATATGAGAAATAAATATACATGACATATCCACTGAACCCTGATAGGGCCACGTATACAAGATGCATGGATACGCGGCACTGTTATCATACTGTATAGTGCCGCGTATACTGACATCTTGTATACGCGGCCCTATTATGGTTCGGCGCATATGCCATTCGATCGGCAACACAATAAAACATATAGTTCGAGTACAAATAGGGCCGCGTATACAAGATGGATGGATACGCGGCACTGTTCTCATACTGTATAGTGCCGCGTATACCGACATCTTGTATACGCGGCCCTATCAGGGTTCGGCGCATATGCCATTCGATTCGCAACACAATAAAACCTATATTTCGAGTACAAATAGGGCCGCGTATACAATATGTCCGTATAAGCGGCACTGTTATCATACTGTATACTGCCGCGTATACCGACATCTTGTATACGCGGCCCTATCAGGGTCCGGCGCATATGCCATTCGATTGGCAACACAATAAAACATATATTTTGAGTACAAATAGGGCCGCGTATATAATATGTCCGTATACGCAGCACTAACAGTGCCGCATATACCGACATCTTGTATATGCGGCCCTATTAGGGTCTGGCGCACATGGAGATCGACTCGCAACACAATAAAACCTATATTTCGAGTACAAATAGGGCCGCGTATACAATATGTCCATATACGCGGCACTGTTAGTGCCGCGTATACCGACATCTTGTATACGCGGCCCTATCAGGGTTCAGCGCATATGCCATTCGATCGGCAACACAATAAAACCTATATTTCGAGTACAAATAGGGCCGCGTATACAAGATGTCAGTATACGCGGCACTATGCAGTATGAGAACAGTGCCGCGTATCCATGCATCTTGTATACGCGGCCCTATTTGTACTCGAAATATAGGTTTTATTGTGTTGCCGATCGAATGGCATATGCGCTGAACCCTGATAGGGCCGCGTATATGGACATATTGTATACGCGGCCCTATTTGTACTCGAAATATAGGTTTTATTGTGTTGTGAGTCGATCTCCATGTGCGCCAGACCCTAATAGGGCCGCGTATACAAGATGTCAGTATATGCGGGCCGGCGGCACTATATAGGATGGTAGCAGTGCTGCATATACCAAGATATATGAGATGCAGATATACACAGCACTATAAAGTATGATAACAGTGCTGCATACTATATCTGAATAGTATACAAGACTCTGGTACCAAAACCCTATATTAGTACCATAGAAGTACCATAAGGTTAGGGTTTGTATGGGGCAATATCTGTATCTGACCCATATATTGCATATAAAATTTTTGGCACTATTTTTAGTAGGGTTAGGGTTTAAACCAGGCAGTGGCTTTTAAATACATAAATGTAGCTTTCATGATGATCTGCAGGTCTTCCCTCTGTATCCTATCTGCAGTCAACAGAATAGTCATGTGGCCTATGGGTGTAACACAATCTATATTTCTATTATGTATTACTGTGACTTCAAGCAGAAGAGCTGTACTGTACAGTGGCGAGTGAGCAACGTGAACAAGCCATGCTGTACAGTACAGCTCTTCTGCTTGAAGTCACAGTAATACATAATAGAAATATAGATTGTGTTACACCCATAGGCCACATGACTATTCTGTTGACTGCAGATAGGATACAGAGGGAAGACCTGCAGATCATCATGAAAGCTACATTTATGTATTTAAAAGCCACTGCCTATAGTAGGCTATAGCAAGTCAAATGATTAGTGTTGCCGAAGTCTCAAGGAGGGGTAGGGCTGTACACCATACCGTATACGGCATATGGCTGTAAGGTGACGGTGCTGGTATGGTGATGGGGAAACCATAAACCATACCCATAAGATGTTGGTTTGAGACCCAACGGCATGGCATAGGGTTCTATATGGCCATAAATGGTGGTATATGGTGGACAGTGGGTACTACAATATATTTTGTTCTAAATGACAAAACCTTGGACAAAACTTATATCAAATCACTCTGTCAATGGGAACTTGGGCCAACCGAAGGCGATGTTTGACTAGCATCAAGGTGTGGGTGGTGTCACCAAGTCAGGGTGGAGACTTGCACGTCGCATGAAAACGGTGTCACTGCCACCAGAGAAGATGTGTTCAACTGCAACGGCAGACCCTAAGACAATGCCTTGAATTGTGTACAGCCAAAGGAAGTGAAAACAACTCACCAGGAATAGCCCAGGACGTCCCGAGAAAGATGGTACAGATTGGGAAATTGGGCACGTCTCCCCAACCACCAGTCAAGTAGGTGGGAATGTGGAGGTAAGGTAAAGAGGTGGCATAGGGGAAGTGAGATGCAGAGACAATCAAGTAAGACAAACAGTCAATGGGAGATGAGCACAGAAATGAGACACCGAAGTGGATTAACTGTGAAAGGTAGTGAGCAAACGAGAATAACAATCAAAGGGGGGCTGAGACATGATGACGCACTGACAATACGACTCCTCTTCCGAATCCAATGGCAGTGCACAGACTCTGACAACATCTTGTGGGTGGCCAAAGGCAGCTGAGAGCGAACTTGACATGCTTGAAAGAGAAATGAGAGATGAGTGATGTGACAGGGTGTTGAGGGACAAAGATGACACGAGGCAGCAGGGATGTGCGGCCTGTCTACGGGTGGCTATTGAGTGTCTTGCAAAGGGGTCAGTGTTGATGGCAGTCCATGGTGACAAGAGGCAGGGCAAGCAAAGGTGAAGGAGACAAGGAGAGAGAGAAGGGGAGTTGTCGAGATTGATAGCAAGGAGCAAGCTGTGGTGAGACGATATGACCGATATGGCAACCCAGCCATGTGATGTCGGACCGAGACTGAAAACACTGAAACCAGAGCCGTGCAGCCACGAGAAGGTCAGCGTCTTGTGCATAGTCTGCCATCAAGCCTTCATATAGAGTGTGAGGGTGGAAGCCAGGCGGAAGGAACAGGCATAAGAGGCAAGGAACAACAACTTGGAATATGAGGGAAAGAAAAGGGAGAAAAGCTTGGAGAAAAGTGTTTGAGGCAAGGTGAGGTTTGATTCAAGGTTTGATTCGAGCAAAGAGAAAGGTAGTGGCATGGAAACAATGTTCAAGATAATGGACAGGCTTTGACTAACTCTGAGATGGCTGAAACTGAGGTCAGCCAGCAGTGGTTTCAAGGCGAGCTCAAAGTTGGTTGATGCACACAGCACACAGCTTGGGTTAACTACTATCATGTATGGGCTATTGCAATTGCACAACCTTGTGCAACTTTCAAAGATTGGGATAGATCACTGCTTTCCCAACATCCTTTGAGCCCAAAAATATTACACTATGTACAGTGGGTTGTGTAGATACAGGATCAGCCAAAAAAAGGGGAATCAATTGGTGACTGCAAAGGGAAAGTAAACAAAAAAGTAGGGGGGTCGCTTTTGAGAGGTTTCTGTGCGTGCAGATCCCAACGATCTTCCAGAAATATTCAAGATCTGCCAAGCTAGGGTGTTAGGGCATATAAAGAAGACTTCCTATGATGATTTTGGACTCACCAAGCTGATGCGATCAACTTGTGGAAGGGAAAAACTGAAAAATGTCCCAGAGGGTGACAGGGATGTGATGCAAATTCAAACTCCTTTTGAAGATGGGTCAGCATTCTCGGGAATGGAAAGAATTGCCAACCGCTTACCCGCTTGCCATATGCTGCTGATCGTGTGACTATTTGTGACAAAAAGTTGCAGATGTGCATGCAAACTTGTATGTATTCTGAACCCTCAAATAAAATAGAAATAAATACAAAAAAATCTTCAGAGGATGTAAAATACCATTGGCTATGAGTATGTACAAATTTTAGTAGCTATGATGAGTTGTTGAGATTCCAGAAGCAATTTAGTGTTTTTCGTGCAATAGCCCATACATGATAGTATGTATGTGGTAGTGTTGGTAATATGAGAGCCATACAAACCGTACTACGCCGTTGACAGCTGTACAACTATGGGTGTCTTACAGGGTTATCCCGTACCAGATCCCGTACCATTCACCAAGGGTTTCAGATACCAATGGTATGGATATGGTAGCTGTAATATGGGTGCCATTGAGCTGTCAATATGGTAATGGTGTACAGCCCTAGGGGGGGGCAGGACCAGAAAAAAATACCTGGGGTCAAACTTCTGTTTTTCAATAGGGGCTGAACCCCCCACCACCACCCACCTTCCTTTTATGGTATATTTTTCCCATGTATATTTTTTTTTCTCAATATGCTGATTGTATTCAGCAAGGGCCCAGGTTTAAATACACAAGAACCCTACTAAGCTAAGGTATGCAGGGGAAAGGTAGAGTGGAAGAGCGAGGGACAAGATGAAGCAGGATAGGAGGAGGGGTGTGAAGCATTGCTTGCAGTTGTGCAGGCCTCTGCAGGGTATGAGATGTTGTATGCAGGCCCCTGCCAATTGTAGTGATGTCAGGTCCAGTTACCCAAACCAGAAAAAAACTGGAACCCAACTGGACCACAACCACAAACAACTGGACTTCCAGTTGTGGTTGGGGCCCAGCACAGCAACATGCAGTTGTCGTCGCTGTGATTGTGTCACGTTCTCCAACCAGTTGCAACCATTTTTGCATTGACTCTGTGGCATTCAACGTGGGTGGTACTGTAGCAAAGAACACTATGTAGAATTCAACAAGTACTACTATAACAAAACTATAGGACCTGTTATCCCTGCCCCCTGCTGCTGTTGTGCCACCACTGTTGTCTGCTGTGTCATCTTGAGTTGTTGTTGTCGTTGTTGCTGTGTGGGGCAATTTGTGGGCTTGCGACCATTTGATGTTGCCTTGCAGGTGCTGATGTCGTCATTGTTGTAATGGTCGAGTGGACACTCCATCCAAGTCCATCATTGTGGTTGAGCTGTCATCACTGTTCTGGCTGCTGGTGTCATACCAGAGTCACATGGTTTGGGGCAGACGCAAGTGGACTTGCATTGTTGGCGGACTTGAGTTGGCAGGACAGCGCCTGTGGTTGGTAGGTTGACTTGGGGCCATGCTTCATTTTGTTATTGTTGTGGTTAGTGTGGTGTTGGCGGGGTTGCTGTTTGTGCTGTCGTAGACTACTGGGTGTACACCGAGGATGAGGCTGAGTCATGCACGTCACATGTCCCTAAAGTGTGCATTTCCCAATTTGTGCCTGGCCCGAGTGATCACCACAATTTGCCAGTTTTGTTTGCAGTCTGAATTCCTTGCTTACTGTATCACAGCCACAGCAACGACAATGTAGCAATGAGCCTCAAGGCCTCAAGCTGTACGCACCACCAACTGCCCCCAGTCCAGTTGTGTCACCCAGGCTGACGATGACGACACAAGGCAGCACATTGTTTCAACCACAACCAACTCGACAACAGTGCCAGTGACAGCATGGTGAAGACCAAGCAATGTCAAACAATGCTGACGACGACTGACTATCCAACTTGTCAACGGTGACAGTGAGATGAAGACCAAGTGACAACACCAACGATGCAAGTCACACAGATGACGCACATACCATCATGTAGGGAGTCTGAGATGTGACAACAGCGAGGGGCAGTGATGCCGCAGTGGGCTTTGCTACATAGTTTTACAGTATACTATTCAGTAGTAGTACCATAGTAATAACCCACAGTATAGGGCAACGTCCCTATACCATGGTGTTGAGGCATACACCACAGGTCTGACCTGCACCCACAGTATGCCCATGTCCTGCCTGCATCATTCCCTACTGGCAGTGGGGCTATGCCAGTTGGAACCAGTTTCAACCACCTACAATCAGTTGCACAACCGATGATAATTGGTCAGTCATGGTCTGGTTGTTGGTTGGGCAATTGCCACGAAAAGGCCAACTGGTTCAGGTTCCAGTTGTGGCCAAAATGGGTTTAGAACTGGACCTGACTGGACCTGACATCACTAGCCAATTGTGGATATGCTGGTATCAAATGGCTAGGGCTGTGCACAAGTGCAGCAATGTTGGGAACAGTGGGCTGCACAGAGCAACTGGGTTGAGAGTGGTTGCCAACAGTTGTGCATGCTTCTGCATGATGTGAAACTTCACATAGGTGGCCACCTGGGTCAGGAACATGTCAGTGTTGAAGGGCTAAGGCCATGTGTGGGTGCAGCAAGGTCAGGGAGGGAAATGGTGAGCCTCACTGGGTCAGGTGGTCACTGGTGGTCAGAAATGGTTGCACATGCTCCTGTGTGGCACAACATTGCACATAGGTGGCCACCTGTGTTGGGAACGTGTCATGTTCAAGTTGCTAAGGCTGCACACAAGTGTGGCATGCAGGGGGGAATGCAAGGGGTGAGCTGCTCTGAGCTCTGAAATGCAAGGAGTAATCTCTATTCTAAAATTTATAAGGTGTAAGGTTGTGTATACTGTAAGCTAAGGAAAGCTAAACAGGGGAAAAGAGCATTTATGATTTAGAGTCAAGGGGATTGACAGTAGGGTAGACACCAAGCTCAGAAATCAGACGCAACAGCACAGTGGTTGCATCCAAGTGAGCAAATGTGGTAGTGGTGATACCCAAAGCTGCTGGTGAGCACTTCTAGTGCAGCTTGAGATCCTTGGGTTCAGGGAGGCTTGAAGCCATGTTGCTGGTCATGCAGGCCTTCACAGGTCTCATAACTTCATACAGGGCTTCACTAGTGGCAGGGATGTGTTGCTGCAAAGTTACTAGGGGCGCAAGCGAATGCAAGACCCTTGGGAATGTGAGGGAGGAGGGGAAATAGACCCTAAAGAGCTCTGAAGCCCAGAGGGGAGAACTAGATTTACTGAGGTAGGAAGAGGTACTAGGTACAGGTAGTATTTATATGGGAAAGTGTAACGCCACCACAGGGGCGTTAAGTACGACGTGTACTTCGGTTAAGTCACAAGCGGTAACGGGACGTGATCGAGTCGGTTAAGACTCAGTTCGAGGATGTACAAGTACCACTTGGTCTCCGTGAACACAAGGGTAATAGTGGATATAGGCTCAAGTGCAAAGACGAGCAAAGGATGGGAGTCAAGCGCAAAGGCGACTCAAAGGTTCGGATCGTGAGAGAAGACAGCGGTGTGGTATTACACAAGAAGTCAAGTCTACCGTACAAGCTAGGTAGCATGGGACTTATATACTCGTACAGGATGTTTGTCAGAGACAAACATAAGGCGTGATCCTAGGATCCGTGTCCTAGAGAGCTAACAAGGGGAACGTATGAAAAGAGAACAAGGGCGTTCCACGGGACGACGTGTGGATCAGAAGTCGTCAGCGGATTCTGGAAGTCACGCCCCGGGGTGTCGTAATGGTCATGCGCTAGGCGCGAGATAAGGACCGAGGCCCGGATCGAAGCGGATCGTATCGTAAAAGTACAATGGAAGTCCAACACCGAACTCGAGTCACAAAGCAATGGAGAAAGAGAAGCGAAGAGGGGAAAATCGTAACAGAAAGCCAATATATGTCTAAAGATATAATGGAGACCAGGAAGCAACCAAGTGAGGTCACAAAGCCAAGGAGAAGTGTAAAAGCCCAAATTGGCCAAAGTGTGGGAAAGTGTGGACCGCTGGAGCAGCATGAGAAAGTTGCAAATGATGCAAAAAGACCAATTTACCTGGCTAGCTGTGCGCTAGGCATATTAGTGGGAGCAGGATCTGTTGATCTCTGTTGAGGGAGTAGGTTGGACAAGGTGTGGGGATGCTGTACAGAGCCAGAGTCCATGTGAGTTTGAAGTGAAATACATTCCATGGTGTACAGAGCTGAGTCCATGTGAGTTCAAATGAAGGTGGAGGGGATTCTGTGCAGGTTACAGAGGTGGGGGAGAGCCAAGTCTGGAGCTCTTGCAAAGGCTAGGGCCAATGTGATTGCAAGTGGACAAGAGCAGGAGCAAGGGGCCAGCAGGAGTGAGGGTGAGCGGGAGCAAGATCTAAATGAATGAGAGGCGATGCTGTCCAAGGTGGTGAGGGCAATGAAAGAGTAAAGCCCAAGTGGCAGGCCTGACTCAAACCAGGATCACGCAGAACGAGAGCAAAGAGGGAAAACAAGACTGATATTTCCAAGTCAAGAGTGCAGGCTTAAATACAAATGAGACTGTAGCTACCCAGTCCAGTAAAATAGAGTAAGAGTATAGGGAAATGGGTGGCATAGGGGGACAAGATGAAATGGGAATGAGGACAATTGAGATGTGGAATCAAGGCTGTAAGGTACTAACAGGCAAGGCAATACAAAGGGAGATGGGCACAGACACAAGAAACCAAAAGAGAATAGTGGACAAAGAGAGCTGAGATATGATGATGCACAACAGTAGGACGTCGTGGCCAAGGCAGCGAGAATGGTGTGGCGAGCTTGATGTCTTCAAAGGGAGATGGGCAGTGCAACAGAGATGGGGTGTTTGAGGGACTAAGACAGCACAAGGCATGAGGACATGCAGCCTGTGTACAGGGGCTGGGAAGCATCTTGTGAAGGGGGTTGGTGTTGATGGCAGTCCATGGTGATGAGAGGCAAAGGTGGGTGATGGTTTATTTCACCCCCCCTTACACGCGTAAAACCACCCCCCCCCCACCCGCACATATCTACCTACCTGACCCTACCACCCATACGTACTACCAGGTAATGGCATCTACTATGATACGATACCTTGGCTTTTTCATTAACCATCGCCTGGACTGGGATCCGCATGTGACCACAATGTCCAATCGGGCATGTGCATCCCTGAAGGCCCTACAGCTCCTAGGAAATTCCCATCGTGGCATCTCCACAGCAAACTGGCGGCTATTGTTTAACGCAATTTGCATGCCAGTTCTGTTGTACGGGTGCCAGCTTTGGATGTCATCAAGAAAGAAGATTGGACTGCTCAAGAAAGTCCAATTGGTAATCAACGAGGGGGTCCGGGTACTATCCGGTTCATTCTGGACGGCGCCCAGGGGCTGTTGAGCGCAGAACTAACAAGCGAGGAGTAAAAAGAGCTAATAGACAAGTTAACTTCAGAGGTGAAGGGAACTCTATTACAACTGCATACCTAATAGACAAGTTACTATAGAACGTCTATGAGCAAAGGTATTAAGAGAGGTAAAGAGGAAGGGACTTACACTTCAGAGGTGAAGGGAACTCTGAAGTGTAGAGGCGTAGACAGCAGTCCTTATATACAGGATGCTTAGGTAACAAAGGTCTGTGCGCACTGGTGACCCAAACACAATACATGTGGTCTGTGCGCCAGAGGGAGAAATGCCATTGGAGGGCAGAGAACAATAGCTGCCTAAAGCAGACAATACTGGTATCTTAACAATGAAGAACAATAAGAGCCATATATGACTCTGTCAATAAAGATAAACAAAAGCGGTCCGTATGAGTCCGGAGTGTCCAAAAGAGTCCATAAGGGACAGATACCGTATTTAGTTATGTGGGCTGACACAATCAGATCCCACGAGACATGTGACTTATTCAGTCACGTCTCAACATCCCTCCATGATTGGGGCAGTCCATAGTGTGTATAGCAGAGGTGTGTTAAAGTTCTGAAATAAGAGATCCTTGACTATTATATATAAGATGATAATCTTTTCAAGAGCCAGAATTTGTAGGCTCTCTAAGTCAAGGTCCAACTCCTTCAGGGTTTCTAAGAAGGGCTTTTCGTGGTTGTAAAAGACCCAAAGGAAGTCTGCAAAAGCTTCGCTTGCTTAGTAGCTCGACGTTCCTGAAGCCTCCTTCTGTTTAACCTCTTGAAGATCAGAGAACATGTTGTGCTTGCTACAGGACAATGTGACGTCCTTGCTGATAAGCCAAGGATTGACGACCATTGACTGTGTTTTTAGCACGATGTTCCTGAGTCCTTGTTTTACACCATTCCTAGGTCAATGACCATTTTGTCAAAGGGTTCTCTGGGCAGTGACTTGGTAAGTCCATCTGCAACCATTTCCCCTGTAGGAGTACGTATCAGGTCTATGACCTTGTTTTCTACATACTCCCTGACTACATGGTGTTTGATCAGGATGTGTTTGGACCGTCTTCCAGTGACAGGGTTTAATGCTAAGTCTACAGCACCCTTGTTGTCACAGTGTAGGGGAATGGGAGAGGTAACCTCATATCCTAGTTCCCCTAGGAAGGTAGTGTACCACTGAGCTTGATTTGACGCCTCAGAGAGGCTCATGTACTCTGCTTCTGTGGTAGACTGGGCAATGGTCTTCTGCTTTCTGGTGCACCATGAAATGGCTCCATTTGCAAGCAGGAAGACGTAGCCAGAGGTAGAGTGCTTCTCTTCTTGATCTCCCCAAGAAGAGTCACAGTAGCCATGAAGGCCTTCTCCACCTGAGCCATTCCCTCCAGCGTAGCGCAACGCATAGTCCTTAGTACTGTTTAGGTATGCTAGGACGTATTTTGCTAGGCGTAGATGCTGTGGTGAGGGGTTGGAAGCGAATTGGCTAAGGCGCGCAACAGCGAATGATATATCAGGTCTGCTTCCAATCTGCGCATACAGCAGAGACCCAATTATCTGTTGATACTTCTTAATTTCAGAAGTAGAGGCCTGATCGTCATATTTGATCAAGTGTGCCTCGGCGCCAGAGGGAAGAGGGGTATATACTGGGTTGGAATCTAACATTCCAAAGCGTTCAACCACATCGCGGATGTAATCTGATTGGTTGATCTCCATTGTGCGGTTTGCACGGTCTCTGGTGATGTTAACACCTAGGTAAGACTGGATTTCACCAAGATCAGTCATCTCGTATCGACTTGATAGAGATGCTTTCAGATCATTGATCTTTGATAGGGAGCTCCCAAGTATAGTGATGTCATCTACATATAAGATCACGAATAGCGTGTCACCCCCCTCTTGAAGATGATACACATATACTCCTGCATCAGAGTACGTCCGCGTGAAGCCTAGGTCGCAAAGGACCCCATGGAATTGCAAGTTCCATGCGCAGGAAGCCTGTTTCAGGCCATAAAGGGCCTTTTGTAACCGGCACACAAGGTGCTCGGATCCAGCTGTGACGAAACCGATTGGTTGCTCCATATAGATTTCTTCCTCCAGTTCCCCATGAAGGAATGCCGATTTGACATCCATCTGGTGGATGTGCCAGTCTTCAAGCGTAGCTAACGCAAGAAGGAGTCGTAGGGACTCAAAGCGGGCAACTGGGGAGAAAGTTTCGTCAAAGTCCACCCCCTCTAGTTGGGTGAACCCTTTTGCCACTAGCCTAGCACGAAAGCGTCCATCTGCTTTCTTTTTGAACACCCATTTACACTTTACCACCTTCCTATTTGCAGGAAGAGGTTCTAATCTCCAGACATCAAGCTTACTGAGAGCATCAAGTTCATACTCGCATGCTTCAAGCCAATCAGTAGCTTGGTCAGACTCCATGGCCTGCTTGTACGTTTGGGGTTCCTTGTAGCCAGGAACCTCAGCGGCGTTCAGCAAGTCCATCATTCCCAGCCTGCTACTACCCTGCATGAATTCATTGTCTTCCTCTTGTAGATAGCAAGGATTCGTGAATCGTACCCTTGTGCTCCGCCTGAGACGAATAGGCGAAGGTACCTGAGTGTTCCTTGGAGATCTAGGGGTTTCCCTAGGAGGAGACACTTCCCGATTAAAGTTTGGGGCAGGTATAGGCGCGGAGACTACCGGAGGCCTAGATGATCGGGTGCGAGGGCGTGCAGGGGTAGTAGGTAGTGGGGCTTGGGATGGGGGAGTGTGGTATATTGTCTGGTCTGCCGGAGCAGGTGTAGTGTTGGGGGGTGTGAGAGGGGTGCTAGGCTGTTGAGTTGCTGCAGGTACCATTGGTGGTAGTATGAAGACTGGTGTAGTCTGTGGTACTGCAGGGGCAACAGCTGGTGTAGGCGGGCCAGGCACTACAAAGAAAATCTCACCACCATCGGTTCCCCTTGAAGGTTCACCGGAGGAGGAAGATGGAATGGGTGGTGTGGAGTGACGGGCCAGGTCACTCAGGGATGGGAAGGTGTCTTCATCAAATGTAACATCTCGTGAAGAGATGAAGCACCGGCTATGTCTATCCCAGAGTTTGTAACCCTTTGATAAGGGTTCATAGCCCACAAACACGGCTTCCTTTGATTTAGGATCTAGTTTGCGCCGGTTGTGTTCGGGTACATGATAGTAGGCTTTGCAGCCAAAGACTCTAAAGTAAGAGACATCTGGGACTGTACCATCCCAGAGCTCCAGCGGAGTTTTCCACTGATTAGAACGAGTGGGAGTGCGATTGTATATGTGCGCAGCAGTGTGAACTGCTTGTTCCCAAAAGCCAAGGCTAAGACCTGCATGGTGTAGCATGCTAGTGCCTTTTTCCATAACCGTACGGTTAAAACGCTCGGCTCTTCCATTCTGTTGTGGAGAGTAAGGCATTGTGAGCATATGCTCGATTCCTGCTTCCTCAAGTATGTGCTTTAAGTCGTTGTTCACATACTCGCCACCACGGTCCGAGTGTAAGGATTTGATGGGCTTATTTAGTTGTTTTTCAGCCCACGCCTTGTAGTATAGGAAGGCGTCCTTAAACTGGTCCTTTGATTTCATAAAGATGATTACTGCAGCTTTGGAGTAGTCATCTATGAACGTGGCGAAGTATTTGTTGCCCTGGATAGAGTTGCTCTGCATGGGGCCAACAAGATCACTGTGCACGACTTCAAGGGGTTCTTTGGCACGTTTGGAGGAAGGTGGGAAGGGTAGACGGGTGGATTTGCCGACTTCACAGCCATGGCAAAGCCCGTCTTCCACGGGGGAATCATTAATTTTGAGTCCTTTTACAGACTCTTGAGCATATCTCTTTAGCGCATCTTTGGACATATGTCCCATGCGCTGGTGCCAGACATCAAGGCTAGCAGATGCAGGTGCTCAGACTGAATTTATATAGTGTCCGTCTAGCCAGTAGAGGCCAGAAGCCTTGTGTCCTTCCGCAATGGTTTCCCCATTGTGCCTAATGGCAAAGGATGTAGCGTCAAAGCTAACTATAGCACCCTTTTCTGCTAGGGCGCTGGTGGACAGAATACGCGAATGCGTGTTAGGGAGGTGGAGCACATTTGATATTTTGAGGTTGAAACCTCGATTGGTGCGGATGGTAACGGTACCCGTGCCAACGCTCTTAAGTAGAGAGCTGTCACCAAGGAGGACTTCAATACCTTCGTGAGAAGTGTAGGTATCATAGTCCTCAATGTGTGGGGTAAAATGTGCTGATGCTCCACTGTCCATCATCCATTTTGACGCTATTTGAGTGTGGTTTACACTCATCATGTAAAGGGAAACCTGAGGTACCTCGTGTACCTCTTCTATTTTGCCAGAGCCATTGACTATTGTAAATAATCGGCTCTTTGGTACAGGTATGCTATTGGCCGCAGCAAACCTGTTTGCCGGAATAGAGTCCGGCGCCTCAGATATGGTATTCTGAGCAGCTTTCCCTCGCTGCCCAGCCCTCCCTTTCTTAGCGTTCTCCTGGTCCCGTTTGAGTTTGTAGCAGTCTGGCTTTTTATGGCCAGCCCGCTTGCAGTAGTGGCAGATTATGTCCGGAGACACAGAGCTGCCTGATGCCTGCGACGCGTGGTCACGCGGAGGCTGATGTTGTTTGACGGGGGCTATCTTGGTAAAAGATGCCGGGGGACCAGAGATGCGGGATTCCTCATTGATGAACCTATTGATGAGGTCCTGAGGTACGAGATTGGCAGGGGGGCCAGAGGCGAGGATGGTGCCTGCTATGGTGCTGTAGGAGGGGGGGAGTGCGTCTAAAAGTATGAAGGACATTTGCATGTCCGAGACGGGCATCCCATTCTCCACGAGGGTGTTCCTCAGATCCAACATCTTCTGGAGCTGAGGTAGGAAGGGGCTACCTTCCTGAAGCTTGGTATTTGCCAAGCCCACCCATAGATTAAAGGTGGCCATAGAGCCAACCTGACCATAGAGGTGATCCAGCTGCTGGTATTTATCATGGACGCTTGGATACAGCGCCATTGATTGGATACCTGAGAGGACCTCCGATGTCACCGATAAAAATAGGAGGCCAGTAATGACCTCTTCCTGCCTTTCCCACATGGCCATCATAGCCAGTCCTTCCTGGTTGGGACCAGTGGGACCAGCTGGGACAGTGGGGTGCTGGGGGACAGGGCCCACATCTGAATGAGTGAGGTGGCGCCTGCACCCATTCATCAGCATAAGGGAGGAGAACGTGGATGACCACGTCTGCCAGTTGGTTCCATCCAACTTGGCGAGGGTGACGGACGGAGGGAAGACAAGATGGAAAGACATTTGAGATGTTTGTAAATCTGGTTCCGAGGAGCAGTCAGAACCAGCCCAGATCTTGGTAAGGGAAGATAGAGTCCAGCCATAGGAGCGCTATAACTCCATAACACATAAAGTGTCATGCCTCAAGTTTGTGCGACTTGGGTGTGTACTATAGTAGTGGAATCATTTTTATGATGGCTGCCTTGTACTGTAGTCTCCTAGGCCCAAATGTTACTGAGGGCGGATAGTCATACGCGACGCCATAGGTTTCGAGCAAGATGGAACAGGGGAGCATTGTCCGGCGAAGGACGCTCCGAGTCCATCTCTAGCCTAGTAGCATGAAGGCTGGGGCTATCCAAGAACTATAGTAAAGGGTAGTACCCTAGAGAGGAGCCAACAGCGAATTCCAGAAATGATGATAGGGATCAACTCCCATAACAATCACGACTGTCGTCTGTGGAGTCTCTAGTACAGACCATTAAGGGTCTTAGTACTTAAGTAACTAGAATAGTGATACATGCCATGCAGTGAATCCTGCACAATGGGAGCGAATACTTCTCCTGGCAGAGGTCTACTCATAGCTACTGTGTATATATCATTATAGTATAGTAGCGTCTCCTAGTTGTATCAGAGGGAAGGACTTCTGGGTTTGACTATTAACCAGGCCTTCACACCCCTTAAAGTGACCCAGGTATTAACCGAGTATCACCCAACCATTTGAGAGGCTTATAGCCGCAAGGGTCTTCCCCTTTTGGCCTATGAAAGCACTTCCGGACGAAGACCGGGAAAAGAAGATATAGTAGTAGTAGTGCGCACAGAGGAATTTGAGGTCATAGTAAGACCTCTCATGAGAACCTCCTTAGGAGGCTAGCCAAGATGGCACATGACAACGTCATGGTGGACAAGAAAGGATGTGTCGATAAAATGATAGAGGATGCTCACTGAGGGTGATGAAGACGACAAAAAAGGTGTGGTCGGCTGAGAGAGCAAGGTGACACAAGTAGATCTGTAATAAGAAATGGCAAGTTAGTTATTAGGCGTCAGGGCCCATAACCTGTTGAGCGCAGAACTAACAAGCGAGGAGTAAAAAGAGCTAATAGACAAGTTAACTTCAGAGGTGAAGGGAACTCTATTACAACTGCATACCTAATAGACAAGTTACTATAGAACGTCTATGAGCAAAGGTATTAAGAGAGGTAAAGAGGAAGGGACTTACACTTCAGAGGTGAAGGGAACTCTGAAGTGTAGAGGCGTAGACAGCAGTCCTTATATACAGGATGCTTAGGTAACAAAGGTCTGTGCGCACTGGTGACCCAAACACAATACATGTGGTCTGTGCGCCAGAGGGAGAAATGCCATTGGAGGGCAGAGAACAATAGCTGCCTAAAGCAGACAATACTGGTATCTTAACAATGAAGAACAATAAGAGCCATATATGACTCTGTCAATAAAGATAAACAAAAGCGGTCCGTATGAGTCCGGAGTGTCCAAAAGAGTCCATAAGGGACAGATACCGTATTTAGTTATGTGGGCTGACACAATCAGATCCCACGAGACATGTGACTTATTCAGTCGCGTCTCAACAGGGGCCCCCTGCACGAATTCCTACACATTCTCCCTGCTAAACACTACATGGAGAAACTAACATCCACTTCTGCCACTAGACTGTTCCATGTCCCCTGGACATCTCAGCTCATCGCCCGTTTGGGAGAGACTGGGATGCGCCGGTCCAGGGCGGCCCACACTCCAGCAATGGAGGGGTGGTGTGTAACAGAGCACTGTATGTCTGGTCTGGAAGACGACAACAGCGCCCCACTGCATTGGAGGCTCTCGGCGCGCGAGTAGACCCCATGCTCACGGAGCGCGTCGACGTCATGGCCATTGCCCCCTGGGAGGTCCACAACTGGGAGGCGCATGTGTCCGTTGAAGGGCGTGTGGACCCCAAAAAGCGGAAAGAACTAGTCAAACAGCTGTACGCTGGAGGACGAAACTTGAGTACGCTGATCATCCGCGTGGCCGGGACAGTGACCAATCGGAACCGTCCTGACAACCTCATCGTAGGAGGGGCAGCCATTTCAATCTGGCAAGGAGAGTTGGAGCCACGCGCTCGAGCGTGGACCCTCAGAACGGGGGTGGAAGTCCATGACGTCCACCTCTTCGGCATCTCCAAGGCCGCCGAGGTAATATCAGCTGAGTACCCACGTGCCCCATTATCCCACATTTACATATTGTCTGGCGATGAGGCAGTGATCACGTCCATCACAAATACTCGGTCCCTATCACACCAGACCGATACTTTACGTTTCCACCACACATGTACTGAAATTTTCTCCACACCCAGGGACACGAGAATCCACCTCATGTGGTCTCCCGAGTGCCAGAAGAGAGCTGCGGACACCAAAGCCCGGAAGGCGGCCCGCGACGCATGTACCCACACCCCATCCTCATCCCTCCGACGCGTGCAGTCTGCTGCGTTCGTTAAAAAGACCGCCCAAGTTGCGGCATTCCAAGCATGGTGCCACGAATGGGTTTCACTCCACCAATCCCCCACCGCACACCTACCACAGGCCTACGGCCACTCCATCGACTACCACCACCCGCCCGACGGGCACAACCACCCCCTATGGTCGGCTGCCATACCCCCCAAAAAGCCCAGTGAGGATTACATCTGTATCATGCGACGCACCCACTGCACGGCGTTCCAACTCGCCACCCTACACTCCTTCACATCCGACTACACCAAACGCCACCGCCCGGACCTGCCCCCCGAAGCCACACATTGTCCATGCAGCTTCCCAGACAAGTCCTTCTACCACATTATATACGACTGTCCCCGGTATGCCTACCAACGGCAAGCATTATTTAGCTCCTGGGACGCCATATCATTCACACCGGAGGACATCACACCTCCCATCAACTTATTCACGGACAGGGAAGGGGAATTGCCATACGCGCTATGCCTCTTTCTTCAACAGACAGGCGCTGCCTCAAACCCGGAGGCTGGGGTGCAACCCCTGGCTGATTACGGATGAAGCAGCTCTTGGATGCACTCAGAGGACCCTGCAAGCCGCAGCCCACGCGTAAGTCTCTCAGGCTCCCACTACTATACCCCGTCTTGGACAGACCACACTACACACCTTGTGCCCAGCACACACCCTTTTGTACCCCGGTTTCCTTTGGAAGGTGCTGCCACAGTTCTTTACTTAAACCCCCGCACACACATGAGCTCAGCTTACTATACCGGCTACCTTAACTTTCGTCCGATGTGGACCGAAGACTGTTCTTGTACCTTGTACTGCCGTGGAATATAAATGGTTCAAAAAAAAAAAAAAAAAAAAAAGGTGGGTGATGGCAAGGGAGAGGCGAGAGAGAGAAAGAGGGTGTCAAGATCAATGGTGAATGCTGGTGTGATCACTGTGATGCCAGACTCCTTCCTGATTTGATGCTCACAATGGGATAGGTCTCCAGATGTGTGCAAAGGGTGCAAACAAGGAGGACAAGATAGACGCCTGCAAAAGCACCCAAGTCAAACTTTTTTTTTTCATGGTCTGGATGTAATGCCACCACAGGGGCATTCAGTACAATGTGTACTCATAAGTCAATTGGGATCGGAAGTGCATGAGTCGGTTAAGACTCAGTTTGATGATGAACAAGTATCACTTGGCCTCCCAGGGACACAAGGATAGTAGCAGAAGATGGGGCTCAAGCATAAAGGTAAGCAAAGGCAGGGACTCAAGCGTAGAGGTGAGTCAAATGGTAGCTGTGAGGCAAAGACAATGTGGTATTACACAAGAAGTCAAGTCTACCATACAAGCTAGGTAGGGCGTGACTTATATACTAGTACAGGGTGTTTGTAAGCTACAAACACATGGCACAATCCTAGGGTACAGGCCCTAGAGAGCTAACAAGGGGAAGATACATATGTGGAACAAGGGAATCCTATGGGATGATGCGTGTGTCAGAAGGCGTCAGTGGGTTCTGGAAGTCGCACCATGGGGCATCAGATTGGTTATACAGTGGGTGCAAGCTAGAAGCCAGAAAGTGTATCAAACCGGATTGTATTGTAAAAGTACAATCAAAGTGCAATTGGGAATGAGAAGAAATGTAAGAGAGGCAAAGTCGTAACACTGGACCACCCCCCACCCCCAGTGTGGGATTCCAAGTTCCACCCCCCCCCTTGTGAAGTCTGTGTCATGGACGCGTATTATTTTCCTTATTTTTCTGTATTTATGCGGATTTATTCGGTGAAGATATGAAGGGCCGAAGTACAGAGGTATTCGTTAGTCACATG
>JAKEYF010000247.1:0-85035 GCA_021527775.1 Lactarius sanguifluus
TGTCGAACGACGGCGCATCGCGCGGCGCAAGAGTCGCGGTGTTCGGCGGCTTCACGGACGCGGACGGAGTCGCCGCAGAACGTGGACGGATGTGGATGATCGGTGAGGCGGCATGCGAGGGGACCATGGTGGCCTCGACCGGCACGGCTCGGATCGTGCCCACATTCTCCTGCGTGCTCGGGAACGAGGGCGTGTTCGGCAGGATGTTGATTCCCTCCGAGGCGGAGACCGCCAGGATCACTGCGGAGGAAACGAACGAGATGCGGTTGATGCGTTGTCCGCCCATGGCGATTTGCTAGCCCCGTAGAGAAACCGGCCGATGAGTTGAACCCATTGGGGACCGATCCGACGACCGTTTCTTATCGCGTTACCTGTGCGACAGCCTGAGGTGGTTAAGTCGCAAATACATGACGAAACGAAACATAGGAAGTAAAGTTACAAGGAACGTTATATAGTTATGTATGGCCGCGTCCGGTTCAGCCCACTGTTAATGGAGATGCTCTCAACAAGAATGAGGCAATACAGTACTTGTACTTGTGATTTTGCCTCAGTTCGATCTATTCATCAAGTCGGAATGCGACCGTACTGTCTCTGATCGTGCACAACTTACCAGTTTTGGTAGATCGACCATGGTGCATTCCTTCTCAAAGATGCCCTCGGTGACAATGAATCGTCTTGTAAGAGGCCCAAAACATTCCGATGTTCTTTCTCGACGCTCGGGAACAGGTCTTCGAGGCTTTTGAGGTCATTATGATCGAAACAGCGAACCGTAGAATGTGAAGTTTCCAAGCCCTTCTGGACCGCGAAATTGATGCCTCGATCAGCAACAATGGTGTCGCGACGCTTTGCAAAATTGAAAACGCAGAGACCACGCAAGGTATTGGGATAATCCCTGTAAGTAGGGGGTTGAGGTATCTGTACCGAGGAGGTCTGCTATGTTGCGCTCAGGGTCCATCTGCAAATCGAAGCCGTTCATCGCAAGAAAGGCGCATTGAAAGTGCACGGACGCACCTATAGTACCGTAGAATCCGAGAGGGTCACAGCTCCCGACACCATATTTCCGGAGGGTCTCTATCGCACACACTTTGCTAGTTTCGTTTCCAGCGAGTCCCGTGAAGTCGTAGCTGGCAAGATTAAGAACTTGCTTGCCTGTGTTGGTGAGTTTCGGCCAAGACCCGGGTGCGGACGCAAGATCTCTCTGTTCTTCTTGAGTGAGCGGAGCACCTAGGGGCTCTGGTGTGTATCACAACTCAACAGACCAACCTTTTCAGATAACTGATAAAAGTGTTTTCGTTGGTCGTACGGGACCGAAGAAGGGTGCGAATTGCTAAGAGGGCAAAGAGGATTTCAAGGACCGTGTCACCGAGATCGTTCTGGTGGGAGACTCGGCATAGCAAAGAGAGGCTCGAGGGCAGAAACCGAGTGGTGGCCGTGGTCGGGGTGGGCGAACGTAGCGTGTCCTTGCTCTCGCCCTCGACTGACTTGGTCACGAGATCACACAACCGCGCCACCAACGCTCAGGTACAAATTTGGATTCTTGGTCGGGTTCTATGACAGTCGAGCGCGCTATAGTACGGCCAGCAACCCTTAGATACTACCGCAAGCTTGGCCGGGTGCCAAACCCTCGGCGCGCATTTGCCGGACGCGACGTCATCGCTCGCGTGCAGTCACATGATGGTTGTTGCCGAGCCGAGCTCTATTTCATAATCTTCAATAACACTCTTGGCGCTTACATGGCGCTTACATGTCTTCTTACGTACCGTATAACTATTGGTGGAAGCGGATAGTGTCTTCAGCGCTTACTTTCGTCCAACCACAACAGAACATCAGTCGACTTTCAGTTTTACTACAGGAATCTCGCTCTGAGAGCGCCGTCATACTGACCCCGATTCTGGTCAGCCGTTAACCAGTCTCACCTTTGTCTCGCTTTCCATCCAGCATCAGACAACTGTGTAGCTCGCAGACCCCCTATATTGACATTGCTATGATAGAACCCCTGTCCTTTCCAGTCCCGCAGTTCATGAAGGCGGAGCTAACTTTGACAGAGGACTTGTGGCAGGGGTTGGAAGCCGGAGAACAAGGACCCTTCCGAGCCATAGAAGAATACAACGAAGACGCGGAGGGAGATGAGGAACACCTAGAAGTGGAGGAGGATGAAGGGGCAAGATCCAAGCAAGCTCACTGCAAGCCTGCTAGAGAAAATGTTTCCGTCAGACCTTCCCGACACCTCTTTCCTCATTGTCAAGGGCCAACACCGCAGTCAGTTTGGGACCACAATATTGACGTAGGGGATGTGAAGCCGATCAAAGGGTTATCGAACCCTCGGACTCACCTTGATCGTCCCCGCTCCTCCCGGTACCCAAGAAAGACGGTACGCCTTGTATTTGCGTGGATTACCGAGCACTAAACCAACTCACGAAACCCAATGCCCATCCACTGCCGCGGATAGACGAATCCTACCGAAACTTCGCCAGCGCAAAGTTTTCACCAGCTTAGACCCGTGGAGCAGCTATTGGCAGGTGAGGGTTTTCAGACGAACCAAAAGAGAAAATGGCATTCACCTGTAGATATAGGCATTACCAGTTCCGTGTGATGCCCTTCGGCCTCACGAACGCGCCTGCAACTTTTCAACATATGATGAATCATATCTTGAGGGATTTCATCGACCGCTGCGCGATGGTCTACTTGGACGACATTAGCATCCTTTCGAGGTACGACAAGAAACACGTCGCGAATGTACTCGCGGTAGTCTAGGCACAACAAAGGAAGTGTTGCTTTTGAACGAGGAAAAGCGTAAGTGGGGGCAAACTATACCTCGGTCGCATAGCTTCAGGCCAAGGGATGCGACCGAACCCCGACAAAACCTGTGCCTTCTTGAAATGGCCTTCGTAACGGAGGTGCGCGCTTCTTGAATCTGGCAGGCTATTACCGACGCTTTATTCGGGGCTTCGTGAAGGAGGTCGGCCCACTGTATAAGTTGGCGCGATCCCTTGTGCGGGTTCCCCTCGAGATCAGTTGTGGCGAGGAATGTGAGTTAGCGATGGAGCGACCGAAGGAAAAACTCACCTCCGCTGACCCATCCAACCCCATAGTCACCGATACAGATGCATCCGACAACTGTATTGGGGTCGTGTTTCAACAAAGCCGAGACGCTTTGCGGAGTCGGTTCTAGCAATAGGGGGTCTGTGTGACTAACAAGCCACGCGGTTGTTTGATGCTGGGTGGAAGGCGAGACTGGTTAACGGCTGACCAGAATCGGGGTCAGTATGACGGCGCTCTCGAAGTGGGATTCCTGTAGTAAAACTGAAAGTCGCTTTGTGTGTTCTGTTGCGAATGTAGACCGAGTGTGAGTGCCGTATCTGGAAAGCGCTTATGCCAGTGTTTACGTCGGCACTCGGCGCCTCGTTCGACCACGTCGACCACGAGGTGGTGTACACCATCTGCACTGTGTTCCCACCCTCACCTTTACGCAGAGATCGTTCTCGATTCCTCCACACTTGCCACTTTTCCTACTTTGTCCCAGACGACCTGCGCAAGCTCAGCTTCCTCTGCCTTGAAATCGTACCGATTAGCAGACCAAGAAAGACTTTACCACACCTCCCAGTTACACCCTTGCCGTGCTTCAAGATCAAGTTCGGGAATTTGACCAAGCTCACAGTGGCGATGAGAGATTTGACAACCTCATCCTAAACGTGAACGTCCTGTACGTGTTTTCTGCCCGCGATTTGATCTGATGTAAGATATATCTTTTGTAGGTATGTTCGCCTGCGAATGTGATCTTTGAGGGATCAGTGTCTTCCTTTTGGCCAATACCCTTTATATCCATCAGGCGGATCTTCCAAAGATGTTACGGCGAGCAAAAATACCCTCGCAGAGCCTCGAATACATTGGGTTATTTTTTAACCGGCTCAGAGGGAGTTCGAGATCATATTACATAATCAACCATGCCCATAAACGGACGAATACAGCAGCAAGGTGACATGACAGGGCGGCATTCAGAAACTATCAGTACGATGCGGGTTCCATACCGACACCCACGATGCAGAATCAGATTCGACCCTGCCTAGTTCGCCCCGCGCGATCCCATGCCTCCACCTGCAGCATCAGCCTCCGGCTTCTATACAGAATTAGCTTCTCTTCTTTGTCTTATCGGAAGGGCTGGCATTTTGACGCGTTCCCGCAAGTTGGGCGTGTGTGAAGTGTGCATAGAACGACCGGCAACGCGCGACAGCAGAGCGCTCCGTTCGTAGCGCGGTAAACTTCAGGCGGGGTGCTCGATCACGGTGCTTCGACCCTACCAGGTTCGGGTTGAGATGAATGCCCCGTGCGAAGTTCCGGGCAAGGAAAGCGCATGTCCTGCCATAATTGACAAGCGAGAATCAGATGCAAGAATGAGTGTGTAAGGAAGAACTCAACCAGTTACATCAGGTCAGCTCTGACACGAACACCAGTCGACGAGAAAGTGGGATGGTGAAGAGAACGAAGGTGATCGTGATCGGGGCCACGCATCCCGGGTTTCCTGGACATGAGCTATCATACATCGAATACCTAAACGCCAAGTTCGAAAGCCGCAGAGTAGTCGGGGAGGTGTCAGGTGACGAATGAGAAGACGGGTGTGCATCTACCCTAACCCACTGGCATCAAGCAAAAAAGGGGGGGATAGCTTCATCGTCAAATGTATACGCCGGGGGACCGTTGATTGATCTGTGGATCGTCTTACGGTCTTGGACTATCGGAAGAGAGACGAAAGCGTCCATTGCGCGTCTGAGGAACCGAAGAGAATATGCATTTTTTCGAGAGGTGTATGATGTCATATACAATTGACTGTGGCACGTGCAGTGCTGGAGAGAAGATGCCATAGGAATCTCCGCAACGTCGCGAATCAGTTCTTCTGGTTGAGGGCTGCGCTGTGGCGGAGGAAGTGTATAGACCGCTTGCAGCGCCGTCACACAAACGTCAGTGGCGATACGCCCGCAGGTCAGAGGGTAGCGGATTAAAGTTCGGAATGGGGGGGAATGGAGGAAAATTCCGGCTGGATATTGCCACCCCATCACTTCCTGTGCTCCATGGAACATCGAAGCCACGCGTGAGTGGATTATGACCACGGAGCGGGCTAGCTCGGTCGCGACTCAGTTTTCCCAAGAGGTTTTACGAAAACCCCTAATCCGTCTGACGACCGTCCCTTTGTAAAAAAAAAAAAAAGAGCTCCTGCTACTGGTTTCTTTAAAGTAGGGTACAGCAGTTTATCTAGCGGTGACCAACTAGCCTTTTCGCGCAGCTGCGGTGGGCTGCGGAAGAGCGAGCCCCGTTTACTTATGCAGCTTCTTGCTCTTGGCACTCTCGGCGCCGGTCTGCCGGTACAAAGTCGGCGGTCATCGGCATCCCTGAAGGAGCAACGCGAGAGTTGGTTTGTCTTGGCATGCATGGATCCGGTGTTTACCTACCTTGGTGTTTACCCAAGACGACAAAAGGTGTGCTCTACGTGGGTGTTTCTGAGTCTCTGAAGTTGATCCTGATTGTTTGCAGCTGAAGAACAAGGTGTTTTAAAAAGATCTGAGATTTCCTTCTAGTTGCTGCCGGCGGCAAGGGTTTCGATCTTAGCTCATCCAACATCAGGGAATGGCTGGTGACCTCATCGAGCAACCAAAACCCCGATCAAGAGCGACCCACAACTGCTCACACGGGGCTCTGTATTGCAACCGACGGTGAATGAACTACACCAAATGTCTCCTTTCCTGCTAGGGGGACAAGTAGCCGGCGCAGTGATCGAGGGAAGATGATCACACGAGTTGATGCGATGACCGGTTGGTAAGAGAGTCGCATTTTATTGCTTGACCGACTAATGCTGACACTTATCGCCTGGATTCCCCTCCTCTACGGACAAGTTCGGATCTATCTATCCCCACCCGGTAGCGATTCATACGAAAGAGTCACAAGACCAGGATACGGACGCAATTAACGACCCGCACCGCAGCCTTTAAAAACTGCCCCTAGCCCACAACCAACCAATATATCCCAAGGCCACGCCCCACGCCCCACTCCTCCCTCTTCCCCTCCCCACCTTCTCCACATTCATGGCCTCTGCTCCCCCCCTCGTTCAGCCGTTTACCGACGACAGTCACCCGAGTGACCAGGCGTCTGCTCTTGGCATCATCATAGAACCCCTCGTCGTCGTCTCCCTCCTCGCTGCTGGTGTGATCATCAACCGCCGTCCACTGTTCCCCGTGTCCCGTGATTACTCCCCCATCCCCTCCCCCACCTTCTCACCTACCTCCCACACACGCCATTCCTCCCTCCGCTTCTTCAAGCCATGGGACACCTCCCGCTACGCCAACAACTGGATCTCTTCCACCCTCTACCGCTTCCCGTTCATCCTCGAGGTGTTCTACTGGGGCCTCACATATTGGGTCTACCAGATTGCTCGTGCCGTCTCGGCGGTCTTGTTCATCGACGACGGGACCGTCGACATTGCCCGCCGCCATGCCATCCAGCTGCTCGAGTTTGAACGGCGCATTGGCATCCAATGGGAGAACAAGGTTCAGGATACCATAATGCAACACGCGTGGGCTCTCTCCGCGCTTAACCGGTGCGTTGTGGGTTGGCTTCGAAAACGAGGCAAACATTAATGAATGAATCGGTGGCCCCCTCTCAGGATATACTCGTTCATCCACATACCAGCGACGATCGCCTTCCTCGCCTACTTCTACCACACGCAGCCATTCCGCGTCTACGCGCCCGTGCGCCGCACCATGGCGCTCGCCAACCTCCTCGCCTTTGTCGTCTTCACCCTCTGGCCCTGCATGCCCCCGCGCCTCCTCCCCGCCGCATACAGCTTCGTCGACACGGTCCACAAGCACGGCGCAGGCTCCGTCTGGACCACCAACAAATTCTGCAACCCCCTCGCCGCGATGCCCTCTCTGCACTTCGGCTACTCCCTCATCGTCGGCGTCGCCCTCTACGCCTACCCGCCCGCACCCACAACAGCCCAGCACCGCCGTGGTGCGCACCTCCGCGCGCTGTTCCTCCTCTACCCCGCCCTCATCCTCCTCGCAATCGTCGCGACGGCCAACCACTACCTGCTCGACGCCCTCGCGGGCCTCGTCGTGGTCGCGCTCGCGCGCTACGCCAATGCCGCGCTCGTACCGCTCCTCGCACTCGAGAACGCAGTATTCCGCCTGCTGCATATACACAAGCCGTCCCCGGCACACCTCGTCGAGAGCCAGAGCGTGCAGGACGTGCTCCCGCGCTTTGCCGAGGACGCCCTCAAGCACCCCGAGGATTACGCCGCATAGAATTTGTACAGGGGCTGGTGGGGCTCTTTGTGGAGCCGTCTCTATCTAGGCGGTACCGCTCGGTCGGTTACCATCAAAAGAAACCTCTTTTTTCCCATCACGATTTATACGGAATACGGAGATGCTCCGAGCAATACCATGATTTTTTTATTATCCCTTTCTCATTCTGTAACCTCTCCCTCGTAGCAGTAATACAGTAGTATGTGATTTGTAACACGCGATTTGTCATTTAAATTGTCTTTTTGCAATGATCACATAAACGGCGTCCGCTGATGACTCACTCGAATTCGCTCTCGCGATTGCTTCGTTTTTCTTGGCACTCTTGGAAAACACCAACTTGAACTCAACTGCCGATTGGTAACCCACAGCCTCGCCTTCCCTTCCCTTCCATATCATCCGGTATTCGGCGATGTGTGTCGTGGCATCAAATCGCCCCGGCACAACACGTAGGACGGATTATTCACTTTACCGATTATTACTTTGTACTACACTAGTCGCCGGACCCACCCGAAGGAAGCTACGCCTATGTAGCTACACTAAAGCTTCCAGACCCGCCGCCCTCTGACAGCCCATGCGAACACGCACACCCCGAATGCATACGCGGCCAACACGCCCATCGCCCATCCGTCCGAGGCATACATCGTCCGCATCGACAGGTTCACCGCACCCGTCGCCACGTTGGCCTGCCGTAGGGGGAGCATGCATGAGCACATATTCACCAAGGGGGGGGAGAAGACGCACGAGGAGGAAGACGGCCAGCGAATTCCGGTTGATCGCTTCGAGTAGCGGAGGTGCTGGCATTGGACTGGGCCCAGACGACGACGACGTGGCACGATAGGGCGGTACGAGAGAAGCTGCACTGTCCCTGTCGTCGTCGTCGTCGTCATTCGGCCGGCGGACGACCTTGAGACCCGAGACGGGCGAATAGGTGCTCTTGGCGAGGGGTGTTGGGAAAAAGACGAGGTCGAGAAGCATATAACAAAGGAGGAACGTCGTGTTGTACGCCGCGACCCACATGATGTACGGCAAGTTTACCTACACCACCCCACTTCTGTCAGCACGTTCACTAGAGGGGGGGGGGGAAAGATGCTACTAGACGGCGCGAGGCGTCGGGCCCGCCGATATGGAGGTATCTGCTGATGCCGAAGAGCGTCCAGTAAATGACTGCATACGAGAAGAGCTCTGTCGCCGTCTTGTCGTTCTCACGGTGCGGCATGGACATCGACACACGGCGCGCGGGCGCGTCGCTGTTCCGCCGTTTCCGCGCGGCAGCCTGCCGTCGGCGGAAATAGGACGGCGAATAGGGTATGACGAGCGTCCCTGTGGACAGCCCAAGCAGATGTATCGCGAGGTATCCTCACAACCCCCCAGAACGTACGTGAGCACAATCGGGGGTAATAAACAAGGAGACGCTTACCTGTGAGGGAAACGAGGCCTTCCTTGTTAGCGCTAATGAGCGATTGCCGCGGCGCATTGAGGACGTAGGACGTGAGGCCGGCGGAAAGGGAGAGCTGGTGGGCTGGATAAGTGCAAGAATGAAAAGGAGGGGGGGGGCGTCAGGTGCAACGGTGGTACGTACCTAGTGCCACGAGGAGCCCGAGCAGCGATATGGGCACGGTCGTGAACAGCGGGTGCAAAAAGACGCGCAACACCGGCACCAGCGCCAGCGTGAGGAAAAAATTCCAGTGCACGCCGTACTCGGTAACGTGTTCCTTTCATCCATCCTTCGTCAGCGGGCATTATCCACTACCTGTAACATGGAAGCAAGGACCCACCGGATACTGCGTACCCTTGACTAGCACAACGCGGACCAGACCGAGCGCCAGAACCGGCGCGCATTTCACGACGACCGACGCGACCTCCGACGCAAGGGGCGCTCTCGCGTGCACCGGGGCTTTGACAAGCGGGATGGCGGACACGATACCCTGTGAAAACACAAACGCGCCGACGCCCATGTCCATCTATTCGCGGCGTCTCATCTCTCAGCCGACAATCATCTCAACAAAAGAAAAAGGCCGCACGAGAGAGACACCATAGGTCTCGCACTTGGCCAGCGCGCGCGGAAAGACTGGAAAGTCGACCGCGAGGATCGCGAGTATGGTCACGAGCATCATATGCGCGCGATACGTGCTCAGCGCGGCCAGCCGCGCGGTCCCGGGCTCTTCGATGGCCGTGGGCGCTGCTGCTGCTGCTGTTGTGCCCGTGTCGTCGCCATGGAAACTCGGTGCGCGGAGCAAAGTGGGCGATGTATGGGGCGACGACGGCGCGCCGCCGGACGGGAGGGGCGTGCCGGACTCGTGTGGGGGGAAGAGGAAGTAGACGAGCGCGCTGGGCAGAAGAAGCGCGGCGGATAGGATGCCCGGGCGGTCGGCGAAGAGGGTCATGGAGAGGAGGAGGGGCGCGACGAGGAGGATCCATTCGGAGAGGAATTGGAAGGATTTGGGCGGGGGGAAGCGCGAGCGGATGCTGGAGTGGAGTGCGATGGATGACTTGCGGAGATAGTTCGGTTAAGTGGAAAGGACGTGGAAAGCGAATGGGGGAACATACGAGCGCGACGAACGATATCAGGTTGATATGGAGAACTGTTGAACCAGTCATACCGGAAACGAAGGACTCTTTGGAGGATTTGTAGTCATCCTGACGACTGGTCAAGGCCATCGAGACACGTCGTGGTCGACTTGGAAGAGTACAGGGCCTTTTCTTTGCCTGCCTGCCGTGTTGACGGGAACCTGACCTGGAGGCTGTGCACTTCCAAAAGGAGTAATCACCGTGACGTTATTTTTTTCGGATCCTTTGGATGGGGCACATGAACATCCTCCTCAATTCCTGTCCTCTGCACGATATAGGCAGGGGCAGGTTTTAGCACAGTACAGTAAATAAATACAGCAAGTATTCCCGAATCCTAATTGTACATCGCTTTCGTTACTCAAAATACACGAACTCAACCTCTATAGTTCCAACTCTTGCTTTTGAGCAATCTCGGGGTCACTGAAAGCTGTGGTTGTACTATTTGTTTGTACGGAAACTTTGAGTTGGCTGCCAGCGGATGGTGGAGGTGACAGAGGAGGTGATAGCGGTGTCGCCGTAGAACTTATGTAGTTTGAGTCTCCCCGGAGGTGTACAATATTCACTACTTGTTGCCCACTAGAAACAGTTTTTATGTGAGCTTTGGAAGCTTTACCCTAAAGCATTCTTACCGATCACTAGGTTTGAACCTGGCGAGCACCCGGAACATGGTAGTCGTGCCAATGGACCTATTTTCCATCAGCGTCCGGATAAACACAGGAGGATGCGACACCGGACTCACGCGATTACCACTGAGGTCCAAGGATGGTCGTGAGTGCGGAATATCAGCAGTGCCGAAATACTCACCTCTTGGGATCTGAAGTAGCTGTGGTGCGAGGTCAGAATGTTTCCACACAGAAGACCGAGTGTGACGAACCAAATTGAATGAAGCTTCAAGGAGGGAACGTGGTTTGAGTTGCGCAAAGGAAATAAAGGCTGTGCTACTTACGGTTGATGTTCCATAAGACAAGGACCTTTTCCAGATGAGTATGAGTGGAGGCGGTCGGCGTTCATGACGCGACACCCACCAGAGTAGGCAACTCAGCTGCCACCGCCAAAGCAAACCATATCCACCCCTAGATATTAAGAGCCACTGGTCAGCCCCTCCCAAGGCATTATTCGCAGTGTAGATCCACTCTACCTGTTGCTGAAGCATGTGCCATAATCGAAAAGAACGAGCTCGCCGATAGCGCAGGAGGCCGGCAAGCATGGCGACGAGAAGGAAAGCATATATCAAGATCGACGCGACCGACATCATAATGAGACGCGTCCGAGGAGCGGATACTACACATCCCTTGTAGTTCGGTGCTGCATCCCAAAATGAACGGATCTGGGGAATCTGTAAAGACTCTGATCAAGAATATTGCGTCTGATACACGCACCCCGGTTAACACTACGGCCGGGTACGTCCTATTATCAGTTACCAGATCGATGGACTGATTAGTGGAACAATGAACGGACGGTAAACAGCGACACCCGAGTGCATGGTGAGTGCCGTAATGGTGAGTGAGATGACCGCGATAGAACAATCCCAGATAGCGATCCTAGACGAAGCGAGTTAAGGACATCCGGTATCACGGCGTTAGTCCCAAACTTACACACGAATAACGATGAGAACCATCGCGAGCTCGAACTCAATGAGAGGGAACGCCTAGTTATACCAGTCAAACACGGCTTCAAAGGGGTGGATTCTGAGAGTTTGAACTGACAAAGGCCGTTGAGATCCAAGCCTGGGGGATCGCGAATGTACTTAGCGGGGGGGTTAGTAAAATGACCAGGATAAACGTACCTGACAATTAATACCCGAGGTCACGTTTAGTCCTATGAGGAAGGACACAGCACACGCGATACTGGTAAACCGACTGGCCAAGTAGACCTTCGCGCCGCAACCCGCTGGTATCAGAGCTCAATCGTTATCTCTCGATGATAGCACGTACTAGGCTTGGCCATTTCTGAGCCGGCCGGGAGTTAAGGAGTTTCCAGTCAAAGTCCACGTTGGCCAGGAAGTACCAGCTAAGCATACATTATACCCGACGAGAGGGAAGTCGCTCTCAGTATGGCTAACGAAGGAAGGATCGCTCTGCGTACACTTTGACACCATCAATAAAATGCAACATCTTCACGACGGTGACTGCAGAGCCGGATGAGACAACCCAACAGTAAGTTCCCGAAGAGCGGCTCACCGAAGTCTGTGGAGGGGGCAGCCTCGCTCATTTTTTACCAATTATCTTTTGCGAACGAAGAGACTGTGAGGCAATCCTAATAAGCGCACAACGAACGGGTTCATATAAGCTTGACAAACGCCCATTACCCCGTACATATGTGGGGAAGGGCGTAAAGGGAGGCTGTACACCTGCATGATATCAACAGAGCCGGTGACACTACGCAGATAGGCAGTTTGTCGTTATCGCTGTTTTTGAGGCGATTGCCATATCCCTTATTGGAGGAGGCACATGGCCCATGTTCCCTGTAAGAGCCTGACGGCAGTATGACGGGCCTTGGAGCACATACAGCACACCTGATCATCAACACGGATCTTCTGTAAGGGCCATCTCCGCGGAATAGAAGACGGAGTGGCCTGAGATCCTCCCAATCTCGTGCAATTAAAACCGGATGCGCGCGCGAAGTATTACTCGTTGCGGAAGCGCAACCCACCGTCCTATCAAAGGCTCTCTCGCGCGTCATATTTCAACGACGCGACAAACTCCACCTGATATCACACAGGCTGAAGCTGAAGCCCCGCTCGATTGATGGTTAAACGAAGCGATGTGTGAAAGATCCTCACTTGCTTGGTACATACTTGAAATCGATACCATACGATCAGCCGCCCAATCTTTCGAACACGCCACAGATCACGCCACAATGCCCGATCGGGTCCGTTGGATCGTATGTTGTGCGCTTCGGCTATCCACAGCGCTCCGAAGAACCTCCGCGACTCGTCTGATGAAGGAGGCCGTGCAGTTCAGGGCTCAACTACTCCCGTCGCACGTGAGGTAGGAGAGCCCAGAATGGGTCTATCCATGGGCCACGACCCTTCAGATCATTATACTACACAAGAGTCAACCTCGTTAAGTCACGGCAGACTCCGGCAAATTTAACCAAGGTAGTAGGAAGGTGGTCAGTGGACACACCAGGGTCCCAAGATGGCACACGGCTGATGGCCGATCAGCGGGGCCAAGCACAACACGTCAAAAACGCGAAATCATCGATGGAGAGCAAAGTAAAAAGTGTTGCGCCCTTTCTGTCAGTGTTGTGGTACGTAGGCCGTGGATGATCTCGCGTGACAAACGCGCAAATCGTGGCCACCGGCGCTTTGTGATGAGCCCGTCCAGAGTAACGTCCCGGCTGTCAGATATATTTGAAAGGGTGTCCGTGGCGTAGAGATCGATCGTGCGACGGGGCACCGGCGGGAGGCGGGAGTCAGCTGCCACCGTGAATACCTGATCCCATCTGACTCCCCACGCGGCACAAAGCAAGACGTCGTAAATGTTCTGTGGTGTGCAATGCCGAAATAACCCTGCTACGGCGTCGATAGGTGAAGACGGATTGCGTCTCAATTTGGCGACGGGTCAAATGCGCACAAGAGCGTAGATAATGAGGGCTCCAAGTCCAACCGCACAGTACAAAGAGCAGGTCTCCAAGGGACAGGGTCACAAGAGAGGAGAAAAACAAGAGTTAGTATCGCACACTAAGAATCGGAGCAGCAGTGATCAAAGGTAAGAGGAGTCCTAAGAATATGCGGGGGATGCGAGCGTGTATGCGGGGGATGCGAGCGTGCTCATCGTTCAGTGCGCAAGCAGAGTGGTTTCACGACGTTCGCCAAGTCGTGAGATTGCGGCGTGGGATAAGCGAGCGCTGTATCGCATTGAGTCCAAGATACGTGTCGAGAGTGTCCCTGAGGTCAAATGCCAAAATAGAAAAACCTCTTTAGGTATCTAGCAAACTGGGACTCCTTAATCATGCTCCCAAGCAAAATAACGCAACAAAATCCTGACGGAATTGACTGCCAAGATGATGGAAAGATCAAATGCTGTGGGGTGAATTGTTGGGTAGTGGTAACCGCAGGAAGACCCACTATAAAAGGACCTGTGGTACACCGACTGCGCCGCAGCAGGGGCACGGATACCGGACCGTTAGAACCCATTTCATGTGCCTAACACATCATGCGCTGATTCATGGTCTTTCGTCGCTCCACACCGCCGGGTCCATCAACCAAATTCAAACCCGAAAGATAATATGGATAAGAACCAACTCACAGACTGGAACTCAATGATATCAATGGTGAGCCAGGTTGCAATGGGCGGCGTTCCTTTACACACTCTGGATGCATTACGAAATCATTCAAGAAGGTTCGACCGAAGCTAAACGAGCGAGCGTCACTAGCACCGACTTTACGCCGTCGCCGTGTCTTCCTGACGGTACCAGACCCTGTGTCTTATCAAGTCGCTCCACCCCTAGGCGCTCTAAAAACGTAGTCAGACCGCTCTAGAACAAACGAATTCGAATGCTCACCCGACCACAACCCCATCGAGCACCATAGTTCACCCACGCTCTGAACTTGAAGTTGGACTCTCCAACGAAATGTTCGGCTACATCCACTCCACCGGCATTCTTGCACGTGGCTACAGCGAGGTTACAGTGCGTGAGCGCCCACGTGTGCCGTACAATGAGGCGGGAGGGAAGGGACAAGTAGAGGGCTTTCCGGGCTCGAGTGAGGCGTCAAAAGTTTGGTTTCTCGGTTTCCTGTCTCCCATATCATGGAAAGTAAAAATGCGGATCTGGAGTTCCCCAACCACTTTGTAGGCGCTGCATCTCAAAATGAGGTTTGTCACCTGTGTTTTGAGCACTCGAACTGCTTGAGTCTCCATCATATTGTGCCACAAGTTAGAGAAGTATATCTTGGCCTCATTCCGGCGAAATTGGTCACACAAGAACAAGAGACCGATGTCAGATCACCGTCAGGTAAGTGCTAATCAATCTATATGGTCAATCTAGTACTATGAAGTTTGCCGATTACTTGTTAACCACGTGATGATAGAGGCCCGCGAGGATAGAACCGAGAAAAAGTCGCCGGGCGTGAAAACCGTTCAAGAAGTGTCTAGGGAATATAACTTAGAACGAACAAGGCCCCAGTAAGCAAACTAACTGTATAGGTGACACTTTTTTTTTTTTTTTTTTTTTTTTTTGAACCATTTGTATTCCGCGGCAGTACCTAGTACAAGAACGGTCTCTACCCCAACCTGCTACTCTGTATGTAAACTCCAGACCGCTCTGATGCAAACCACGAACGACAACCAACATACTACCGTCTAACAGTATACGAAGTCCTGACACACAAGAGTCCGGATGTCACGATTGCCGAAAACCTAAGGTAAGCGAGAGCGGGGAGACGAGAAGGAGAAGGAAGGTATGAAAAGTAGAATTAGGGGGGACGGTGGTACAAGTGAGGCTCAATGCCCTGAAACAACAGCAGGCGTCGCTGATAAGGTTAGTGTCGTAAGGACTGGTGGCACCTTTCCAAAGGAAGCCGGGTAAAAAAGGGTGCCCGAAGGCAGGGTGATGGCCCAGACCATGGGTCCAGGCATGGTGCGATCGCGTCAAACGAGGGTGGGGGCATGCATGGCAGCACGGCAGGTGGGGGCAAAGGGTTTGGGGGCACGTGCAGGGTGACACGTGGTTGAGGGCGTGGGTGGGGAGATGCGGGCGGGGGTGGGGAGTTGCGGGCAGGGGGTGGGAGAGAGCGGACAGGGGGGAGGGGGTGAGGAGGTGCGGGCGGAACAGGAATCATGAGGAAGCGGTTGGTGTGCCCTTACCCGTGTTACGGGGCTTGGCCTTCCAGCGCTTCAACTCCCCCGAGTGCCCGAAGGCGAAGAGGGTCCGTTCGGCCATCAGCGAGCGCAGTGAGTCCCCAGAGGGATCCTCAAAGGTCAGCACGATGGACGATGTGGAGCCCGGTGCGTACGAGGATGGTGCCCTCACCCAGGATGGGGGCAGAGTCATGCGGAGTCCACGGCAAACGGGGTTGTCGGCGTGGAGTGCCGCGGTGAGTTCGGAGGGGGTGTAAGGGCCCCGGGTGAGTGAGACTCCGGTGGGAATGCCGTTGATGAGGAGGCGGGCCCATTTGCAATTTTCCCTGGCCTGGACAGGGAGGGGAGACTGATCGGCGGAGAGGTATGTCGCGAGGCAGTCGGAGATGAGGTGGGAGGAGGAGGCGAGGTGATGCGCCGTGGTGTCGGGTCCTGCGGTGACCACGAGGTTGTTCTTTGCTGTCCACCGAGCGGCGGACAGGGTGACCTGGTGGCCCTCAGATGAGAGCACGGTGTTGAGGTGGCCCACGATCTCCTGGGGGCTGCGGCGAACAGCCTGGGGGATGGTGGCACCTGCTACTGGCGGGCGGAGAGACACGACCAGGGATGGTCGCGCTGGAGTCTTCGCCATAGAGGCGAAAGAGGGTTTGCTGGCAGGAGGGGGCGTGGGGCGGGTGACGGGAGCAGGAGTGGGCGCCGGGGCGGGCTTGACCTTAGCCGGTTGGACCGGGGCGGGCTTTACCACAGTCGGGGCAGGTGTGGGAGGCTGGGCATGGGGTTTCTTAGCACGGGGCTTCGAAACAGGGGCAGGGGTAGGAACTGCCGGCACAGGGGCAACGGCAGCAGGCGCAGGGGCAGGAGGAGGGGCCACGGGGGCAGCCACGGGGGCCACCACGGGGGAAGGGGCAGGAGGGTGAGCCATCTCCACGTCCTGCGCCGGCGCGGCAACAGGGGTGGAGGATGGTGGCGAGCTGGGTTTGCTCGCCAGGACAGGTGGGGAGAGGGTTAGTCTGGCTAAGAAGTCGAGCTTCTTCTCCATCGCGTCGAAGCGATGGGACATTGCCTCGAAGCCCTCCCTCATATCCTCAGACATGTTGGAGATGGGCAAGACGGCGTACTTGACCTCATCGCCGATGATGCCAGCGACGGCGTCGGTGATGAGTTGCGGGAGATCAGGGTCTTGAGAGGGGGGAATGGGAGGGGGGGGTGGGGGCAGGAGGGGGCTGAGGGCCGAGATGACCAGTCGGGGCACCCAGAATGACCAGGGGGTTGAGTCCGAGCCAGTGGAGGGGAGAGAGCCCGTTGGTAAGGGCGGCAGGAGTGTTGAGGACTTCGAGAAGCTCAGCCATGAGCTGAGGTTTGCCAAGGTCGCTTGCTACGAGGTCCTGGAAAATGTCGGTGATAAATTCCAGGCTTCGGACGTCGGAAGAGGGGTGCCCATGGGGAGCAGCAGAGGAGTAGGAGGTGGAGGGGGCGTGGAGGGCGTTGAGGAAGTCCTCCCTGTGTCCCCCAGTGTTCATGTAGTGATCAAAGTCGTTGTGCTTGTCAGACATTTCTGAGGAGATGGTGGTGTATAGGTGACACTTTGCGGAAATATGGCTGTCGCAGTCATGTCATCATCTTATGATCTTCATTCAAGACGGTGCCAGTGCGCTCGTCGGGAGCATTGGTTGGGAGTGCCACCATTGACGTTGTTATCTCTAATCACTTTGCCCAAAATTGGTTACAGAGGTGGTAGCACGGGGAAGGGAACTTTGTGGGCTCCGTCCAAAATCAGATACGGATTGGATACAGATGCTTAACTATGACTCTCGAATTCAGATTATACGTGACGCATGCTAGTGCAGGCTCCTCAGCTACGCTGAAACACGAACAAGTCACGGTGCTCTATTTGGTTAGGATTCCAGACCATCGCGATTCAATGGGTTATCTGACCGACTGGGCTTACAGCGCCTCGTATTTTCCCTATCGGGGTTAATGCTCGGTGGTAGTAAGTACCTGTCATCAATCATCGACTTCGACAGACAACTGGTACTTGTATTGTATCAGTTAGTTCATCAACAGGGCAGTGCCAGTGCGCCTCCACCAAATAAACAAATTTGTTCTTAAGTCAGCTAATCATCGTCCTCTCTTCCTGTGAAACAGTTCATAGTCGTCGGTGACTCATCACTATGATGTCTATGTCAACCCCCCCTACAGCTGCTGTC
The DNA here is from genome assembly GCA_021527775.1 of Lactarius sanguifluus. NCBI lineage: Eukaryota > Fungi > Basidiomycota > Agaricomycetes > Russulales > Russulaceae > Lactarius > Lactarius sanguifluus. Next base: position 17,872 of record JAKEYF010000247.1, read on the forward strand.
CTTTTCAATTTCCAATCTATCTTCCACGCTTCCCTGAAGGCGTACGAGAAACAGACTAAAAAAGACCTTCTTTCTCATCCACTTGCCGCCCGATTGCAAAGCTGCAACTCTTCTGCTGCCATTCTCGCCGTGCTTCAAGATCAAGTGCAGGAGTTTGAACAATCTCGGAGTGTCGACGAAAGGTTGACCAAGTGGCTGGATCCGACTGTCAATGTCCTCTACGCCTTTTCTGCGACGCTTGGAGAGGGTATCGGCTTGGTACATTTCTTTACCTAGGTTCATGTAATGTCCAGGCTCTGATATTTATCCTGCAGGTGTTCTCGCCTGCGAAAGTGATTTTTGCTGGTGCCGGTGTTCTCCTTTTAGTCAGCATGTTTCTCGGCCCATTCGTCGTCGCGAGGAATCCTGATATCCTAGGATCTCAGGCGGCTAAGGATGTTAGAGAATGCCAAGAAGCGCTCGTTGATGTCCTCGAACGTGTCGAAAACTTCTTCAGACGACTCGAGACGTACACCGAGGTGCCACCGACAACGGCGATGACGGACATACTCGTGAAGATAATGGTCGAAGTCCTCCATATTTTTGCGATTTCTACAAAGGAAATCAAGCTAGGGCGAACAAGTACGCTAGAAACTCAGAAATATCTGGCCATTTTCTCATCTCGTCTCAGAGAGGTATCTTAATAGGCTGGTCGGGCGGACTGACATCGAGGATGCGCTCAAGAGGCTTGATAAATTGACACAGGAAGAAGCCCGGATGGCAGCTGCACAACTTCTGAAAATTACGCACAACATTGAGAACAAAATTACTCAGGTTATTGACGGTGTGGGGTTGAGTGCGAGTATGAAGGTGTCGACCCAAGGGGAAGACGTAGACGAGAAAGGGGATGAGATGAGAACGAGGTCGCTTCGGAGATAGAGCGCGGGAACGCTGAGCTGGGACCGGCGCGAGTGCGATGTGCAGATCAACGTTTGCTAGATATCGGGCGAAGGACTTCAGAACAGCAAGCGAGGTGAGATCAAAAGATGGATGGATAGATTCGTTAGATGCTTCTGAGACACGGAAGCCGAGGTTATATACATGGGAGACGAGCCACAGGACACAGAGTAAGACAATAGTGGTACAGGGAGAATACAATGGACGCGGACACAAATGGGATACAATGGACGAACACAAACACGCAGCCGTGAACCGGGTATCGAGGCCGATGTGGCCGTTTGGCGATGTTGCGCACGCAGCGCGTGTGTGGACCTTACAACGGTAAGCAGCATGCGCTCAGTTGGCTGCTGAGACGTCTCAAGTCTCTATGTGGCTAGATGGGAAAGAGGCAAAAGCGATGAGAAAGGAAGTTAATGCTATTGTCCAACAAACAGCGAACAGCCTAAATAGCGTCAAGTGTTTGTGGTCCCCTCATCTGATACCATTTACTCCTATGACCTGTATGCCTTCGCAGGGACACAGTTGCGACAAGAGCTGCGGAGATGGGTCTCTCCACCGGATCCTTCCACGAATCATAATAACGCATGCGGTGCTTCTCACAAGCGAATGGCGGAATGGTTCTTTCAAGTTGAAGGAAGTAGAATTAAGGAATGGAAGTCCAGTGGTTCCCTTTTGTGGATCCATGGGAAGCGTACGCTCTTCCTTTCCTCCCCTAGCTAGGCGTTTCCTTATGGTGTCGTCTTTTCGTAGCGGGAGCCGGCAAGAGCATACTCTGGTCGGTCCCCAACTAGTTCCAAATCAAGAAACTCACTTTCACCATAGCTCTTCAGTCATTCAAGACGCCCTCTCCTTGCGCGGGGCTGGACTGGCATCCGTAGCATACTTTTACTTTGATTTCAGGGACACAGACAAGCGAACCCGGCACAGTCTACTCATCTCTCTTGTCGACCAGTTCTCTTCCTGGTCTGACCCGTGCTACGAAATACTTTTCCGCCTTTACGCTGCACACGACAATGGCGCGCACACGCCCGACGATGGTGTTTTGATACGATGCCTGAAAGATATGCTGATGCCTCTGGTGCAATGCCCAACTTATATCATCGTCGATGCGCTCGACGAATGTCCTAATGCCCGCGGGATCCCATCTGCACGCGCGCAAGTCCTTGAACTGGTGAAAGTGTTACTCGGCCTCTATCTACCGAATCTCCGTATTTGCATCACTAGTCGACCCGAGATCGACATCAAAGCCGTCCTTGGACCGCTGGCGTCGCATTCGGTGTCCCTTCAGGACGAGCCCGGGCAAAAACAAGAAATCACCAATTAAATTAAATCTGTTGTTTACTCAGAGTCGGATACGATGATGTGGAGGTGGAGGGCGGATGTGAAAAACCTTGTTGTCGAGACGCTCTCGGAGAGAGCTGACGGAATGTAATGATTTTCTCTACGGCGACGATAAGTTACTGATGCTGTTGAATAGGTTTTTATGGGCGTTCTGCCAGCTGGAGGCACTACAGGACTGTCTCCCAGCGAGCGTACGGCACACCCTCCAGGAGTTGCCTGAATCACTGGACGAGACCTACAAGCGCATACTAAGGGAAGTCAAGAAACCAAGTAGGGACCACGCCCATCGTCTCCTGCAGTGTCTCGCAGTGGCCATTCGGCCACTCCGTGTCGAGGAGCTGGCTGAACTGCTTGCGTACGACTTTGACGTGGCCACGGCCCCGGGAGGAATCCCGAAGGTGAACCCGAATTGGCGGTGGGAAGACCATGAACAAGCTGTGCTGTCCACTTGCTCAAGTTTGATCGCTGTCGTTGGCAACGGCGGTTCCCGAGTCGTGCAATTTTCCCACTTTTCGGTAAAAGAATTCCTGACTTCGAACCGCCTTGCCACTTCTGGTGGGGATGTCGCCCGCTATCATATCTCCCTTGAACCCGCCCATACTCTCCTCGCACAGGCTTGTCTTGGTACCCTGCTGGCTCTGGACGATAATGGCGGTGGATCTGAGTATGCAGGTAGTGTCGAGATCAGCTCTCCCTTGGGTGGATACGCTGCTCAACGTTGGTTGGCTCACGCCCGTGTTGGTAGGGTGTCGTCACGAGTACAAGGTGGGATGCAACAGCTCTTTGACCCAAGCAAACCACATCTTGCTGCGTGGATCCAGCGGTACAATGTAGAAGAAGATTTCTGGAGGTCGCCCGAGATGCCCCTAATAGAACCTATAGCGACCTCATTGTACTATGCCGCCTTGTGCGGATTCCGTGGGTTGCTAGAACACCTTCTCGTCAAGTACCCACATTGCGTTAACGCTCTCGGTGGTGGTCGTGGGGCCGCACTACACGCAGCGTCAGCCCAGAATAACGTCGAAGTAGCGCAGCTCCTCCTCGAGCATGGCTGCGATGTGGATGTCAGAGGCGTGTACAAGCGGACACCACTGCAGTTTGCGGTAATGAAGAGACACCTCGAAATAGGGCAGTTCCTACTTGATCATGGTGCCGACGTGGATTCTCGTCAAGACGACCATTGGACCCCACTGCATGTAGCCTCGTGGAATGGGTACATTGACGTTGCACTGATGCTACTCGAACACAATGCGGACCTAAATTCTCGGGACGACAGGGGCCGGGTTCCATTACACCTGGCATCATCCGGAGGGAAAACAGCAGTCGTGCGCCTGCTACTCGACCGTGGCGCGGACGTGAACGCAAAGGATGTGGAGGACATGACCCCATTGCACCTAGCATCACCCAGGGGGAGAATAGAGGTCGTGCGCCTGTTGCTGGACCAAGGTGCGAATGCAGAAGCTGAGGACAAGAGGGGAAGGACCCCGTTCCAGGTGGCGTTGGCGAATGGAAAGGACGGGATCGCACAGATGTTGACAGAACATGGCTCGCGACTATGCATGGAACTATAGTTACACAACGAATAGGGGAGTATGTGTCGGTTAATCCCTACGCATATTCACATAATTCATGTTCCGTAGATCAACCGACAAGATAAAGCGAATGCGGCCTGTACATCTTACGATCCAAATATTCACGCACCATATCGTGCGCGTTCATCGTCGTTTTGCTACCAGTAGTAGTTCCCCTTTCTCGGCGGAAACGTAGCAGATAACAAAGTCTAGCGCACACTTCGACAAGGGACTGCCTTTACTAGTTCATCTAGGCAACCCCACGCAGGACAAAAGGCATCAAGGCCATAAAGCGATAGACCGGCAGTGTAGACATTGTGAGCCTCGTCAATGAACACGCGCACAACATGCTTCTGGAACCAGAGATCGCGTACAAGGAGAGCAAGCCGACCTTCACGAGATTAATTTTCCTATGAACGTTAGCGAGACTGAACTGATGTCACGGTGAAGACTTGGAGAAGCACAACTCCCTCGGAGTATCATCTGCGCTATTCGCACAAAGGTTTCCCAAAATGGGGTAAATCACATGACGAGGTAATAGGACCTCCTAGATTAAGGTTAGGGTGTGAAGCAGCGTTATGAGTTCACAGCCAGAGCGAGAGCCAGCGCCAGAGCTAGTCGAGTCGAGTCCGAGCGCATTAGACAAAGGCAAGGGCAAGTCAACGGCGGCTAGCTATCAGGAATCGACAGAGTCAACTCCTTTACTCGCCTCTCGATCTTATGTCCTCCCTGGCGACGGCGACGGCGACGACGACATAGAGTCAACCAGTCAATCTAACCCGGCCCTCGTTTCCACTCTGACCTCAGTTTTCCTGATAACTCTTTCCATCTCAATCCTCTTAGTCCTTCTTCTGCTTTCCCTCGCATTTTCCTATGCCGCCCAGGCTTCTCGAATCTCTAATGACGACATTCTGTCCGATAGTCTCGTCTTTCACGGCCCAGATACCATCGATGTTCTCAACATATCCCAGCACGGCGATGTATGGTTAAGGATCGATGGCCGTGTCGGTTTTGATGCTGGCACCGTCATAGGCGTAAAGCCAGGCGATGACGACAGCTTATGGCTTGGCGCTTGGAAGGCCATTGGCAGGTGGGGGATTCGCAACCTCGATACGGTCTCATTATCCCTCTCTTCTATCAACATCACCTCCCAACATGACCCCGAAGTCTTTCTGGCCTCTATTGCGGTCCCTCCCTTCCAAATCCCTCTAACCGCAACCCCCCCAGACGATGTTTCGTGGCTCACCCCTATTTCCGTCCCCGTCCACATATTTCCCTCCAGAAACATCACCACTTGGCTCGAATTTGTGCGCGACAGCTGGCACAGCGGCTATGTCGCTGCTCAAGCTACAATTCCCCATGCCGACGTTCGAGGTGGTCCATGGGAATGGAGGACGTGGCGAAGTGTGTTTACGGTGAGCAGGTCGAATCTTACTTTTGGACTGCGCGTGAAAGGTGCGCCCATCTTTTCCCTCTTGCCCCCTTCCACTAAAGCCCTGACAGTTTTCTAGTCCCCGCCCTCCCGAAGCTTCCTGCGCCCGGCGACGATGTACCACTTCCGTCCGTCGCTGACCTTGTCCACCTTACTCACTTCTCACTCACATCCGGCGTTCACAATCTTACCATCGACGCCTCGGCGACCATGGTCAATCCTCTCCCCTCATCTGTCTCATTTACTGCACCACATTTTCCCTTTGTCGTCTGGATTCCGGCCCCTATAAATGACACCGCCCTCGTCCCGCTTGCTTCCGCCACTTCAGCGCCTTTCTCCCTCACCCATCCAAACATTACATTCTCCTTGAATGGTAGCGTCCTCCCCATTCCGCACTCCGCAACGCCCGCGCTCTCCTCGCTGATCTCGGACTACCTCTCTGGGGTCGACCATCCGATCGCCATTACGACCCCGTCCGAGTTCTTCCACGGCTACATAGCACACACCACGTTCTCCGCACCGCACCCCCGCCCCGAAGTGCTCCACAACGTCACAATAGAGAGCATGAAAGTACACCCGTCCGGTACGACTATCTACGCCAGCGGAATTGTACATGCGCGCCTCGCGCTGCCAGAAGGCATGGACATTACGATATCTCCAAGCCGCGTGCTGCCCGACGCACTTATCTTTGATGGCCCGTTGCCCGTACAGCCCGATCCCGCGTACATGTTCCCACCACTACCGCTCCCCATCACTAGCCCTGACGACGATGACGACGACGACGACGTACCGCCCCCCGCACCACCGCTCCCAAACCCTCTCCCCCCAGGCGCCTTTGCGCGCGTCCGGCCAAACGCCTGGCTCGCAGCGCTGACCGCGCCTACGGCGCCGCGGCGCGACTGGGGCGAGCGTGGGAGCACGACCCTGCGGATATCGGCGCGGTTCGCGGACGTGCCCCTCGAAGTTCTGCCTGGGCGCGAGCGCGAGTTCCGCAGCTTCGTCGCGAAGGTCATCTGGGGCGCGGGCGACGGCGCGGTTGCGGGTGTGCAGGGAGTCGTTGCGGTCAGCGTGCGGGTTGAAGGATTGCCGGTTGACCCACGCGATGGTGATGGCATCGGAGGGGCGATGGTGCTGACGGGTTTGCCGTTTCAGGGGAGCGTGAGGGTCGGGAAGAAGTGAGCGATCTTGGGCCCCCGCATTCTTGGTTCTTTTCGCCACGAGTGATATTGTTTTTTTTTAATATCGAATCTATTAGAGTGCACCTTGGGGTACATGGCCCTATGTGGCACTTTGACATCACGTTTATTCCCTGTAGGATTATCTTTCCACTTTCCAGTGGATAGTGTTTTTGTACGTTCGCTCGGATGTATCTATGAGCCTTGGTGGAATCTCTCGGTCCAGTTTATGCCACTGCCAGGCTAGGCGTACAGGGAATGCGTCAGTTATAACGTTTGTCGTCGCACAGGCCACGCAAATTGACTTGATGGTCGGATTAGTCGCCGACTGCTTCAACTCATTGGGGGATTTCTGCCCTGGCATACGCGCATGAAAGGTGGGCACTCATCAGAAAGGGCGGCCCCATGGATGCAGACTTCACGAAGCTCATTACAAACTCGAAGCAGTTGTCCAAGTAGCGACGTACATCCAGGAGACGGGGAGAGTTACCCAGGAAGGAAGATGGAAGAGGAGTAACGGAAGAGCGAGCAGAGGAAGCACCATTAACAACACACAACCCTAATCCCGCCCATCACCCGCTCTCAACTCACGACAAAATAACATCTCCTCAACTTGCCGAATCTACCAATGTAGGTTCACTCAAGATCAGAAGAAGAAGGCGGACGACGCTAGGAAGCAGCCACAACATATAACTCAAGATCACCGCAACCGCACCTCGCGTCTCGGCGGCTCGCACGCCCCACCAACCTCAACACTTGACAAGAAGTTACGCCTTTCCCCACGGGGAAAGGGGGAGACTTAAGATGGAAGGGTAGAACCCTGGGAAGCGGAGAAACATGAACGCATAGTTTACTAAAAGTGTAGTGCTACATAGGGTAATCTGCCCTCGGGTGCACAAAAATGGATCCGAAAAAAAAATGAAAGAGAGCACCAGAGATTGGGGTCTAGGATACAGGAGATGTGGGTGACCACAGAAGCGAGGTTGCCAAGTTCAAGCTGCTGAGGGAAAGGTAGAACAGTAAGGCCTGAATCGGCCGAAGCGCGGGACAGAGCGGGTCTCCGGAGCGGTGCGGGAAAGTAACAAATATACAAAAAGGGCGTTTTACCTAGTCAGCCGGCGTATGATCGTGCATCGTGGTGCACTCGCCTGGGGCCAGTTAGAGGCGTTACCCACAAGTTGTGCTGAGGGCATGGGTTTGCCTCGGGTGGAACTACTCGCCTACCTGGCAGTGCTTCTGGCAGTGAGTACGCGCGACCCGTGTGGAACTGCGATGTGCTGTCACCGTGGAACCTATTAGACAACTGTGCACTGACCCCAATGACTGAGTCACACAGTTCCTGAAGAGACATTGATAAGGCCAATTCCTTGAGGTCGTTGGAGTACTGGTAGACCATTGTTGAAAGGCACGCCCGGAGATGGCACAGCAAGAGGCATGGTGCCTAGCATAGTAACGTAGATAACTACTGTAAGTTAGTTCACAACCCTGATACCAATTCCGTATGATATCATAATTTCTCGAGAATTTCCCTGTCTACTTAACTATGATCCCACTTTTGAGTTTTGGATGTCCGTATGTCTGCTAAACAAAGGCAGTGGCCAAGTGTTATGCAACTCGCTATAATGTCACGCGTGTCGTTTGGAGATTCGTGTGGATGAAGGCAATTGCCAACAACAAGACGACGGAGCGATATCGATGATTTACAAGACAAGAGGGGATTCGCGTTCGGGGATCGTTGTTCGTGAAACCAAAGATGTCGAAGTCGATACAGAAGGCTGAGTCAACAGTTCACGGAGACGAAACGGAAGGAGAGAAAAAGGGTATGAATCAGTATGAGTTGCATAGAAGTGTAATAGGTTGGCCGACAGCATGCGCCTCTTGTCCCTGAGGGATTGCCATTTGACGGTGACGGTAATGCCAATGCCAATGGCAGTGGAGAGGGAAATGCCAATGGCGGTGGCAGCGGAGAGGGCAACGCCAATGGCGGTGGCAATGGCGGCGGCAATGACGGTGGCAATGACAGTGGCAATGGTGGTGGCAATGGCGGTGGCAGTGGAGAGGGCAATGCCAATGGCGATAGCAGCGGAGAGGGCAATGCCAAAGGCGGTGGCAATGGCGGCGGCAATGGCGGTGGCGGTGAAGATGGCAATGCCAATGGTAGTTGAAGTAATGGCAATGGGGGTGATGGCAATGGAGGCAGCAAAGACGATGACGGGGAGGACCATTAGGAAAAACCTCCTCCTGGGGATAGTAAGCGGAAGTAATTTATAGTATAACGCATACACCGCCTCGTGTCAACCAGGCGCCAACGAGCGCCATAGACGCCTTGTAGATCGATGAGCGACATCGATGAGCGCCGCGTGCGGACGCATGGTCATGAGGTGTCCGCAACTGCTGTTGCAGTCTTCGACTCTGTCGCAGAACAGGACAATCACCAAGTCTGACACCCACGCTTGCCACATACCCATCATTATTCGTGATACCCACCACCATCCTTCACTTCCTCATGTTCCAATGCATCGTATACCCATATTCGCACTCTCATCATTGCGTACGACCCGCGATATTTCAGACCGGATGGTCAGGGTGAAGTCTTCATTGTCACCGAAGCAGAGGTATTCAATCCCTCCGAGTTCCTCACATACCCCACACATATGCTGGGATCCTACCGACTTGCACACACAAATAGCTCAGGCTTCGGATTCCACACCGTGATGCGGCTCTACGTGTGTGGCTCAACGACATAGAATCAACCAGTCAATCCAACCCCGCTCTCGTTTCCACTTTCCACTTTGACCTCAGTTTTCCTCATCACACCCATCTCAATCCTCTTTGTCCTTCTTCTTTCCCTCGCATATTCCTATATATGCCACCCAGGCTTCTTGAATCTCTAATGACGACATTCCTGTCGATAACCTCGTCTTTCACGGCCCAGATGCCATCGATGTTCTCAGCATTTCCCAGCACGGCGATGGCTCGACGGCCGTGTCGGTTTTGATGCTGGCGCCATCATAGGCGTAAAGAGCCAGGCGATGATGACAACTTATGGCTCAGCGCTTGGAAGGCCATTGGCCGGTGGAGGATTCGCAACTCTCGGCATGGTCTCATTATCCCTCTCTTCTATCAACACCACCTCCCAACACGACCCCGTGGCCTTTCTAGCCTCTATTTCGGTTCCCCTCCTACAACTGCGGATCCCCCAGACGGCCTTTCGTGACTCACTTCTATGTCATCCCTCGACCACATCTACCCTTCCAGAAACGTCACCACCTCGAGTTTCTGCGCGAGAGCTGGTATGCCGCCGCTCAAGCTACAATTCCCATCAGCATCCGAGCCGGTCCATAGGAGTGGAGGACGTGCTTACGGTGAGCAAATCAGATCTTACTTTTGGACTGCGCGCGAAAGGTGCGCCCACCTTTTCCCTCCTGCCCCCTTCCACTACCCTGACAGTTTTCTAGTTCCCGCCCTCCCGAACCTTCCTGCGCCGGTGAGGATTTACCACTTCCGTCCGTCGCTGACCTTGTCCACCTCACTCACTTCTCACTCATTTCAGGCGCCCACAACCTTACCATCAACGCTTCGGCAACCACCGTCAACCGTCTCCCCGCATCATTTACTGCACCCTCTTTTCCATTTGTCGTCTGGATCCCGGCTTCCTCTAATGATACCATCCTTACTTCCGTCATTTCAGCGCCTTTCACCCTCACTCATCCGAACCATACACTCCTTGAACGGCAGCATCCTCCCCATTTCGCACTCCGCAGCGCCCGCGCTCTCGTCGCTTATCTCGACCTACCTGTGGGGTCGACCATCCTCATAACCTCGTTCGAGCTCTTCGCGAGACATTTCCCGCGCCGCACCCCGGCCTGAGGTGCCCCACAACGTCACGATAGAGAGTATGAAGGTCCACCCGTCGGGTACGATGATCGTCGCCAGCGGGATTGTACACGCGCACCTAATCTAACACCAACCCGGACGATGACGATGACTTTCCACCCCCTGCGCCACCGCTTTCAACCCCGCTTCCACCATGCGCCTTTGTGCGCGTCTGGCCGAGCGCCTGGCTGGCTGCGCTCGCGGCGCCGCGGCGCAACTGGGGCGAGCGCTGGAGCACGATGTCACGCGTGTTGGTGCGGTTCGCGGAGGTTCCACTCAAGGTGCTGCCTGGGCGCGAGCGTGAGATCCTCAGCTTTGTCGGAAAGGTGATCTGGGGCTCGAGCCCAGGCGCCGTCGCGGGCGTGCAGGGCGCCGTGGCTATCGGTGTGCGGGTTGAGGGGTCGATTGACCAGCGGTGGCGACGAAGGAGGTGCGATGGCGTTGACGTGTTTGCCGTTTCATGGGAGCGTGTTGACGGTCGGGAAGACATGCGATCTCGGGTCCCCGTGTTCTTCAAGTTGGTTCTTCGCCACAATTAGATAGTGTAGTTGTGCGTTCGCTCGTATGTATCTATGAACCTTGGTGGCGGAATTAGTAGAACGTGCGTGCGATCCGGGCTGTTCTCTCGCGTCCCCTTACGTGTATGCTCCCTGTCCACGTCCGTGTCTGGGAAGCTGCCGAAGACGGCGACCCCTGTGCCACGCGATGCGCCATCGTTTGACATTGCGGGTGACGTGCGCCTGCTGCGGGACACCGTGAACGAGGCGCTCGCGCGGGGCATGTGGACCGTGCGCGCGGGGCGGCTGGGCCGGAGTTCATCAAGGCGCGCCCGAGCTTCCGCTGTCGCGCGGCCGCCATCAAGGTCGCTGTCGTGAAGGTGCTCGTGAATCCCAAAATGATTGCTCCTGCTGCCCCCCGCGCGCCGATCTGGAGCACTCCCATCATCCCTTATTTTCTACCACCCTTTGCTCAGGTAGAACGCTGCAGTATCTCTATTACAGACATGCATGCGAGTTATGCATCGATTAGGAAGCATCGCACGTCTATCGCCAAAGTGAGACACGGTCGATATGCGAGTCGCACTTCTTTGCATGGTTCCTTGTGAGGGTATATATGGTTCATGGGATATCGATGGCAGGGGAAATGCGTATTCTGTGAGGTTCATCAGCTCAGCAGCGCCGCTTCCGGCTTCATCTAGCAGTTATACAAAGACTCCTCGTATTACTGTGATAGAAACGTGAACGCATAGTAGTAAGCTACGGCTGAGTCACATCACCATATTCTAACAGAAGTTTCGTCATTTCATGGTGTCCGTTTGACGAGGCCAATTCAAATGGCGTCCTGCCCTTCTTGTCCTTCTCATCTACGTTCGCACCGTAACTGAGTAGCGCTCGAGCGACCTCGACGAACCCCTTGGTCGAGGCCTGATGTAACGGAGTCGTGTTGTTGTCGTCACATGCATTTGGGTCCGCCCCATGTTCTAGCAGTCGTTGCACGATGCCGACCCTCTTTCCATCCGGATGACGATTATTGTAGGATATAGTGTCGTGTAACGGAATTTCGTCATTGACAGTCCGCGAGTTGACGTCCGCGTTGTGGTCGAGCAGCACCTGGACAGCATCGAGATGCATATTGAGCGCTGCAACGTGCAGCGGTGTTCTGCGGTCACGGTCCCGAGTATTTGGATCTGCACCGTGATTGAGTAGCCACCGCATGATATCGACGTGTCCCACCATCGACGCAACTTGTAGTGGAGTCCTCTCGTGATAGCCCCGAACATCCATGATTGCACCGTGCTTGCGGAGTAAATTTGCGACACCGAAGTATCTCTTGGACAATGCTGCCGGAAGTGGCGCTTGCATGTGACCACCACGCGCATTTACTTGTTCGGGATGCTCCATAATCAGACATTCAGGTCATCAAACCCACAGAGTGCAGCATAGTAAAGCGGGGAGCCAGCCCGTGGCGAATTGTCCGTGAATTTGTACCAGGGTGCCCCCGAGGGGTTTTTGTCCATGTTGTACACCCGGAGCCACGCTGCGAAATGAGGCTTGGCGCTGTCAAAGAGCTCACCCATCCCATCCCGGACGCGTGATGACACTCCCTCGAATTGTGCATGGTCCACCCAGTGTCGAGCGGCGTATCCGACCAGAGGAAGACCTTCGGTACCACCATTGGCAGCGTGTTCGTCCAGTTGGAGAAGTGTCCCCAGGCACGCCTGCGCCAGGATCGTATGGGCCGCCTCGAGACCGATATGAAGCCACGAAACATCCCCTTCTGACCGTGCGAGACGAGGCGACGTGAGGTATTCTTTCACCGAAAAATGCAAGAATTGTACCACCCGCGAATGACTATCAGGGACGATGTTGATCAAACTTGAACATGTCGAAAGCACGGCCTCCTCTTGGTCATCCCACCGCCAGTCATCCTTCAACCTCGGAATCCCTCCCGAGCTCGACGCTTCAAAATCGAACGCCAGTAGTTCTGCGAGCTCCTCGACTCGAAGTGGTCGGACAGCTACAGCAAGGCACTGTAAAAGACGATGCGCATTATCCTTTTGAGCCTTCGTGATGCCCCTCAATATCCGCTCGTATGTCTCGTCCAGGGTCTCAGGCAATTCATTAAGAAATTGACGGAGGTTCGGTGGGAAGCAATGTCGCAACGCGTCCAATTGGCAAAATACCCATCTGAACCTGCACGACAATGTAAGACAGGACCGTTAGCATAGATAGCTCGATGCTCTCACATTCCGTCGGCTCTCTCTGTCAGCGTCTCGATCACAAGCTTTTTATCATCCACTCTCCATCTCCTCATCGCCGCACTCGAGGATAAGTTGACGACATTTTGAACGTAGTCGGCAATATCCGATTTTTGTCCACTTTCGTTATGTAGAGAAACCGAACGAGACGCCAGCGGCTCGAGGACTGCTCGTATGTCGACCTCTGGGCGACTGGTCGCGCAAGTGTGAAGTCCTTGCAGGCGAAGATCGACGAGTTCCTTCACGAGTTGGAGGACCTCATCGCGAGGGGATGGGATCCCTGACGCATCTGGACATTCGTCGAGCGCATCCAGGACAATGAAAATTGGTCCCTGTCCTGACAGTCTCAGCATCTCTTCAAGGCATGCTTTCAAAGTGTCGTCACTCGGCTGTCGAGTCCCATCTTCGTGTGTCTTATAGACGTGGTGAAGAATGCTACAGTAATGAATTGAGCGAGTAGAAAGCTGGGATACAAGAGAAAGCAGCAGGTCGCGACAGGTTTGCTTCTTGAGATCTCTGAAGTCAAAGTAAAAGTAGGCCATGATTGCTGACCCCGCTTCGCATATAGCCATGATGTCTTGAATGACGGAGGAACTGGCGAAAAATAAGTTCCGACAGGAAAGCAGGCAAGGAATAACATACCAGATGACGCTTTTCCCAGAGCCCGCTACGAAAATTAGAGTCTGTCAGAAAGCGCGAGCCTGAAAATTCCCAACAGAAACGCACGTTTCCCGTGAATCCACAAAAGAGAGCCAGTGGACTTCCATTCGATGAAGATACTGCCTTGAAAGAACCAGACGGTCGTTCCCTTATGTTGAGCCTTTTGTGCAATGATGTGATTTGTGGACGGATCTGCGGGGGAGAGCCACGCTCGTAGGAGCTGTTTTAACTGGTTCCCTGTGAGTAGGTGTAAGTGCGAGCAAAGAGTAGCAGCGAGGTTAGGAGACGACGAACACTTGATTTCGTCCACGGTGTTCGCCGTCTGTTGGACGATTAATTTTGCCTCCTTCTCATCTGAACATGAAAGTGTTAGAAGGTATCGGTGGCTGACTAGACACGGATCGCGCACCGTCAAGGACTACTTGGACCTTTTCATCAACGCGTTGCACTCTGTCGCCTATATCTTGGCCCATATCCTCCACTTTGTCACCCACATTCTCTACTTTGTCACCCACATCGTCTACCTTGTCGCCCACACCGTCTACTTTGTCGCCCATGTCGTCTACCTTGTCGCCCATATCGCCTACCTTGTCGCCCATGTCGTCTACTTTATCCCCCATGTCGTCCACTTTGCCACTCATGTCTTCTACCTGGCCACCCATGTCCTCTACCTTGTCGTCTATGCTCTCCACTTTACCGTCGACTACTTTCACGTCAGAGTGCACAATGTGTGTGATCTTCAGGACCTCCGCAAGCGCTATCCGAGCTTCTTCTTGCGTCAATCTGTCCAGCCTTTTGACCGCGTCCTCCAGATCGGTCCTTCCAGCCAATTTCTTCAGGAACTTCTCTACACCCATGTCAGTGGGGATCGATAGACAACCGATCAGAGACTCACTTGTTGATCCCCGTCTGAGCTCTTTCGTTGCAATCCCAAAGATCGTAAGCACCTCCACCATTATCTTCGTAATTATGTTTGTCATCGCCGCAGTCGGAGTCACCTCTGTATAAGTTTCGAGCCGGTTGAAAAAGAACCCTATGCGTTCGAACAGCTCTGCGAGAGTATCTTTGCTGGCCGCAACTTCCTTGGCTGCCTATAACACCTTCGACATCAGAACGATCCGCCTAAATGATAGATCTGATACTTGCTAAAAGGAAGACACGGATGCCCGCAAAAATCACTTTCCCAGGCGAAAATACCTACAAAACATATATCAGAGACTTACATTAGATTGAATGTCGAGACTTACCAGACTAACACCCTCCGAGACGGCGGCAGAAAATGCGTACAGGACGTTCACAGTTGGGATCAGCCACCTTGTCAATCTCTCATCGCCGCTGTGAGCTCGGTCGAATTCCCGCACTTGATCTTGAAGCACGGCGAGGATGGCACTAGTAGAGTCGCATGATTGTAACTGGGCGGCGAGTGGATGTGCGATAAGGTCTTTCTTGGTCTGCTTTTGGTACGATTTCAAAGCGGCATTGAAAATGTCTTGGAAGCGTGAGGAAGACGTGGCTGTGGAAGGCGTTTGGGACATGGGAGGAGTGGTAATTGTCGAAAAATCGATGGATGATCCGCGTACAGGTGGGGGGTGGGATGCTAAGGCAGATGTCGTACACCGCCTCGTGGTCGAACTTCCCAACGAGGCGTCGGCGAGCGCCAATGCGTGCATGAACGATAGACGCCTTGTGGATGACATGCGCCGGGCGCGGAAGCATGAGCGACGCTTACACGCCTGCTTACACGTCCCTCGTCGAGGAATGCTTAATTCGTCCTTGATAGTTTGGAATCGCGTATTTAGGTTCGCATCTTGAGAATGCTTGCACTCGTGCCAGTGGTTGGTGTAGCGTCCTTGGTCGACTCAGCCCCGTCGTCCAGATTCCTCTTCCTGTCTTGAATGGGCATGGTGAGCTGTCCCGCGAATCGTGGGGTGGTGTGTCGGTGGACGCCTCGTTCGCTTGTTTATGTCCTTCTAGTAGCTTGTATGTACTGTAGTTTACGGTCAGGGAAGGTCGTCCAGCCAGCGCGTAAGAAGGCGGCCTCGTGCATTCGCGACCCAACTCTGAGGAGGAATGGACTGGGTAGCCGGCGAAGTGCTGGCGCGGTGACCGCGGCCATGAGGTCATGAGGCGCGAGCCAACCTCGTAACCCACAAAAATCTTGACAAAACTACTCCGGAATACTAGCAACTAGGGACTCATAATATAATCCCTGAAACCCGCTCGTGCCATCGAGTTGACAACTTGGATCGTCAGTTTACAATGGAAGTACGGTCTACATCAATGGCTATCCTCCATCTTCCGTCCGATGAATATAGGTCACCGTTCGTCTATTCTAGATGACCGTGACTAGCTAGATCTTCGCCTTGGTTCCTCCCACAGCCAGCAGCTTGTCCAATTTCGCCTGCAACGTACCATCATCAGTACGTGTCCCAATGCAGGAAACACGATCAACGACGTACCTTGACGGCATCCATGTAAACGTCCGTGATCACCCAGTGCTCGCGCTGCATCTCCTTTCCGTGTATGGCGAGCGCGAGGTCCTTCGTCATAACGCCGTCCGCGTCGATGACCTCCACGCACGCGCTCTCCAGCGCGCGCGCGAACGTCTCGAGCTCCGCGTTCCCGTCCAGACTCGCGCGGTGCAGCAGTCCGCGCGTCCACGCAAAGATCGACGCGACGGGGTTCGTCGACGTCTCGCGGCCCTTTTGGTATTCGCGGTAGTGCCGCGTGACGGTGCCGTGCGCGGCCTCGCTTTCCACCGTCCGGCCGTCCGGCGTGATGAGTTCCGAGGTCATCATCCCGAGCGAGCCGAAGCCCTGCGCGAGAATGTCCGACTGCACGTCGCCGTCGTAGTTCTTGGTCGCCCAGACGAAGCCGCCGGAGGACTTGATGGCCTGCGCGACCATGTCGTCGATCAGACGGTGCTCGTAATAGATCCCCGTCGCCTCGAACTGCTTCAGGTATTCCCTGTGATTCGCAACGGAGCCACGTCATCGTTCCGTCCGCACGGTATGGGAATGTAACCGAACCTCTCGTAGATCCCCTGGAAGATGTCCTTGAATCGGCCGTCATACTTCTTCAGGATGGTATTTTTGGTGGATAAAAACTAGTGGAAACGCCGCCGTAAGCCCGCGGAAAGAAAGAAAGAAGATATATCGGATGACCACCAGTGGCATTTTCTTGGACAGTGCCATCTTGAATGACGAGTGCGCAAACCCGGCGATCGACTGTCCACCGCCGAGTCGTCAACAAGAAAGCCCACAAGCAAAGGTGACGAGACTGACATCATCCGTATTGTACATCGCAAGGGCAACCCCTTTACCTTTGAAGTCATACACACTCAACGTGGTCGGCTCGCCGCCGCCCTGCGGCGTATACACGAGCTGGAGCTTCCCAGGACCGGGCGCGAGAAAGTCCGTCGCACGATACTGGTCTCCGAACGCGTGACGGCCGATAACGATGGGCTTGACCCACCCGGGGACAGGCCGCGGGATGCGCTCGAGGATGATCGGCTCGCGGAATACTGTGCCGCCGAGGATGTTGCGGATCTGTGCGCGATGCAGTGCCACGTCAGAGACGAAAATGGCGCGATGCATACCGTGCCATTGGGCGAGCGCCACATCTGTTTGAGCTTGAACTCCTTCACACGTGCTTCGTCCGGGGTGATGGTCGCGCACTTGATACCGACGTTGTACTTGAGGATCGCCTCTGCGGATTCGATCGTCACCTGGTCATCGGTCTACATAGGCAGTAAGGAAGGTGGTGGTACGGCGGGTCGAAACGAGGTCAGGTCACCACATGGCCATGCAGTCACGGGGATGAACGACGTACCGCGTCGCGGTACTCGAGACCGAGATCAAAGTACTTGATGTTAAGTTGGAGATACGGGAGGATGAGCTGCCGGACACGTCAATGCTCGCTGTAAGGAAAAAGACATCGAACGCACTTCTTCTCGGATCTTCTTCCAGATGATGCGCGTCATCTCGTCGCCATCGAGTTCGACGATTGGATTCTTCACTACGATCTTCTCTCCTAAGTAGCAAGGAACGCAGACGATCGATTGCAGTTTGCGGAAGGGACATCAACGACCGGTGATTGCATCAGTGGCGAACATTTTTCCCGCCTCGTTCGGCGAAGCGGAAAGGCAACGATACTCACTGTAAGAAGGCAAGCTGCTCGCAAATCCTCGTAAGAGCGCATTTGCTGCGAATGATGTGAGATAAGGTCTTGAGCGCGGGAGCCGCCCGTGAAGGATTGCCGTCCGTGAAAGCATCGTGGGAAGCAGGGGCGGTAGTTAGACCCAAATGGCTACGATGGCCGATGACGACGTCGGCGGCAGTAAATGGTGGTGGTGGTAAAAGTGGACGAAGAGAGGGGAGGAAGGGCGAGAGTGCCAAACTTTTCTCAGAAGTCGATGTCCGAGGCACCGGTGAACATGCTGCTGGCAAGCCGCAGAACCGCCTGACCCAGGGCAGCCGCAACACACACAGCCGACTCGGAACCCTTGTCTCTTTTTCTAGGATGTACAATGTATTCACTTTGGTTATAAAATAACGACAATCAAGCTCCGGCACTGGGCAGCGAGATGATGATCCGTTCCACAAGTCGCCGCATGACCTCCGCCTTCGATTTCCCAACAGCCAAAACCTCCTCGTGCGACACGGTCGGGGTAGGCGGCCGCTGCAGCGTCTGCCCCGCAAGCTAAAAACCAACAAATTCATTCACCTCATCCGCCCCCAAACGCGACGCAAAAACGTACCTCGGCATCCAGCTCCTCCCGCACGCTCCTCACGCCGGTGCCTCGCACGACACCAACGACCATATTCGTGACCAAGCTAAGCACGAGCACGCGCAAGCCCTCGTCCCGCGCCGCAACGACCTCCGGCACGGTGCTCATCCCGACGACGCTCGCACCCGCCGTGGCGAGCAGCGCCGCCTCCCCGCGCGTCTCGTACGTGGGCCCGCTCACCCACGCATACGTGCCCTCCGCAAGCGCCGCGCGCGGAAGGCCGAGCGCGTGTGCAGCACGGAATGCAGCGAGCCGCAGCGCGTGCGTGTATGCATCCGAGAGCGGCACGAAGCGCCGCGATGTGGGCCTAGAGAGCGTGCCGAGTAGCGGGTTGAGCCCCGTCAAGAGCGGCAGTGCGATGTGGTCGTCGATGACAACGACTGCGATGCAGCGCGATTTCGCGTGGGGAAAGATGGGAGTGGGATGACGATCAGATCAACTACGTAGGGAGAGATATCGTAGTGAGGGTGGCGGAAAACAAACGCACTTGTTCCGACCGGGACATCGGGCTTCAGTGAGCCCGCTGCGTTCGTAACTGTAACTGTGTTTAGCCCTAACAGGAATAGGCGACACAGTACGGGTGACCTACTGATCAGATCCTGTATGCCAAGATCTGCCATGAGACGGATTGGATACACAACGGTCGCAAGCGAGTGGCCCTCATACGGATGGAACTGTGCTAGATGTCAGAAACAAGTCCCACCAGAAAGTTTTGACGCACTCGTCCAAGCATCGCAACCACTGGCACGTCTCCGACTTTTCCAAACGCAAGCTCGTTTCGGTGTCCTAAGACTATGATACCAAGTATTGGCGAATCTCGTCCAGCACCAGAGACTAGAGACGCACCAGTGCTCTCTCCGAATCCCTCTAGTGCACTGTACGGCACGATAACGCGCTCTTTAATATCCTCCGCAAGCGTTCCAAGCCCTGAGCCGCAGACAATACCAACTCGCGGGGTGCGAAGGTCGGCTGGAAGCAGTTTCACGAGTCTCGCGACATTCTCTGCTGACGTCGCATTGACGTTGAGCGTTTTGGTAGACGTTGGAGGAGACATACTTGCTCTAGCCGTTATCAGATCCACATAGTTTAGCGAGGTAGGTGTCACATGATGACATTTCCTGCCAAGCGAAGTTGGGAGCAGTGTTTAAGTACAGGCGAAACGAACGGATGCAAGGCCCCAGGCGCGGAATAAAAACGTGTACTGTGATGCGGTAAAATCTGATGAATGAATGATACGTGAAAATGACGAGTATAGTTATGCTGTATGTACGTAAGTGCGTCGACGTGCGATGAGATTAAAATACCAAAGATTGAATGCGGCCACACCAGGCAAGAAAAAAACCAGAACAAAAACCCGGGCAAAAACTATGCAATGGAAGAATGCAAACATTCAGTAACATCCATCACCGCGACTCTAGCTGAATTCCAGGCAACCACTCTCCACACTCGTACTCGACCTCCTTCCCATTCACGAATGACCCGTCCACGGCGCCCAACTCGAGATCCAGTTCGTGCTCGGGAAGTGGTGCTACGACGGTCGGAGCAGAGTGAGCTGGTGTCACGGCAGGCGGAGGTACCATGAGGACCGGCGGGCCAAACTCAATCGCGCCGTCCTCCATGAGGTCGAGACCCGGCGGTCGGTTCAAGTCCCACACACTTCTCGTGCGCGTGCGAACTGGCGCATGTCGGCGCATCGGCACATGAAACGTCACCTTCTCTGGCAGCCCCCACACGTCTAATTCCCCCTCAACATCCTCCACTACTGGAAACAATCGCGAAGACACGATGGAGAGATGCGACGACGACGCGGAAAGGTGCTCAGAGCTGAGAGGTACGTGCCGCGCGAGCTGCGATGAGCGTACAGGTGTCGCAAAACCAAGATCCGACAAGTACGCGCCCCCGCGAAGCTGTCGGTTCAACCAAGCTCGTCGTCGACCACGGACTTCGGCGACAGCGAGCAGTGCCGCATCATCCGCAGTGGCGTTCCTTCGAGCAACGTCGACACGGAGGAGGTGCTCGCGTAACCGGAGGGCACGCCGGGAGAGGGCGGCAAAGGCTTCTACGTTGGGGTCAGCAAGAGATAAAGCTGCGGGCGTTCCACGACGGAAGGCACAGGTCGAGTCCGGGGTGTGGACGGAGGAGCCATCGGATTCAGTGGCTACCGTCTCCGATGCCGCGTCAGGATCATCGTCGTATGCGAAAAGATCTTCGGGCACGATGGCGGTTTGGCAATCAAACGATGATAATTCCGGTAGAGGTAGCGAGATGGTGGAGGATGGGGAATCCGTTAAGCTGGCCATATGTTCTTCGGTGCGTCGAAGCGTACTCTGCGCAATCCAGGCAGTGTAACCGGCAGAGGGTAGACGAGACTTGAGCTCTTGGACGACGAAACGACGGTACGTATCGAGGAGACTGGACCGTGCACATTGACGAAGCTCCTTCGTCACCACCCATGAGTTGTCCAGAGCACCATCAGCAGACGGTTGAGACGGAGATGGTGGTGGTGGTGGCGCCACCATTGGCAGCTGGGGAGGCGAGTTGTTGGGGATGAGAGACCTAGTTCGGTGGGTCAGTATATGCGGGGTCTCAGGGAAAGGTGTGATATACTGCACAAGTTGCATCAGTAATGATCGCTGTTTCTTATGCTTTGGTGGTTTCTTAAATATAGGAGCAATAGGGGAAGGCAGCGGTGCTGGGGGGAGAGTTGGTTTGGGACGCTGAATGGCTGAGCGTAGGTTATTCAGGACGTCTTCAAGAGCATCTATGCAGGCGCGGTCCATTAACGGCCAGTCCTCCATATGGCCATCGGTGAAAACCACAGACACGGTAAGTGAAACGACATCAAAGGTCACTTCCTCGAGAATCTCTGTGAGCCAAGCGGACGAATCAAGCGCATATACCGAGCGAGGCAGCTCAAGATCAGCTGTGCTCAGTAGGGCGAGTTGAGAATCCCAGTTCAGGGGAAGAGGATGGAGATCCGTGGGGACAAAAGAAATGGTGAAAAGCATCATCGGCGCGGGGGGATGAGAGATGAGACGAAGCCGCATGATTCGTGCAACCGACTAGAAATAGATATGGGTATATGCAGAGAGATTCAAAGCACGGAACTGGAATGAAAGTCTGCGGGGGATGGATGATATCAGACAGGGAGTACGGACGAGAGTATGGAGAACGCACTAATCAAGAGAGGTCGGATTGACTGTGTGAGCCACAACAGTGACGAACGATTATGTGAAATAACGCGTTTTTAAGAGACCCGGAAGGAAAACCTGATTCGGCGCCGTGATTCCGGTTTAAGAACCGTCAAGGGTGGAGAGCGTGTTATGCGTTTCCAAAACGAGAGATGAGAGAAGGCGCAGCAGAGGAGAGAAGGGGGCTAGAGAAGGCCAGGACGATGAACCAGACACCGTACTAAGTTGCCCGTGTGAACACGAAAACGTTTCCACCTGACAGTCAGTATAAAAACTGGTCGGTGTAATGCTCAAAAAAGGAGTGGAAAACCGAAAATAGATGGAAAACGCGATGGCAGGACAGGTGAAGGGAGGAAAAGGACAGTGTCGCAGGTGCGATCGGCGTGGCGACCAATGCGCCGCCCGTTACCGTTTGGTTTGCCCGTCATGAACCAAAAGCACATGTGAGTAAGGGCAGCGTGATAGCCAATCAAAAATTAGCGGTGTACGTAAACGGTAAAGTTTTTACCATTCCCGGTTCTAAATGAATGTATTCGGACCCCTTGCCTCTTCTCAAAGTTCTCATGCCCGAACTTACTCAATCAGAGCTTCCAGCTGGAACCTCAGTTGAGCTGCTTCCGGGGTGGAGGGACACGCCAGACATGTGACGCTCTGCTTTGGGTGATGTGCCCCACCTTTCTGGGGAGTTGGAATGGCTTCGAATGAGAGCTCTCATCCTAATTCATTCGATGCATTTTCACGGGCTCTTCTCGACTTGCCTCGCACACATTCAATTTCCTCTTGATATTTATCTCTCCAAATGAATCGATCACCTTTCCTAGATTTTAATTCAATTCGCCAGTTGCCGCCTGCCCACCAGGCACCGTCCCTCAGCTCACTGCTTTTAGACATCTGTCTTCCCTGACTCAACTGAGTCAACAGCTTAGGCTTCTGTTTTCTAATCGTCGTTTCTATTGGCATTGGAACGTCTTTTCTGACTGAATTGCACTTCACAAGTTTGCTCAAGAGTTCGTCATCCCCAAGTCGTCATCGAGTCATCTGCCAAACACATTGACATGCTTACATAAGCGCGATCTTCGTCGAATTCGATTCGAGCATCGTGGGAAAATCAATTTTTTTTTCGAACGTATTGTAAAGATTTTTTGATGGACTTTCTGCCGGTGTGAAGACGTCGTTTGCAAATCCGGGGCTCATTTAAGTACCCGGATTAATTCCACCTCGTCTGTTCCTTTGAACACATTTGTGCATGAGAAACACTTGGTCGGAGGTACACTAAAAGGTCTAAAGCTCGCTAAAAATAAACCCGTGAATGAGCGATTCCCTCCCCACGTCACAGTCAACGCTCAAAACTTGAGCCCGACCGTGAGACCAATGTGGATTCTGGAAGAGATCATGCTTCTCTTTGATCTCACGTGGCCGCTTCACGTTCTCAGATACATCCTCTCCAGCTGAGAGGCGTCCCATACACCACATAGTAAGTGCAATACGCCGCATCCTTCCAGTCCTGGCCGCCCTTGATCCTGGCTTTGATAATTGGTGCACTTAGACCGCGCACGCTGTCGTATGCATACATGCCGAGAGACTTGTCTTCTCACCCGACAAAGACGCTAGATGATGGGAGGATGGAACGGTCTAGCGGTTATGTGGATGGTCCCCATGTGTGAAGATGTCGGACCCGACTCCCGAATGCACCAAAGTTTCAAGGCGCCCTTGTCTTTCTTTGTCACCCCAGGTCTGCGTCTCAAGTTAAAGCCAGTAACCCGAGAGGAGACAACGCGTAGTATCTTGATATCATCGGCGGCCACTTTTAAAACCGGCGCCGAATATTGCGACATCAACGTAAAGTTGTCATAAACGCTTCCGAGGAAGAAGGTTACTGTAAGTGGACGACGCACATACTGTAAATTCGGAACTGGCCTGTACCGTTCGAGTGGAGGTATGGTTATAATCAACACGTATTTTAAGAAGTCACCTCGCATGGTTGGCCTCGCGCGGAATTCGGGAGGTTAAGTAAGTCTTTGTGGAGACATTCCGGGGGCGTTAGCCCGTCGTAGACTCGGAAGAGCACTACTATAACTGGAACCCAACCAGGTTGGGCCATTACGAAACGAGTCGCGCCTGGAAGCTTGTAAAATTGACCGTGCCATTACTGTAAGCGATGGCGCCTAAGTGAGCACCCTTACGATCATGTTCTACAGAAAGCCACTTGGCAAAGGTGGTATATACCGGCTTTATCTGGTCTCCTGAGAAGGCAAGCAGAGCACCTTGGGCGTGTGCTATCAGAACGTGATACTGTAATGGACACAATTCAATGGATGTATATACCTAGACTTGCGCGCCTTCAAAGTATATTTGGTGACGATTCCTTGATTGAGACGAAATTGTTATCAGTTGTACTCTTGAGGGCCTTCTAAACAAACTCACGTAATTGTTCAAACCTCCCTTTGCCGTGACTGTGTCTATTATGGTCCCATACTGACTGGTGTCTTCCAGGAATGTTGGGTAAACGCGATACATACATGGCAAGCTGGAAGAGTGCCTACCGTCGTAAACGATAAAAACCGACGACACCGATACCGTTGAGACCATTGAGGACGAGGTATGAGTACAGTACACTTCTGTCCAGGTAAGTCCTGCTCAGATTTGGACGGTCCTCTCTTCCTCGTTGAGGGCGATGTCGTGATGAGGGCACTAGGGATTGGCAAAAAAAAAAAACAGGGTTAGCGCTGTGCCCAGAATACTTGATCGCGAAGGGCGTGTGTGTGGAGCCAAGCTTTCAAACCTGCGGTGCCCCAGATGGGCTGTCATCAGGATGACCGAGGGGATATATCACTAACGATGGAGACGAGATTCTCTACCGCGCCAGGCCACACGGTGCACGCCGATATCTGTGTGCTCGAGTTGGTCCGATGAGCGAATGTCTACCGCGAATTGAGGCAATATTGATGGCCAACACAACTGCGGTGGTCAACCAAAGACGGACAAAGGCGAGCATTCGACGGTCCGTCGATTCCGTGACACACTGCATATTATTCGCACTCGCACAATGAGTTGTGTTACTGTAACTTACAGGCAGTCTACTTTCACAGCACGTCAATTGAGGGCAAATTGAAGAGGTACAACTCGAAAAACATTTCTCTCGACGGGCTTGCCAGCGTTTCCGCCAAACGTACAAATTTACCATCTACTCACGGCGAAAGAACCAAGAATATGGGAAGGTCGCTCATTTCTTCCCAATCCTCATACTCCCCGGAAACAGCAAACCCGCCAACACTATCGCCCCTCCTGAGCCTCCTCCATCTACATCTACATTACACGGGACAATCCGCAACCCCTCAACTCGCATGCCAACTGCTACAATACCCCGCATCCGGACGGAGGGTTTGTGCCGCTGATACTTGAGAAGGTCGAGCCATCCAATTGAGATGCACAGCAGCACAAGCAGCACAACGGAACGGGAGCCAAAGCCATCGCATGCTGATGCTTACATCACACTTGTCGCTAGGTAGTTGTATGCCACTGTCCACTCTTGCATTTTCTATCCGGTTGTGGGTCAGATACAACGGCGATGATCCACGCAACTTCCAACAGGGATTGGTAAGAGACATGGTTGGGGACAATGCGAAGAAAAGTGGGCTCGGGCAAAGTTTCCGGGGTAAAGTCTTTGGGTGGCATCGCACTGGCAGAACGCATTGTAAACCTTTTCGGGTTCGTGTCGCCACACCCGTGCGCGACCCCCATTTCCAGAGGCCAAGCAACGGCATCCTATGCCCTCGACTCTCCAGTCTCTCAGGTGCAGGATCGCTGCACCGTGATCGATTAATTGTTCATGCTTGTTGGTGCCTTCGGGCCCACTGTATCCATCGCCCCTGCCATTTTTAAGCCACCACGCTGATCCTTCCCGCTCGGCCCCGCCGGGACCTTGCCCGTGAAACCGTACATTTTTCAGTTTTCAGCAAACAGACTCGCACAGCGCGCACGCTATGCACGTCGCACTCCCTGCGCTTTCGACTCGCTCCCGTGCTTCATTTCTGTTGGTTCCCCTCTCCATTCTCGGTGACCTCCTGCATTCTTAATGTGTTTCAGTTAGAGTTGGGCGGACTCCAAAGGTAATACCAGTCTAAAAATGGGTGGCAGATAGCGTGTCTCAATCCTCACATCAAATTGAGGGCCACGAGAGGCCGGAGCCGCCAACTCGCCGGCACCCATCCGCTGTCTGATCTGATCACTGTGTAAATTACGGTTCAGTGTACGTGCCAGTGCGTGCGGGCTTGTCCTCGAGCGAGTAACTTACTGTACCTAACTTACATAAGTGATCGCTTTCTATTCTATTTCATCGTTTGCGCGCTGCCTTCTCCTGCGCCCTCCTTTTTTCTTTCAACCCTCTCTGCCTAGCCACGATCAAACTTATTCCGGGAGGTGCGAGTCTATATACTCCCCGGCAACACGCTACCTTGATTGCACCAACATGATGCCTGGCTCTGCTGTCGCTGACATCCGCAATTCCTTGGGAGTAGCTTTCATCGGGCTGCTTATCAGTACTACGTGAGTGCCCCTTTGCCAGTGGGCACTTTCCTCACCGGCACTTCTCTTGAGCTATTAAACTTGTAGGCTCTATGGTTTGGCAATTTTACAGACGTGAGTTCGAGTGAACGTGTTTTCCCCTTCCACGCTGACTTCAAGTTGGCACAAATTTACTCTTTCTCGTAGATGGGTCTACTTCTGGTAATTGGTCCTTGTCTCCTGATGCAACAAATTGACCAGTTCCAGGCATTTTTGGAAGAGAGACCCAAAGGCACTCAAGCTCTTCATCATATCCATAATGTGCGTAGCCTAGTTGTGTGTTGCTCCGGTCCCGGCTCGTTCAAGTTGCAATATTTTCATCAGAGTTACGGATACCATAAACATTATTCTAGGTGCTTATATGATCTATTGGTGAGACAGCAACACGTACACTGTCCTCCATATACCCATTATAGTAGGTATCTGGTCCTGAATTTTGGTGATGTCGAAAGCCTGGACCATGTTTTGTGGTGAGGCAACCCACTCTGGGGCGGCTGGGCCGTTTCTGATCTATTCTTCAGGGCATTTAGTGTACGTAAACACTGGGGGACATCTTATCTCCATGAACACTTACACCATGTCCGCATGTAGCAGACCGCAATTGGGGTACGTTATGCACTCGGTAATCTACCATGTACCTACTAATGATCACTGTAGGCTGTCACCATGGCATCCTTGCAGATGTTCGTTGTCCGTACACTGCCTCTCACTTGCCACACATCTAATGAGGAGAAGCTTTTATGCAAGGCGAGTTTATATAGGTGAGTTTGTTTTGTTGTTTACTGCACTTCTAGGCCATAATTTGGTTTCCGCCAGTGAGCCAGAGTATTATCTGCCCAATTCTCATTGTAAGTTATCGTTATCATATGTTACTGAAGCACCTGTGAATGTGGCTTTGCAGTTGGTATTAGTTGCCTTTTCTTTCTGTGAGTGCTCTTGTTATCCCCTGGGAGATACATCCATAATTATCTCCCTTCTCGTATTTATAGCCTTCGGAATGCGTAAGTTTCCTACTTCTGGTCACCGTTTTGTCTGCCAATTAGCCGCAAACTTTGCATGCTAGTGTCAGTAGCAAATTGAAAAAGTCCTTAGTTCCGCTATAAAGCGATTCTCCAGGTTTAGTACCGTACTGGTATGTTTCGACTTGAACCACATTCGCCCACACTAACACTTAATAGTGGGTTCCATGCATAGGATGATAGGACTTGGCGCAGTCGCGGTGACAGAGCTGTTAATCGCTGCGTCAATGTGCTGGTCTCTCTACCGCAAGAGGACCGGATTCGTGAGGCAAGTTCGTCCTTTTGACGTTTATGCAGTAGACCTGGCTGACGTTTATGCACAGAACTGATTCCATTGTCATGACTTTGATGGCTTACACCATCAATACAGGTTTGCTGACAAGGTGAGGCCCTCGTCTACGTTTATCAATGACCCCAAACTAATATAAGCAGCTTCTTTGGTACCGCCGCAATTATCAGCGTAAGAAGTTTTGGTCTCAATCTTTCCCTTTTGAGAATATCTTATTTTATGAATTTGTTACCAGCTGGCAGTTTCACCCTCTTCTATGATTTGGCTGGCATTCTGTTGGGTGATGAATGGATGTACGCTTACAACGACCTCATACTAGGTAGAGGTGGTCAACTGACATTGTCACATAGGCAGTATAAACTCTATGCTCGCCCTGTGAGGGGTCTATCCAGTGTGCTATCGCGGGTATAACGTCTCACCGTCTCCCCCCTTCCAGGCTGAATAGTTGAGACTACATCCGTGGGCGTTCATCCGCCGATAAGACGTTCAGCCTGTCTTCAATCCGACATGAGCAACGGAGTGAGGCCTACGGGTCTAAACCCAGACAAACTGGTGTCTCTGTCACTGTACACCATTCGGCCACATTGGACCTTTCACGAAACAACTCTGGTCCCAATGTAGAACCTACTTTCGAGGTTCCAAAACCGGTATGATGCTTGAACCTGCTCGCGACTCCCAGATTAATAGTTATTTTGGTTAAAGGATGCAAGTATCGCACCGTTTTTCAAAGCCCAGTCGTGGTGCAGTTGTGAGCGCGAGTGTATTAAGACGACGGAAATGTGTGGTATTCGAGCGTGCACGTTTGGGCAGCGAGTAGATGAAGCGCTTCGGGATCACTCTTCCATGTATGGTATGTCCAGTGTCGACCTTTTTTTTCCCGGGCTCTTGTGGTGAATTAACGTGTTCTCGGTATTGGTATCCGGTACGTTCCGTGATTGCGATCGTATGCGCGTGTGTCGCGCAGTGTTCCCATGTGTCGGTATGTGTATTACTACTGTATCAAGTTCGACCGCCTCGGGTTTCCCTTTACTGTAACAAAATGACGCTGTCTGTGCGTCACAAAATCTCGGCTTACTTTACAGAGTTATGTATATGTACGAGTAGTATAAAAAAGGGGCTCGAAAGCGAGCCCCTAAATGTATCGTTCTTGCCCCTTCCCATTGACGGGCATTCTCTCTCGTCGTCCGCGTTCGCTCAAAACCACTCTTTTCTCGTCTAAAACCATTTCCGCGTCCCATAACCTCACCAGGTTATGGGCCCTGCTGCTGTTAATTGAAACATCAGTAGCCCCTATCTCGTAAAACTTGAGTGTACGCCCTATTATATTGTCTTGAAGCACTACTCTTGCTCGACATGACCGACGACCTGAGAACTATGGTTACGAAGTTAGTCGCGGACGGCTCGAATTGGGTGACGTACCGCGACAGAATGCTGTGGGCCATCGAGTCGCGAGGCCTATCCGAGCATCTCACCGAGGCGGCCATCACCGCTACGTATACAGCCGCTGGCAATGTCGGCATCTTGACTCCAGACATGCGGTGGCGCCTGGATCAAGCCGCTGTTAAGCAGCTGATTGCTGTGTCCATCCCCGATACCGTCTTCAATAATATAAAGGGCGGTGCATCTGCGAAGGATGTGTGGGATGAGTTGAAGAAGTTGTATGAAGGACGCACCACTCTCATCTTGGTGGACTTGAGGATGCGACTTCAGACGACGCGCTGCGCTGAGGAGGACAGCGTGCGCGAGCATTTCGAGAAGTTGGCTAACTTGCGCCAACAGCTTGCGGCGATGGGCAAGTCCGTGCCAGACGACGAGTATGCGTCGATCTTGATGGGATCGCTGCCATCGTCGTACCAGTCGACCTTGAGCGCGATAGCAGCTGCCGCCGAGATGAGCGGTACCACCCCTACTCCTGCTATAGTCACTAAGCTCGCCACAGACGAATATGACCGACGCACCTTAAGTGGTGGTAAGGCCCATGACGAAGCCTTTGCCACGGACGCCCGGAAGAAGCGTGATGTCGAATGCTTCAATTGCAAGAAGCGCGGCCACGTTATAGCCGATTGCTGGGCGAAAGGTGGCGGCAAAGAAGGCCAAGGGCCGAAGAAACGTGGCGGCAGAGGACGAGGACGAGGCGCGAGGCAGAGCGGCGCAAGTGGTGACGCCGCCGCCGGTGCCGAGCAGGGAGGAAGTGGAAGTGGAAGCGCAGACATCGAGGCATGGGCCGCAATCACAGAGGCTGGGGAGGATGACGATGACGCACC
The DNA here is from genome assembly GCA_021527775.1 of Lactarius sanguifluus. NCBI lineage: Eukaryota > Fungi > Basidiomycota > Agaricomycetes > Russulales > Russulaceae > Lactarius > Lactarius sanguifluus. The sequence continues at coordinate 47,739 of JAKEYF010000247.1, forward strand.
TCTGATCCCAGCAATGGCGGCCGATGAAGTAGCGAGCGCAGAGACAGAGCTGTACGACTCCGGGGCATCTCGTCATATGACTCCGTACCGTGAGCGTTTTGTCACGTACCGCGAGATCCCCGCTCGTCCTATCACTGCAGCGAACAACCGCGTCTTCCACGCAGTCGGCGCGGGAGACATCCAGATAGAGGTGCCGAACGGCACGACGTCGACCAAGGTGTTGCTGCGCGACGTCTTGCATGCGCCGCAGATGGGCCTCACGGTTGTGTCGATCGGCCGTATCGTCAAGGCCGGTTGTGCCGTGCAGTTCGAGAATGGATCGTGCAAGATAAAGAGGGGAGATCAGATTATCGGCAGCATACCCGCTAGCGCCAACGGGTTGTACAAAGTGGAACACTCGCTGCTGGCTGCGGCATCGCCCGAATATGTCGACATTCTCACGCTTCATCGCAGGCTCGGACACATTTCCGCGGACGCTATCTGCACTCTTATTCGTACTAATGCTGTGTCTGGTTTGCATCTGGTGGACGATTTTCCGCCATTCACCTGCGACTCGTGTGAGCATGCTAAGGCGACCCGCAAGACCATTCGCAAAGAGCGCGAGGCTCCGCTAGCCGATACTTTCGGTGCTGAGGTGCATTCTGATGTCTGGGGACCATCGCCCGTTCTGAGTCTCGGAGGTCGCAAGTACTATGTGACTTTCACTGACGACTATTCCCGATATACTCGGCTTGAGGTCTTGCGTACTAAGGACGAGACGCTGGATGCTTATAAGGCGTACGCGGCCTGGGTGAAGACGCAGCACGGCGCGCAGATCAAACGTCTTAGGTCCGATCGCGGCGGTGAGTATACCGGCCGCGATTTTAGCAATTTTCTTCGAGAGCAAGGCACTGAGCGTATGCTTACTACCCACGACACGCCGCAGCACAACGGTGTGGCTGAGTCGCTCAACCGCCGGCTCCTCGAGCGTGTCCGCGCGATGCTACACCAGGCTGAGTTGCCGAAGAATCTCTGGGGTGAGGCGATTAACTTCGCAGTCTGGCTGAAAAATCGCACCATCACTAGGGCTCTCGTCAACGTTACACCTTATGAGCGGTTGTACGGACAGAAGCCTGATCTAGGGAGCTTGCCTGAGTGGGGGCAAACCGTCTGGGTGCACACTTCGAAGGGTTCGAAACTGGACGCGCGATCTACTCAAGCACGATGGGTAGGTTACGACGCGGATAGTACGCACGCCCATCGTATCTATTGGCCGAACACAAAGCGCATTTCTATCGAGCGCGACGTGAAGTTCGTGCCTCTGACTATCACCCTCCGTTCACCGCCGCCGAGCTATGCATCTGCGACTGCCTCTCGCACTGCGCAGCCTGCGGCGGTTGCTCCAGCTCCTCCACCACCTCCGGCTCCACCAGCTCCTCCTCCTCCACCAGTTCCACCGGCTCCTCCACCGCCCGTACGACCACCAGCGCCGCATCCACCTGCTACGCAGCAAGGGCCTGCACCATTCACTCCGGCAGCACCACAACCTCCCACTCTTCCATCTACAACTGCGCCTACTCCCATGTCACCGCTAACGCCTCTCACAGCTACCCCTCAAAGAGAAGAGCAGCAAGACGAAGGAGAACTGCTGCGCGCACCGAGGAGGCCATGGGTTGAGCCTCCCGAGTTCGTGATGCCGCGCAGGTCTTCGCGCTTGCCCGCTTTCTCCGAGTACATGAGGCGGTTGGAGGCTGGAGAGGGTACCACGGGTGAAGAATTTTCTGAATATGTGTTCAGTGCAGGATGCGACGACATCATCGGCGCCGCCATTTTGGACGCGGAAGCCGACCCCAGGACGCTGGCAGAAGCGCAGTCTCGCTCCGACTGGCCTCGCTGGAAGGAGGCGATGGATCGCGAGCTGGCTACCCTCGAGAGGGCGGGCACTTGGATCACTGTGCCGCGTCCATCAGGCAAGAATATTGTCGGCTCAAAGTGGGTATTCCGTGTAAAGCGCAAGGCCGACGGGAGCGTCGATAAGTACAAAGCTCGACTCGTCGCTCGCGGCTTTACACAGGTATACGGCGTTGATTACTTCGTCACGTTCTCCCCCGTCGCCAAGCTAACCAGTTTTCGCGTCATTCTCTCAGTCGCCGCGCGCTTCGATTGGGACATCAAAAGCTTCGATTTCAACGGCGCGTATCTTAACGGCGAGCTGGACGAGAACGAAGAAATCTACATGTATTCACCCCCTGGTTATGACAGCGACGGGAGCACGGTGAAGCGACTTCGTAAGTCGCTTTACGGGTTGAAGCAGGCGGGGCGAAAGTGGTACGACACACTTTCGCGTGCACTCGCTAACCTCGGTTTCTCTGTTAGCCAGGCGGATCCGGGGGTGTTCTTTGCCCGTGTGGGAGAAGACATCTTGATCCTGGCTGTTCATGTCGATGACTGCATCTTCACGGGCAGTTCGAGCGAGCTAGTCGCGCAGTACAAAGCCAAAATCAATTCTTGCTATGCCCTTACGGATTTGGGGCCTCTCCACTGGCTCTTGGGCATCAAGGTTACGCGCGACCGAGCCGCTCGCACCATCTCCCTTTCTCAGACAGCTTATATCGACTCCATTCTCGCTCGTTTTGCGATGACTAACGCTAAGCCGCATGGAAGCCCTATGGTCCCTGGACTTGTCTATTCCAAGGACCAACAACCCAGTACTCCCGAAGAAAACCGCGCAGATGAAGAAGACTCCGTACCGAGAGGCCATAGGCAGCCTTATGTACGCCGCCGTTGCCACCCGTCCGGATATTGCGTTTGCGGTATCTGCCCTTTCGCAGTTCCTCAGCAATCCGGGCGTCGCTCACTGGGAAGCAGTGAAGCGGGTCTTCCGTTACCTTGCTGGTACGAAGACGTTCGAGTTGACTTACGGCGGCGAGCGATACGGTTTGGAGGGATTCACAGACGCGGATGGTGCGACGCAGGAGCATCGACACGCTATGTCGGGGTATGTTTTCCTTATCGACGGCGGAGCGGTCTCATGGGGTTCGAGGAAGCAAGAGCTGGTGACCCTTTCTACAGCGGAGGCAGAGTACGTCGCAGCGACGCATGCAGCGAAGGAAGCGATTTGGTTGCGCAAACTTCTAGGCGAGCTTTTTCCATCACTTATTGTCCCCACTCCTCTCTACTGCGACAATCAAGCCGCCTTGAAGCTCGCCATTGACGACAATTATCACGCGCGAACCAAACACATCGACCTTCGCTATCATTTCATCCGGCAGACCGTCGCTAGCGGCGTCATCAAGCTTCTGTATTGTCCTACTGAAGATATGGTTGCAGACATTCTCACAAAAGCTCTACCTAAGTGGAAGGTAGTGGCACATGTCAACACCCTCGGACTGCGTCGAGCTTGCGGGGGTGTGGTGAATTAACGTGTTCTCGGTATTGGTATCCGGTACGTTCCGTGATTGCGATCGTATGCGCGTGTGTCGCGCAGTGTTCCCATGTGTCGGTATGTGTATTACTACTGTATCAAGTTCGACCGCCTCGGGTTTCCCTTTACTGTAACAAAATGACGCTGTCTGTGCGTCACAAAATCTCGGCTTACTTTACAGAGTTATGTATATGTACGAGTAGTATAAAAAAGGGGCTCGAAAGCGAGCCCCTAAATGTATCGTTCTTGCCCCTTCCCATTGACGGGCATTCTCTCTCGTCGTCCGCGTTCGCTCAAAACCACTCTTTTCTCGTCTAAAACCATTTCCGCGTCCCATAACCTCACCATCTTGTACATCCGGCCCTGGGTTAATCCTACCAGAGTGGTACCAGTTTGAGAGGAACAAGGGAGAAAAGCGTGACACGGCAACTGCGCAAGCAGAACGGTGGATGGTGCGAGAAGCTGAGAAGCGGGACGAAGTTTATCGAGAACAGCCCTTGGACGTTGGAGATCTTGTGTTAAGAGGATATGAAGCAGGAACCAAGCTTCACCCACAGTGGGATGGCCCCTTTGTGATTCGCGACATGACTGATAAGAATGGCTTTCAGCTCCGAACGCGAAATGGATATGTACTACGCCATCTCTATCATCGAAATCGACTCTGAAGATATTTTCCGTGTCAACACTTTTCTGTGTTTTGTTTCTGTCCAAAAACATCATCCACCGACAAACTCGGTCGAGATTGGACTCATGCTTACGTTACATTCGATGGCTCAGCCGCTTCCGCGCTCGGGCCTCTCTTCGCATTCCTAGTCAACGTTTTCTCACAGGCAGAGTCCGTTTTTTAAAAAAAAAATCAGGTCTCATGTCATTAATGTCATTGCTCGCTTCCTAGAATGATCCCGGTCGTATGGTCCTCGAAATCTTCTTGACCCTCTCCTCAGGCGATGGCGAAAAACACATCATCCAGCTTTCTGACAAGGTCCGTTCGCTGAGTGTCTCTCCGCTGGTCCACACTGGCCCACGTTCGACGCGACAGGAGGTCGACGAGCCTGTGGGTGTCAATACGCCTTTACAGTGATGAACGACTTCGATTTGCAGACGCCCACATGGATCTTTAGCACGACATAGCGGACTTCTTCCGTACAAAGGCCTCGAATCTCTATTCCCAGGGTTTCGCGACAATACCTTGTGTGAACCCTTAACGTGGCGACATCATTGATTCATTGTTGCTGACTGAGAAATCAATTTTACCATCCAGATGGGCCTACGCATTTCGTGTCCTACCGTTCGCTGGCTCGACCACGATGTCCTCAAAAGTTTCGAGGATGTGCTCCTGAGCGTCGATTCATGGTCACCAAGGGGATCTTTGAGAAGGATGAGGCCACGGTCAATCTACCAAAATTCGTAAGTTGTGCGCGGTACGCAAGGCGGTACGGGACAGTACGACCGCATTCTGACTTCATGAATAGATCGAGCTGAGGCACAGGGACAAGTATCCTCACATTCTCATCGCATTCTTGATGGGAGCAGCTCCTTTGACACAGTGGGACGAACCGGATGCAGACGCGGACTTACAGAACTAACTATATAACGTCCCCGTATGCGTCTCCTTTGTTTCGCTTTGTTGTGTGTCGGCTCAACCCAACCGCATGTCGCACAGCCACGCAGATAGACATGATCATCGGATCGGTCGCCAACGGGCGGGCCGAACTCGTCGGGCGGTTTTGCCCAATATCGCGTATCGTCGTTGATCACCAGCGCATCACCGGCACACCACTCGTCTTCTCCTGGCGGTCACTGCCTCGAAGGGGATCAACATCCTGCGGAGCATGCCGTTGATCCTGGGCACGCTGCAGGAGAACGTGCGCGCGATCCCGGCCGTTCTCGACTGGGTCGGGGCCTCTCATGCTGCCTCGCCGATCGTCCACATCCACCCGCATTCCATGGCGACTCTGTCCGCATCCGCATCCGCGTCTGCGAAGCCGCCGAACACTGTAACCCCTGCGCCCCGCGATGCACGATCAATTCGACATCACGGGTGAGGTAAGCCTACTGTAGGACATCGTGGACGAGGCGCTCGCGCAGGGTGTGTGGATCGTGTGGGCGCGGCGGCTGCGTGCGCAGGAGCTCGTCGAGGCAACGTCCGAGCATCCGGCTCGCTGTCACTCCGGCGCAGTCGCGTAAGGACTCCGAGCGAGCGGCTGGTGTCATCAAGGCCACCGTCACGGAGGCGCCCACGAAGCGCAAATGAGTGCCTGCTACCGATCCGGAGCCCTCTCGTCATGCTTTTGTCTTATCGTCTCCCAACCTTTACAGTCTATTTGATCATTCTCCTATACTCGGGAAAACGCTATCTTTATTACACTTCCGGTTCGTCCAGTGGTTAATAAAAATACTTCTTGTATCAATAGATTTCTATGTGTCGGTAACTGAAACATGAACGCATATAAGCTACGCCTGGGTCACAGTACCATGTTCTAATAGCAGTTTCTTCATTTCATGGTGTCCGTTCGACGAGGCCACTTGGAATGGGGTCCTGCCCTCCCCATCCTTCTCATCTGCGTTCGCTCCGTAACTGAGTAGCACTCGAGCGACCTCGACGAATCCCTTAGACGAGGCTTCATGTAACGGATTCGAGTGGTTGTCGTCACATGCATTTGGGTCCGCCCCATGTTCCAGTAGTCGCTGTATGACGCCGATACACTTTCCTTCCGAGAGAGGATTCGGACTACAGTGGGATATGGTGTCGTGTAATAGAGGTCGGCCTCTGGAATTCCGCGAGTCGACGTTTGCGTTGTGTTCGAGTAGCATTTGAACAGCCTCGAGTTCCATAGTGGCTGCCGCCACGTGCAGCGGCGTCCAACGGTCACGTTTCCGGGCATTTACGTCTGCGCCATGATCGATTAGCCACCGCATGATGTCGACGCGCCCAAACATGGACGCAGTGTATAGTGGAGTCCTCTCTTCTTGACCTCGGACATCTACGACTGCACCGTGCTTGTGGAGTAAATTCGCGACATGGAAGTGTCCCTTGTGCAACGCTGCCGGAAGCGGGGCCAGGAGGCGACCACCGCCGGCATTTACCTGTTCGGGATGCTCCATAATCAGACGTTCTGCCAGGTCATAAAATCCACAGAATGCAGCATAATAAAGAGGGGAACCAACACCCTCTGGCCGCCCGTGGGAGAAAAAGTCCCAGTATTCGTCCATGTCGTGCACCCGGAGCCACGCTGCGAAATGTGGCTTGGAGCTATCGAATAGATCATCCATCCCATCTCGTACGCGTGATGACACTTTCTCGGATCGTGCGTGGTCCACCCAGTGTTTGGCGGCGTATTTGACTAGAGGAAACCCTTTGGCATCGGCATGTTCGTCCAGACGAAGCAGTGTTCCCAGGCACGCCTGCGCCAGGATCGTATGCGCCGCATCGGGATCAATATGAAAATTGGAAACATATTCATGTGACAGTGCGAGCCGAGCCGACGTGAGGTATTCTTTCACCGAAAAGTGCGAGAATTGCACCACCCGGGAACGACCGCCAGGGACAACGGCGACCAAACTTGAACACGTCGAAAGTACAGCTTCCTCTTGATCATCCCACCGCCAGTCATCCTTCAACTTCGGAATCCCTCCAGAGCTCGACGCTTCAAAATCGAATGCCAGTAGTTCCGCGAGCTCCTCGACTCGAAGCGGCCGGACAGCTACAGCAAGGCACTGTAACATACGATGCGCATTATCCTTTTGAGCCTTATTGATGGCCCTCAATATCCGCTCGTATGTTTCGTCCAGGGTCTCAGGCAATTCATTAAGAAATTGACGGAGGTTTGGTGGGAAACAATGTTGCAGCGCATCCAACTGGCAAAATACCCATCTGAACCTGCACAACAATATAAGAAACGGTTGTTAGCATAGAATAACTTGAATGCTCTCACATTCCATCAGCTCGTTCTGTCAGTGTCTTGATTACTAGATTTCTATCATCTGCTCTCCACCTCTTCATCGCTGTACTCAAGGACGAGTGTACGACACTTTGAACGTAGTCGGCGATGTCCGCTGTTTGTCCACTTTCTTCATGTAGGGAAACCGAGCGAAACGCCAGCGGCTCGAGGACAGCTCGGATGTCAACCTCTGGGCGACTCGTCGCGCAAATGTGAAGTCCTTCCAGGTCAAGGTCGACGAATTCCTTCACGAGTTGGAGGACTTCATAACGGGGAGATGGAATCCCTGGCGAGTCCGGACACTCGTCGAGTGCATCCAGGACAACGAAGGTTGGGCCCTGTCCCAGTAGTCTTAGCATCTCTTTGAGGCATTCCTTCAATGTGCTGTCACTCGGTTGTCGAGTGCCATTTTCGTGTATTTTATAAACGTGGTGGAGAATGTCGCAGCAAGGACTAGAGCGAGTAGAAAGCTGAGAAATGAGAGAAAGTAGCAGGTCGTGACAGGTTTGCTTGCTGAGATCCTTGAAATCGAAGTAAAAGTAGGCCATGATGGCCGATCCAGCGTCGCATAGAACCATAATGTCTTGAATGATGGAGGAGCTAGCGAAAAATAAGTTCCGGCTGGAAGCATGCAAGGAACAACAAACCAAATAACGCTTTTCCCAGAGCCCGCTACGAAATTCGGAGTCTATCAGAAAGCACGAGCGTGAAAGACACTGATAGCCGCGCACGTTTTCCGTGGATCCACAAGAGGGTGCCAGTAGACTTCCATTCGATGAAGATACTGCCTTGGAAGAACCACACTGCCGTTCCCTCGTGTTGAGCCTTTCGTGCGATGTTATGATTTGTGGACGGATCTGCGGGAGACAGCCACGCTCGTAGGAGCTGTTTTAGCTGGTTCCCTGTGAGTTGGTTTAAGCGCGAGGAGCGAGCGACGGCGAGGCTAAGAGATGACGAACACTTGACTTCGTCTACGTTGTTTGCCATCTGTTGGATAATTGATTTTGCTTCCGTCGCTACGACTCTTGTTTCCTTCCCGTCTGAAAGTAAAAAATGTTAGCAGATATCGGTGACTGGCCGGACACGCGTCGCTCACCGTCAATGGCTATTTGAACCTTTTCATCAACGCATTGCACTTTGTCGCCCACCTCCGCCACTTTACCGTCGACGACTTTTACTTCGTCGCGGACGTCGTGTGTGGTCCTCAGGACCTCTGCAAGTGCCATCCGAGCCTCCTCTTGCGTCAATCTGTCTAGTTTCTTGACCGCATCCTCCAGGTCAGTCCTTCCTGCTAATTTCTTCAGGAACTTTTCTACGCGTACTTCAGCGGAGATCGATAGACAGCCGGATCAGAAACTCACTTGCTGATCCTCGCCTTAGCTCTTTCGTTGCAATCCCAAAGATCGTGAGTACCTCCACCATTATCTTCGTGATTATGTTTGTCATTGCCGCAGTCGGTGTCACCTCCGTGTAAGTTTCGAGCCGATTGAAAAAGAAACCTATACGTTCGAAGAGCTCTGCAAGAGCATCTTTGCTCGCAGCAACATCCTTGGCAACCTATAAGGTCCTCTGCATCAGAATGATCCGCTTAATGAATAGATAGGGTACATACCAAAAGGAAGACACCGATGCCCGCAAAGATCACTTTAGCAGGCGAAAATACCTACAAATATAGATCAGAGAGGTTTCCATTAGCTCAATGTCGAGACTTACCAGACCGACGCCCTCGGAGACGGCGGCAGAAAATGCGTACAGGACGTTCACAGTTGGGATCAGCCACTTTGACAGCCTCTCATCATGACTGCGAGCTTGGTCGAACTCCCGAACTTGGTCTTGAAGCACGGCGAGGATGGCACTAGTAGAGTCGCATGATTGTAACTGGGAGGCGAGTGGATGTGCGATAAGGTCCCTGTTGGTCTGCTTTTGGTACGATTTCAAGGCAGCGTTGAAAATATCTTGAAAGCGTGAGGATGAGCCTGCGGAAGTCGTCCGGGACATGGGAGAAGTAGCGACTGAAGGAATTGAGGATAATCTGCGTACAGGTGAGAGTGGGAATACTAGGCAGACAGTTTACACTGCCCCGTGGTCAAGCGAGGCGCCGGCCGGCGCCAATGCGTACAGGAAGGTGTATAAATGATAGACGCCTTGGGCATTTCGGGATTGTAATATCAACGATGGACACATGCACAATGCTTATGTGTTCCCCATAGAGAAACGCGTCCGGGTTGGAATCGCGTATTCAATTCGCAACGGATGATTGCATGTACAGTGGCAGCAGGCACGTGCAGTACGTGTTCTCACTGTATGAAACCCAGTAGTGCGTGCAATCACGGTTTCAAGTTCTCTTTTTTTTTTTTTTGAACCATTTTATCCCGGGGTGCGTACCATGGGCACAGACCGGTCATAGCCGAGACTACATTTGAGAGCGTGTACTAAGTAGTGATAATAGAAGTTTGCAGGCCTTTAAGCCCGCGTCCATCAGGCATCCTAATCGGTTGGGCCTATTCGTTAGCAATAATGCTGAATGGTTGACACCTGGCGTCAGACGCCTAGATTTTCGTGGAGTGTTGTGTGTCGTCCTCAGTCGGGTTCGGGCGGCACGTAGGCGTCTGGTCCGGTTTCGGGCCTGGAGAGTGCGCGGGTTTCCTGCAAAAACGTTAGGAAACGGAGGGCATTTTTCTTGTGGGAGGACAAGAGTTTGTCGTAGGGGATGATGCGGCCATATTTGACCACTCCAAAAGCGTGCCGTTCGAAATAGAATCGTTGGCATTGGTACAGCGTGTGGGCGCTGGAGCGGAGTGGTTCCTCGCACGGGCATCGTAATGATTCCGGGGGGTCCGCCGGTCTAAAGCGTGTGGCGTGTGAGCCCGTGAAGGCGTGGTCTACCGCGACCTGGAAGGCCGTGGAGGTGGTGCGCCTTGAGAAGAGGGCCTTCTTCCCTTTGTCATCTCTCTCGCACTCAGTTGCTGCCAGCCATAGGGGGTGGTTGTAGGGTTTCAAGTTCTCGCCTGTCCGGCAATGTCGTTGAAGAGAACCGACGCTTGTCGGGCCGAACTTACTAACCGATCATCGATCATCCTTACAGTTACTAACCGATCATACTAACCGATCATTGAGTAGTAATCCGACGAATCCGACGTCCTCCCATCAAAAGGTGAGCGCAAGGGTGAGCGCTGGGCGGCTTACACGCCATTTTGTTATAATTCCCTCCACGTCACGACGAGCTGTGCGATCTCACCTCGGCCAAGTCGCTGATATAAATACCCCATATCTACTGTACCGAATTTGGTATTGTGGAAGCTTTCTTTAACTAAGACAACCTTATGTTGGGAACGGCTTTTCTTGGGGGCGCTGCATTCCTTGCTGCTTCCGCGCTATACCAGCAGTTTTCGGTGACTGGCTACGAGGGCACATGCAAGAAGATAGAGCGGACCATCTCCTCTGCCTCGCAAGTATTCTATCCAGGTGAGTCCTCATATCATATCATTGGTCGTCCCAAAACGAGTCCAAGCTCATTCGGGCCCATAGGCTCGCCGGGGTTCGAGGCAGACATTTCTCACTGGGCCAACTCGAGTTCCCAGGTATCCGCGTGTTCTGTGGAACCGGCAACGCCCCAGGATGTCGGCCTAATCGTAAGTGCTGTCGTCCATCCTTCCCATTTGATTGACGTCACTCTCCGTGAATGCCGCAGCTTCGCGAACTCGCCAAGAAGCGCACACCGTTCGCAGTCAAGAGTGCCGGGCACGCCGTCAATCGAGGGTTCTCATCGACCCTTGGTGTACAGATCTCGCTGACGCGCTTTGACGACATCGTCATCAATGAGGATTCTGAGACGGTCGAGATTGGAGCCGGACTCACCTGGACAGATGTGTACGCGTCCATCGTCCCCAAGGGTATCAATGTCGTCGGTGGTCGGATTAATGGCGTCGGGGTCCCTGGTCTCACGCTTGGAGGAGGTGAGTAATTTACCTGACTCTCGCTCAGGTAGACGAAGCGGATTCGAAACTGTACCCACCCGACAGGATACTCTTGGAAGACGAACCAATTCGGTCTCACGTTAGACACCGTTACCAAGTTTGAGCTCGTATTGCCGAGCGGGGAAGTGACAACCGTGACTGAGAAGGACGAAGATCTTTGGTTCGGGCTTAGGGTACGTCCCAATCAAGGCTACGATGGTAGGGCAGCGAACTTACTGGTGCTTTGTTGGTTAGGGTGGACTCAACAATTATGTGAGTTCACTCAGTGGTCAAGCCCTGCAAGACTCAATGAGTATGTCTACCAGGGGGTCGTCACGAAGTTAACTTTGAAATCGCATAAACAACCAGTTATTTGGGTGTGTATATGCTTCTTTTGTGGAAGTAGTATCCTAACGGTGCACGTGGTAGGCTGCCCTGATCAACTTTGTTGGAGATCAGGTGGACGGGGCTCAAAAGGCATTCTCCAAGTTCATGTCTGAGCCACATGACCACAAGGCGTTACAACTGGGACAGTTTGTCTACGCCAATGGCACGGTAAGACGCCAACTTCCTCCATCATGACTTGATTATAGGAGTCAGCAGCTGCTATTTGGGTTTTCATTGTTTTATGATGGACCAGAACCTCCTCAGGGTCTGTACGACGAGCTGCTGAATTTACCAAGCACTTCCAAGTCCATCGTCGAGGGTTCGTTCGTCGAATTCGTTGACAGTCAATTACTCCCTGAATTCGAACGGTAGAGAAAACCAAAGCTTGCGTTCCGTTTTTAGTTTTGGCTTACCAGATCGTGCAGGGGTTACCTCAGTAGTGTCCCTATTTTGCACTATACGGAGCCTATCATGAACGCAATCATGAACGAGACCGAGGTGTGTCGCCGGAGTACCTTCTCGCGTTAACGTGTCGTTCAGCCTCGTTTGTTATACAGTTCTATGGCAAGAAATTGAGCCAGTACGACCAGAGCGTATTGGTCGTTTATACTATTGACCCCTTCGAGTCTGACTTTTTCACACACGGAAGTCCATCTGCTTATCCTCCCGACCGCACTCGGCCCATCTTTCCATCGAGCATATACTACGGGTGGACTGACACATCGGTCGACAAGCACATGGACGATGCCATACGCACATCGACCGCGACTTTGGAAAGAGCCGGAATCCAGGACGGCCAGGACCTGGAGAATGCGGCAGCCTACGTGAACTATGCGATATCCGGGACGCCGCTAGAAAAGATATATGGTGGGAACTTGCAGCGGCTGCGCGAAATCAGAGAGAAGTATGATCCCGAGAACCTAATGGGCCTTGCAGGTGGATGGAAGTTCTGAACACTCGGACTAATTCGGATCACCCCACGTGGACGGCACCTTAAGGGACCTCTGTTCAGATCCCGTTCTGTTGTGCCATGTCGAATGAGTGTTTTATACTACAGTAGTTACATTTCTACGCACGGGCATTCCAGTGCTTTCTCGTTTTTGTTTTTCGATAAACTACTATTTCTGGCTACAGTACATAACGTCATCAATATTTTTTTTTCCCGAACCGGACCACCGGCTCACGGACATTTGGACGGTCATCGCTGTCGCTTTCGCCCCCAATTCAGCTAAACATGGCCACCGTTCGCAAAGCCCTCAAAAACATTGCCTCTGGAAAAGGACCCCAAAAATTAAGGCCACCTACCAATTTCGAGTCCGACGATTCCGCAGAGATAGAACTCGTGTCTCTGCTGCCGAACGCGATCCCGACACAATATCCGCCGCTCGTCCTCGTCCATGTCTTACTTCTCTCCGCCGCCCTCGTCCTGCTTCCGCAAACTCCCCTTCCCGACCTCCCGCTCCCACCACCCGCACGTGGGCTTGACAAACCCCAACATCCTTTCCTGGTTCCAATCACCGCGCGACCAGTCTTGACTCTTGCGTGGGCGTGTCTCGGCGCGACCTTGCTCGTGCCTTGGTGGGCCGGCTCACTACGTCGATGGGTACACGATGGCACCCTGGGCTCTCGCAACATCCAACTACGTCTCCGAGGTGATCCCCACAAGCGACGCGTACGTCTCGTCTATTTCCACACGCCCCTCAGCACCCATTTCTTTCCAACTCCACGTTCTTATCCACATACAGGACATCTGGAATGCGTTTGTCTTCACAGGATACACCGCCCTTGTGTTGCATGCAATAATCATTTTTCTCGGAGCGCCATTCATCCAGTTCGTCTCTGTCCCACACGTCTCTCCGCTCGCATTCCGTTTATCACCGCTCATCCCCCCTCCTTCCCTCCCAGGTATGTGCCGCACACCGCCCTCCTAGCTTTTCTCCTCTCTATCTACACCGTCTTCCCCCCCGCATACACGCTGGGCCCACCGCGTATCGGACTACCTCTTCTTTCCGCTTCCGCCAGCAGCGCCATCTTGCAGAACGACCTCTGGATACGAATATTCGTCGAGCGCAAGCAAGTCTCTTTCTTACTTTTACGCCTTTTCCCGAGGGTAATCATCGTCCCGCAGTACGAAGAAGCCCGCTGAGCGGTGCCTGCTCTATCCTACTTACGGCGCATTTCTCGGAGCGTGGTTCGGCGTGATCCCAATTGGGCTCGACTGGGACCGCCCGTGGCAGGTATTTGTCACGTACAACTTTCGGTACCCTGCTTGAAAAGCTGACCCCGACAATTGCAGGCATATCCCCTTACACCAGCAGCAGGGGCGTCGCTGGGCTACATGACCGGTGCCTTGCTTGCATTTGGCGTGAACGTAGTCTTGTTCTTCGCTGATGCAGACAGGTTGGGGCCTTTTGGAGGCGCGGGTAAGGGCGACCTAAAGAGTACGAGGCGGAAGGACCGGGAACAGAAGAAGCCTCTCGTGAAGGAGGACTGAGCACCCTATACAGGATTGATGCTGTTGCTACACATGATCTCCATGGTTTCTGTTTCCGTTTTACAGTCTTACTATCAGGGACTGTCATGGCCACTCCGATTTCTCCGAATCAGAAGTCACATTACTTTCGTGCCCCGATCCCGGCATTCGTCTACGCGGTACATAGGACCAGAGAAATATCATCATCCAGACAGAAATCCTTCTATCATACATGCCGCAAGCCCAATTACTCATCTGCCGATATGTTTGCCACCATTCGAACTAGTCATGCTTCGGATTAACACCCAACATGACGCTGGATTCTTCCCCTCCATACAATGACTCCCCCGGTTCCCACACGCTCCCGGCGACCGAATTTGGGACTGCATGCCCGGTTTTACCTACCAAGAGCGGCGCGGTGACACTGTCGCCCTTTTCTCTCGCGGTGGATTCTCGTGCCTTTGGAAATATATTCTTAATGTTCGAGGCGACTGCCCTCGCTGTGTTCCAGGAGAAGACAGGGGGAGACGTATTTTTCGTGTCCTTCCCTCGTGCACTTGTCGTTTTCTGGTGCGAATAGCCGCCAGGAGATAATCCACGACGTTTGACGTCCCCGTCGGACCCCATCAGCGCGTTGCTGTCGTACCACGCCCCACCGCAGAGAGCGAATTTGTCAGGAATCCCATAAAGACCGGGAGAGTTCCGTGGTGTTTTCTCGCTCTATCGGAAACACGCGTTTGTCTCTTCGAGCGAGGTTTTACACAAGGGACGTTACATCATGGCTTACCGAAGATACGTGCTTCTTGAGTATTTGGTACTTCTCCCCTGCCATGGCGTGGCACAGTCAGACATGAGTTTTGGAGCAACCAAGGAAGAAGTCGATACCTTCAAACTGGATTGTGTGACCGACTTTGTAAGGGGTATCTGGTTGCCATTCGTTAAGCATATCGCCCTCGTACGAAGCAATCAGCGCGGGGAAGAGAGGTGTGTTATCCTAAGTCGAGGCCTGCGTCGTTATCTATCTACAAAAGGTTGCCCCGGCAGAATTCGCGCATACTATATACAGAGCGGGCCAGAGTAGGCCTGTGAAAGCACTCAGACCCAGTAGTATATATCTGTCCGGAAGACGCCCGGTGTAGAGATGTCCCGAATTATTGCCGCACCTCTTAACACGCGGCCAGAAGAACTTGATCTCAATGTGACATGGGCTTGGGAGATGGACCGTCGATGAACTTGCAATGGACTCGGCTGATTCGCAGCCCCTCTCTCGTGTATACAATGGAGACAGTGTAGTTGGAAGATGCCAACCTCGGGGAGGCGGGGCTTATAAGGGAAAGAGCACCGCGACCACATGGCCATAATTCAGGCACGATCAGAGGCCCGGTCGCCAACATGTGACAACAGATGAGTGAGCAGTAGACAGTGTGTGTGAGATGGCGGCGACGTTTGTGTTCTTTTAACATTAATGATGGGTCTACCCAATATGAACACCCAAAATGCGCAGTTCCTCTGGGAGTCCAACGAAATGATCAATGTTGGACGGCGTTCCTGCTGTCAGTTTCGGAGATACAGTATACGGGTTGTTCAATCCCGGTATTGTTAGCCGCTATTCTTCTCGATGAGAAGATCTCTCATGGTGGACGCTGACGCCAGGATTTAATCCGTAATGCTTGGTGTGCCCATTGCAGTGTTGTACAAGTCAGCCTGACTCGGGGTCAAATGGGTCATAGTCAGCCGGGTCAGACCGGGTCAGTTGACCCCGGTCAAAGGTCACAATGAGGGTCAGACCATTTTTGGAATCGCATATTCTGCTTAGTCATTACGGCTTGTGCCGACGGGGCAGTGGCCCGCCCAGCCCGATGTTGTGATAAAAAAGGAAAGTGGCGTGTGGGAAAACACACGTGAGTAATGAATACGACACACAGGATTTTCCGAATATAGAAAGGTATCACATAATCTGACTCTAACGGGTCTGACCCAGTCAGAGGTCATGACAACGCTGGCCCATTGGACTCCAGCGCACGTGTAGAGTGTGAATTTGTCAGTAATATAACAAGGGTCAGAGAACTTCGCACCCTACCGAAATGGATCGAGAGCGTCTACTTACGCTGTGAGAGACGGTACAAGACTGGCCGAGGATACATGTTCTTCGATAATTCGGTGTTATCCACTCATAACATAGAAAGCCGAACAAGGTCGCTATCTCCTTAGTATACAGTCCAGTGGCGTGATGCGCACATAAGAGGCCATTTAAGGGCCGTCGCCCTTTTTGGAAATGGCAAACGGACAACACCGATAAACTACATAGTTCTAAGCCACCGCCACCGCACTCCTCCGAACGACCTTTGGTCAACGTTGAAGACACCGCCAACACGACAACAAGAAAGAGAGGTGAGCTATTCTGCAGCTTTATTTGGCCTCCTACAGACAATCTCATCGCCATCCAGATCTTACCCTGCAGCAATGGCCCAACGTGTCACCCTCCGCAAGCGCCAGCCCTACAACACCACGTCTTCGCGACGACGCATCGTCAAGACCCCTGGCGGCATCCTCCGCTATCACCACATCAAAAAGCTCCCTACTGCACCCAAGTGTGGTGACTGTGGTTCCAAACTCAGCGGGGTGTGTTTTCTTACCGAGCCAGCAATGATCTTGTACCTGCATTGCTCACGTTCGCAATAGGTTGTTGCCCTCCGCCCGCGTGAGTACGCAACGGTCTCCAAGACGCAAAAGCACGTCAGCCGGGCATATGGTGGTTCACGGTGCGGCGGCTGTGTACGCTCACGGTACGTCATTCTTTTTTCTTATTCCCATCGTCTTTGTTGACGGTTACCCGGTATTTGTGACGGACAGCATCGTTCGCGCGTTCTTGATCGAGGAAGCAAAGGTGGTCAAGCGTGTCATCAAATCACAACAAAAGGCAACGAGCGGTCGTTCGTAATCTGCTCCTTTTACTTCCTGTGGTTATGTGCCTGCCGTCTTGTATGATGTGCTATGAGAATACTTCACCCATGGTCTCATGTATCGCGCCGTAAGACGCTATTTTCTTCCTGCCGGTCGTCTCAAGGCTACATCGAGCCGTGTCTGTCCACTTCTGCTCGCTCGTAGAAATTTCACCGCAAAAAGATATCTGAGCGGAACTAAACTTCAATCGAGGGTACCCCTTGTCCCATGGCGGGCATATACTTCCTACGTCTACATCTATTGGATTCCCATGACCGGCGCTGTGAGAACACCAAAAGTCCCACGGGAGCGTCGGAGCATCGAGCTGGTCTGAGCGTCATCGACGCGCCGCTGTGGGGTCTCACCTAAGTTGTCGTAAGTAGCCCGAAGTTCCAAGCGCTGATGTGTACATTACAGGTGGGTCACAATTAAGACTACAAGACAAAATGTGGAACAATGATAAGAGTATGTGGACTAGAGCTACAGGGGCGCGCGTACAATGTGTTTCCTGCTTGCCTCGGAGACATTAAGTACAGTAAATATCGGCACTCCAATGATCAACGAGAAATTCCGAGAACGATGAACCCTACAAAGCTATGTGGGACATAGGAATCTCATTACCATGTAGTAGAGAAACAAACACTGCGCACCGTTTCAGGGTAGCAGCGCGAGCAGTATCTCGTCCGAGTCGCTGTCGAGGTTAAGTTCCATCACCTTCTGGGCCACGCCAAGTTGCTGGACGTCACTGTCCTCAGGCTCGTCGTCAGAAAACTTGAAGTCGCTGAGTAGCTTTTTCATTCGGTTTAAGGGGTACTTGGCAGATAGCCCTTTGCACCGCCAAATTCCAATATCGCTGGGGGAAATCATGAAAAACCTGGGATTCCTTGGCACGATGCCTATCTTTAGTTCGTGTATCGTGGAATTTTGATCTACAACCACAGGGAAGGGTTCTCCGAAGGTTGGCTTGTGGTCGCGATCAATGACAAGGCACGAAACATTGATTTCTGCAGTGATGCCTGCTGTGATGGTAGAAGTGGCAGACTCGGATTCCGTACGGTAGGAGTCATCAGATGTGTCGTCGTCCGTCTGCATTTTCTCGTATGGTGACAAACAACAAGATCCAAGTCCTTATATACTTTCACATTTTTGGAGCGGAGATCGTAATTAAGCAGCGGAGATTCGAATACATACTGTATATCCTATTTTGCCGAGCAGTCTCCTCCTTCCACCTTTGGCGTCCCTACCCTCCTGTCTACCGGCACACTCTCCATAATTTCTCGCAGAGCGCGCTCTCATGCATCCCATCCTGCCACTTCTCGCTCTGCGCGCAAGAGCTGAGCATACGCAGGCTGCATGTGCAGAGACTTGCGCTTTTCGGTAGGCCGTGATGAGCATGACTACCCTTTGCTGTCCCTTGTGCCGTCTGTACAGGGCCGCAACTCGGGTGGTGATGATCGTCGGAGCAGTTAACAACACCCCGGACGAGCGCAGTCACAACTATCCGTCGTACAATGACTTCCTGGACCATTCTGCAAAAGAACGTCGTGTGGTGGTTCTGCCAGACGCTCATCCAGTCCTCAGGTAGTGACCGCATCATTAGATGCGTTGTGCACGTCATACATGGTCGCAAAAGGTTAATTTTGGATCTTGTTGTACACGAACAGCATGCGCTGCGAACTTTTTCTGGCCATGTGTCATGGCTGCAACCCTCGAGTCGTCCTGTTATCCGATAATTGTAGAATATACGCGCCCATCGCCCTCTCGCGTACCCTCGCGTGTTTTAGTTGTGACCATGTCGCGGTATTTATTGTTTGGCAACGTCGTCTGCGGCGCCCCGCACCCGTTGTTTTGTAATGTCCGTCTGTACTTTTAAATCTTTCGTGTCCGAGAAACATTTCTGTGGGACGTCCTGGACGAAATCAAAAATGACAAAATCGGTGGTGGTCGCGAGGTGGGTAGATCATATACACGTGACTCGACATTCAATTATTTACAGTGGTTACTTTGTCCCTTACTCTATCCCTCCTCCGTCAATATGCCAACGAGCTATGAGATTAGGTGCAGGGAGAGTGCGACCCGTAACAGGAAGCTGCTGGTGGCCTGATGAAGAAAAACGTAGGATGCGCCTACTATGCCAACCTAACTTTAGGAGATCTTGGAGAGTATGGCGCGTAACAAGAAGCCGTTGGATGGCCTGATGAAGAAACACGCAGCCGGGAGTGTGCATATCCCGACCAGTCACGAGATTCAGTGCATGGAGAATAACAAGAAGTTGTTGGAAGGCTTGAGGAAGAAAATCGCTGCCGAGGATGCACGTATGTCCCAGTCAAAGCAGACAAGGACGGTGAGCCTCAAGGACGCTCCAGCTAAACTAGAGAAGCGCGTGCAACGCACCCCTCCGACAAAATAGAGGCGTCCCGTCCAATGAAACGCGCGGGGCCACAAACCCCGCAATCTAGCCCCTGCACTGTGACCGGTTCACGGGAGCTACTGTGCTTCTGCTCCCGGGCCCGCCTCGTGCTCTTCGAGTTGCTCTTAAACGGACCACGTGCGCGTCCAAAAGGCTCTAATCTGTCTGCATTGGCGAAGAACAAGTTCACTCCAAGCGCGAGCAACGTGCCAATCAAGTAGACCACTGCCTGCGACGCCCTGCTGCTAGTGTCAGGTAGATATGCCTGCAATTGACAGAGGCACCCAAGAGGGCGCCAGAACTTGTACATTAATACATTATACCTACCACGGGCGGACCCAGTCGAGCCTGTTAGTAGGAAACCAAAAAAAAATGAGTGCGAAGCCGACATAGCGACAGACACGTCGATGGTAAGAATCACCTTTGGGGGCGGCGTAGTTGTATGCTGTGAGAGCCCAGGGTGCCGTCGTGTATCCTGCGCCGCAGTGAACTGGCCTGCCATGGCCATGCCGGGAAAAGCTCACGCGTGAGTCCAGACTGGTCGCGCGGCGATTGGAATCAAGGCCGAGCGAGTGGGCAGAAAGAAGAAGTGGAGCAGAGCACGAGGCTAGCGAGGTCCCTGAGGAAATGACGACTGTAGAAACGGGACAACCGGATGAGGTGGATACCAATACTTATATTATATACACGTGAATTTACAGCGAGGAATAGCTAAGGTGGAAGGAACAATGGCTGAATAGGAAGGCGGGAATGGTGGCGAGAGCTACGGGTACGCGTGGACAGCGTGATTCCCACCTAGACGACGCTTGCGTCGGAGACAGTAAGTACAGTAAATGTCGGCGCAATCAAATTATTGAAGAGACATAGGGGGGTCAGTAAGGGAGATAGAGCAGAGGATCAAACATCGCGTACCGTTTCAGCTCGACTCGGATGAGGGTACCAGCGCAAGCAATATCTCGTCCTCTTCGAGGTCCAGATCTACCACCTTCCGAGCCGCGCCAAGGTGCCAGACGTCCCTTGGCTCCTCGTCCGATTCGGAGAACTCGACCTCGCAGATTGTCCTTCCCGTTTGATGGAAGCAGTCCTTGGCAGATAGCTTAGAGTCTGACTCTGGGCTGTACTTCCAAATTTCGATACAGTTGGCAGTGGTGAATCGATGCAAGTTGGGCGAGTAGTACGGCGTCCCCATGATCTTTATCTTTAGGTCGTGGATCGTGTCATCGTGGCGCACAGTCACAGGGAATGGTTCTCCGAAGGTAGGGTCGTGATCATGATCGATGAAAAGACACCAAAACTTGATATCTGCCATGATGGTGGTCTGGTAGTGGTAGAAAAAGAAGTCATCGTTGCCTCCGCATTTTAGGGACTTTCAAAAATGCCGCAGCGGCCAATTCCGACCGCATTTTGAAAATTCAGTTTGGATCGGCGCTGTGGCAACTCAGTACTCAGCCCCTATCGCTCTTCTCACAGTGAGCTGCAGTGACACGGCACGAAGACGCTCCTGTTGCAGTGTGCACACAAACCTGCGAGCAAGGGCACTGGCAACGGCATCGCACTCCATTAAAGGGGAGTCCGAGAGTGTACTAGTAAATGACAATTCACTACTTTGTAACAAATACAGCGGAATTCCAAATGAGGGGCAGTAGGATCGTGATGAACTGGTAGCGGCCTACAGGCTGTCCTTTATGAAGGGGTTGTTGTCCCATGGGTTTATGTAGGCGTCTAGACCAAAAAGCAAGCATGCAACTCCATCAGAAGATAAAGGCATGATGTAATTGTTCTGTATGCAGAGGGACCTCAAATTCAGAGAATGAGGGAATCAGAGGGATAATATGAAGGGACAAACCAACTGTGTCGTCGTGCATGTGCCTAAGTTAAGTTTAACCATTTGGGAGGGGTGACGACCAAATTGGAGGAGGGTGTTCTCGATGTCACGTTGAAGGCCCCAAGATGGAAGATGGGCATTTACCCAAGTTTTCCAGGCATCAAGGGCATGGCGGGACTTGCTGTTTGATTTGTGGGCACGCAGGATGTAATGGATGCGGTCATAAAAGTTGGAAATTGAGTGAACATGATATGCAAGTTTTTTGATGAGAGTCAGTTGCCATGACCCAAGATTAGTGGTAGCAGACGTTGCGTCATTGTTGAAAGGGGGAAGAATGTTGTTGGTCCTGATCTGCCAGGTGTGGAAAGACCGATGGTGGGTCAGCGGCGAGAACTAAAATGGGGATGGTCAGGCTGGTCAGGTCCAGGCCATTGATGAAGTCTGGCATTGCGAAACAGATGGTGGGATGGGAGGGTGTAGTAGAAGGGACAAGATCGAACGGACCAAAAAAGTGACACACTCGATCAAATCCACTTCCAACTTCGCTGCAGCAACCATGACACCCAGAGACGTCGCCACTTGCGTCGCCATCGACATCCTCGTGCGCCCGTTCGCCCTCAACTTCCAAGAGCTGATCGTTCTCGTGCTCAACGTCTACACCGGTCTCATATACGCGCCTTTTACATCTGGTTCGAGTCGTTCCCGATCGTTTTCGTCGAGATCTACCATTGGCGCGAGCAGATGCTCGGGTTTGTTCTTCCTTGGCATTTTCGTCGGGGTCTTCATAGTGATACCGCCGTTCTTCGCGTACCTATATTTCGTGCAGGAGCCGAAGTACAACGACAAGGGCGAACTCGAGCCTGAGCCTGAGGCCTGAGGAGCGGATGCCGATCTCGATAGTTGGCGCATTGATCGTCCCCGTCTGTATGCTCTGGTCTGGATGGACATCGCGGACAAGCGTGCACTGGATTGTGTCGATCGTCGGTTCCAGCCTGTTTGGCATGGCGGCGCTACTTCTTTTCGTGAGTGTTTCTCCCAATATCTTCGTTGGTCTTAACTGATCGCCCAACCACTACAGAATGCGGTTTTGAACTACCTCGCCGACGCCCACTTACGCGGCTAGCGTGCTGGCAGGAAGCGACTTTATTCGATCGATGTTTGGCGCCGCTTTCCTGCTCTTCGCCGGCGCTATGTATCGGAACCTCGGTGTTGTATGGGCAAGCACGCTTCTGGCACTTCTCGCATGCGCCTTTATTCCAATTCCGATTCTGCAGCAATTTCTGCTTTACAAGTACGGCGAGCGGGTCCGGATGGCGAACGGGCGCGCCCGCCACGATTACGACTAGTCACGCCCGCTTCTCTTCCTTTTTGGCATTTGTCTATTCTCACCTGGGTTCTTTCACCTCGGAAGCTTTAGAGCACTGTATCATTCTTGGCATCATTATACCCTGCGTCTGTGTCTGAATCTATATTGAATCGTATTACACACTTTATATCGTAGTCCGGTAATTCGCGTCCCGTTGAATCACTTTCTACACAGAGAGGGAAGGAGGGTATAAGGATAGTAGTAGCGTTATCACTTGCAGCAATATAACTCCAGAAGAAATTAGTACTCCAAAAGGAGCAAACCTTGCTCAAAGGGAGAGGATTTAGGCAGTGGGAAATTGATCTGAAATAGTGCTACATGTCTAAGACTATGAGAACAAAACGGTAGACAACAGTCCATGATACCGTGACCGTGAAGAGACTGCTAAAATGGAAACAGAAGCAACGTCGGTGACCGATGACTGGCGCTCAGTCTTCCATCACATGAGGCTTCTTCTGCCCTGATCCTTCCGCCTTGTGCTCTTCACGTTTCTCTGACCCGGACCACCTGCACCTCAAAAGGCTCCAGTCTGTCTACATTAGCGAATAACAAGAGCAAGTTCACTCCGAGTGCGAACAACATGTCGATCATGTAGCCCAGCCAGGTGGATATCATGCTCGTAATTGACTGGATCAACTTTTTAAGCAGGGCACCGGAAGTTGCATATGAATACACGCCAGGCGGTCCTGGTCGGGCCTGTTAGGAACCAAAATTTTTATCAGAGGTGGTGTAGCGACAGACACGTCGCTTGTGGGGATCGTCTTGGAGGCGTAGCTGTATGCTACAAGAGCCTAGAATGCCGTCGTGTACCCTGCACCTAGTGAAACCGGCCTGCCATGGTACGAGCAGGCCACGCCGAGACAAGCCCACGCGAGGGTCCAGACTGGCTGCGCGGCGATTGGAGCCAAGTACAAGCGTGTGGACAGAAAGGAGACATGGAACAGAGCAGGAGGCTAGCGAGGTTCGGGAAAAAACGGCGGGAAAAGTTCTCGAAACAACAGGACGACATGCATTGCATTGGATACGAGCGCTCATACACACAAACACACGGGCAGGCAACAGCTAAGACCACCAGGAATGTGGCAATATTGGCGAGAGCTACAGGCACGAGCATACAGTGTATTTTCCACCTAAACGACGCTTGCACCAGAGACAATGAAGGTTAGCGCAGTAAATGTCAGCATAATCCAATTATCAAAGAGACATTGGAAGCTCAGTACCGTTTCAGCCCGACTCGGATGAGGGTACCAGCGCAAGCAATATCTCGTTGTCTTCGAGCTGAAGTTCCATCATCCTCTGAGCCGCGCCAAGGTGCTGGACGTGACTGCCCTCCTCGTCAGAGAACCTGAGGTCGCTGACTTGCTTGGTCGTTTGGCCGAAGGAGTCCTTGGCAGACAGCTTCAAGCTTTTGCACTTCCAAATTTGGATGCTGTTGGTGAAGACGATCTAGTCGGGCGAGTGCGGTGCCTCCCAGATCTTTATCTTTAGTTCGTGGATCGTGTCATCCTGACGTACGGGCACAGGGAAAGGGTTCTCCAAAGATAGGGTTGTAGTGGTCGTCAATAACGAGGCACCAAACTTGAATGTCTGCATCTGCCATGGTAGTGGTGGTGGTAAGAGTTCGATAAAGAGGTCCGGATCGTTCTAGATGACATAAGGGCGCTTTCCGGGTCACTGCGTCACTCCTGGGCCTTCGAACGCCAGCTTGAGTTTGAATCGGCGGTGCCGCGGCGGCAACCCCAGCCCCTATTACGCTTCTCAAAATCCATTCCCCCTCTGTACAATTTCGGGATAAATGTCGACCCGTTTTTTGGGAAGCATTCTAGTGCATGGAAAGCTGCCTGCAACTTGGCCTGCAGTGACACGATGCATAAGATGATAAGATGTTTCTGTCGTGTTGTGAAGTATCGACGATAATGGAGGTAGCGGCTGGCCTTGCGACACCTATCTGGTCATGTTAGACGATGTTTTCTTGACTTTATACCCGACGAAGGAAAGCGAAGCAATGATTACCCTCGTGTAATTCTCAACCTCCTGCTATGAAATTCATCCAGTCTGCCGGTGTCGGTGTCGGTCAGGTCTACATGACAAAGCGATTCTTTATTTCCTAATTCCTATACTCAGAATGACCGCGGCACTTCAGCAAGAAGGCGGGCCTCAACCCAGCGAGCCAGGACAGCAGCATCGCACGCTCCACTCCTTCCATGAGGCTTACAGTCCATCCGCCCATGGCACACAGTGTGCCTGTGAAAAACCCCAATTTCGCCTGGCTCAGGCCTTCTCCCTGGCATCGTACATGGATGCACCACCCTCCGGGTTACGAATATGCACTACTCCGACCAAGGGGGATGCCAGGGTACCATTAACGAGTGAACGCGAGAACACTAGCAAGGCGGGGTGTCTACGTCTGGGACAAGACAGTGGTCCAGTATCCTCGCTTTTCGTATGTCGAGCAGTAGTTCAGCTCGTGGGGGTCTGTCTGTGCTAACTAACGTGACTTAGTGCATCCAAGATGTTGGGGCGCATCAAACCACATTAGTTCCCAGGGCCAGTGGCGTCCTAACTGGCTCAGGCCTGCGTCTAGATGGGTTGTTATGGTAGAGACGAAGACTGTGCACACAGAGATGGAACGTGGTACAAGAAATTGTAACAAGTTGGGTTACTTAACATTGATGCCAACTCTTATTTCTGGAGAGGCGGCCTGGTCCTGATATCAACATCTGCATAGGTCCCGAGCAGGTATAGCCGTGTGCTTTCACTGTACACTTGCGTCACCTGACTCCGTAATGTGCTGAACACTGCATAACAGCCTTACCTGTCCGGCCCGAATGAGAGTGCCAATGGTCGGTGTTAGCTAAAGGGACAGGGCCTTGCTTAGTGTACAAACGTTGTGCAACTCCGAAATGGCTGACATAGATGGACGGATGAATGCGTGGTGGAAAAAGATTCTAGAATGAGATAGAATGAGATGTCGCCGAGAGTCAGGGGGGAACAAGGCACCCTCTGTAATGGTTGTTTGAAGGTGGGTCAGCATGCCGGAAGACGCTGCAAGTGCTCAGTAAGCAGAGTCCCTGCAAGTGGATCGTACGGAAGATATTCGACAAAAAAGGAAATACGTCCAGTCCCTTGCTAACGCGCCCCACACGTAACGAATCCACATCTACACATAACTTCTCATCAAACGTTGAGAGATCTCACTATTTAACCACCAGAGATGGGCCTACAATTTATCCTCATTCCCTCCCACCAAACAATCTCCTCTCCACACATCTCATTTCTTTCTAGATCTGTCTCTAGATGTTCGCAACAGCATTTCACGATACCTTCTTTGCTTATACCCTCCGCCTGGCGTTCGGGTCCCGATTTTTTCCTCACCCAGATGAGAGAGAGCTTCCGGTAGCCTGGCAAACCAAGCATGCGACTCAGACGTCGCCCCGCGATTCCGTCCAGCTCACCCTCAATGACATCCCCAATCCTGATGTCAGGTCAATAGCTTCGGAGGCGACCGTGATTGCAAATACCCCAGTCAAAGAAGATCCAGAAAAGGGTCGGGATACACTGCTAGTAGGTTGGTATGGGCCCACGGATCCGGATGTGAGTATCGGCTCGTTCTTTTTGCAATTGTATCATGTCTCATATAGCATCAGAATCCACAGAACTGGTCGGGTGGGAAAAAGGCATGGGTCATGTTCCAGACGTGCCTTCTGACTTTTGCCGTGTACCTTGGATCTGCCATCTACACCGCTGGCCTACCAGGTGTCACCTCAGAGTTCCATGTCAGCAACGTCGCCGCGCTTGTCGGACTGACGGTCTTCGTGGCTGGTTATGGGCTTGGTCAGTGTAACAGTTATCGGACTTCCGTACATGTCTTCTGACTGGAATTAATGCAGGTCCGATGGTCTGGGCTCCTTTGAGCGAAGTCCCGCAAATCGGTCGCCTGCCTATTTACATTTTCACTCTCGCCATGTTCGTCGTGTTACAAGTGCCTACGGCTCTTGCTACCAATTATGGTATGTTCATGGCCTTCCGATTTTTGACGGGTTTCTTCGGCTCGCCGATCCTTGCGACGGGAGGTGCGACTATTGCCGATATATATGCTCCGAAGAAGCGTGCCTACGCAATGACGATTTGGGGCCTTTTCGCTACCTGCGCACCGAGTCTCGGTCCGTTGGTCGGTGGATTCGCAGCCCACGTCGAAGGCTGGCGTTGGACGATCTGGGAGATACTGTGGCTCTCTGGTCCCGCCCTCGTCCTGCTATTCTTCTTCTTCCCCGAGACTTCCGCATCCAACATCCTCTACCGCCGAGCGAAGCGCCTTCGTAAGGTGACCGGAAACCCCTCTATCAAGTCGGCTTCCGAGATCGCAGCAGCAGCCATGACTCCCCGAGATGTTGCCGTCGACATCCTCGTGCGCCCGTTCGCCCTCAACTTCCAAGAGCCGATCGTGCTCGTGCTCAACGTCTACATCGGTCTCATATATGCGCTTCTCTACATCTGGTTTGAGTCCTTCCCGATCGTTTTCGTCGGGATCTACCATTGGCGCGAGCAGATGCTCGGCTTGTCGTTCCTCGGGATTTTCGTCGGGGTCTTCATAGTGATACCGCCGTTCTTCGCGTACCTATATTTCGTGCAGGAGCCGAAGTACAACGACAAGGGCGAACTCAAGCCTGAGGAGCGGATGCCGATCGCGATAGTTGGCGCATTGATCGTCCCCGTCTGTATGCTCTGGTTTGGATGGACATCGCGGGCAAGCGTGCACTGGATTGTGCCGATCATCGGTTCCAGCCTATTCGGTATGGCGGCGCTACTTCTTTTCGTGAGTGCCTTTCTTCTCTCGATATTTTCTCAGCGTTAACTGACACCCACCACAGAACGCGGTTTTGAATTACCTCGCTGACGCTTACCCCACCTACGCGGCTAGCGTGCTTGCAGGAAACGACTTTATTCGATCCATGTTTGGCGCTGCGTTCCCTCTCTTCGCCGGCGCTATGTATCGGAACCTCGGTGTCGGATGGGCGAGCACGCTCCTGGCACTTCTCGCATGCGCATTCATTCCAATTCCGATTCTGCTATACAAGTACGGCGAGCGGGTACGAATGGCGAGCAGGCGTGCCCGCCACGACTACGATTAGACATGCCAATGCCCGCACACTTGGTTCATCGTCATGAAAGGTGTCTTCTCTTCCTTTTTGGCAATGTTCATTCTCGCCTTTGTTTCACCCCAAACTCTTTAGAGCACTGTATCATTATACCCGCATCTGGGTCTGGATCTACATTGTATCGTATCACACATTCCATCATCCTTAGATCGATTACCTTACATGACCTGCATTAATTCTTTCTACTTTATATCGTAGTCCGGTAATTCGCGTCCCGTTAATTCACTTTCTACAGAGGGAGAGGAAGGGTAAAAGGACAGTAGTGGCGCTACCACTTGCACCAATATTACTCCAAGTGAACTCACCCCAAAAGAAACAAACCTTGCGTACAGTGAGAGGATTCAGGCAGCGGGAAGTTGATCTGAAATAGCGCTTACGATACAAGAACCAAAGGTGAGGAAGAGGCCAAATAGTACGGCAATTAAGAGGAGTTTGCAAACCACAGCTACAAGAGCACGTTCACAATGACGCTCGGAACTGGCCATACGGTGATTGGGGCCAGGGCACCAAAGTGAGTGGACAGAGAAGAGACGTGGAGCCGAGCACGAGGCTGGCGAGGTTCCTAGGGGGAAAAGAAGCAGAACGCGGGAGAAGTTCCCAAGACAACAGGACAAGGTCCATTGCAGTGGATACTAGTGCTTATACACGTGCACATACAGGCAGGCAACAGCTGAGACTACAAGAAAATACTAGGAAGGCGGCAATGCAGGCGAGAGCTACAGGGACGGGCATACAGTACGTTTCCCACCCAGTGGCGGCCTAGAAGCGCCTGCACTGGAGACACTGAAAGTACAGGCCGGCACGGTAAATGTCAGCGCAATCTAATTATCAAAGAGACATAGGATCCTAAGTAAGGGACGCGGGGCAGAGATCAAACATCGCGTACCGTTTCATCCTGATCCGGGTACCCGTGCAAGCAATATCTCGCTGTCTTCGAGTTGAAGTTCCATTATCTTCTGAGCCGCGCCAAGGTGCTGGACGTGACTGTCCTCCTCGTCGGAGAACCTGAGATTGCTGACTTGCTTTCTCGTTTGACTGAAGGAGTCCTTGGCAGACAGCTTCAAGCTTTTGCACTTCCAAATTTGAAGACTGTTGGTAACGACAACTCGGCACAAGTTGGGCGAGTGTTCCACCCCCATAATCTTTATCTTTAGGTCGTGGATTGTGTCATCACGAAGCACAGTCACAGGGAATGGTTCTCCGAAGGTAAGGTGATGGTCGTGATCAATGACAAGGCACCAAATTTTGATATCTGCCATGATGGTGGACTAGTAGTGGTAGACAAAGAAGTCATCGTTGCCAGCCACGCTGTCATCAAAAATGCCGCAGCGGTCCGCAGTGGTCCGATGTGCCCAGTTTGAATCGGCTTTTTTTTGTTGTTGTTGGTTTGTTGTTGGGCACTGGCTTGGACCAAGACTCTCCAAGACTGACTAACATATATTATATAATAAATTTGTGCTTATGTCATCGCTAAACACGTGCTCAACTTGTCAAAGAGTGGCAGCGCTCTGCAGCAACGTTCAGCCAGCGCCACTGTGCTTCTGTTCTCCGGGCTGGTTCTCCCGCCTTGTGCTCTTCATGTTGCTCCAGTCTATCTGCATCGGCGAAGAACAAGTTCACTCTAAAGGAGAGTGGAGCAGAGCACGAGGCCTGCCAGGTTCCTAAGGAAATGACGACGCGTGAATGAGGTGCATGTGGTGGATACCAGTACTTATATACACGTGCATTTACAGGCATGCAATAGCTAAGACTACAAGACAAAGGTGGAACAACGGCCGAGACAACGGCTGAATAGGAAGGCGACAAGCAGGCGAGAACTACAGGCACGCGCGGACAGCGTGTTTCTAGACAGCGCTTGCATCGGAGACAGTAAGTACAAGCCAGCACGGTAAATGTCGGCGCAATACACTTATTTAAGAGACATAGGAAGCTCAGAAAGGGACATAGGCCAGAGGATCAAACATCGCGTACCGTTTCAGCCCGACTTGGATAAAGGTACCAGCGCAAGCAATATCTCGTTGTCTTCGAGCTCCAGATCTATCACCTTCTGAGCCGCGCCAAGGTGCCAGACGTCCCTTGGCTCCTCGTCCGATTCGGAGAAGTCGAGCTCATAGATTTGCATTCCCGTTTGATGGAAGCAGTTCTTGGCAGATAACGTCGAAGTTGACTTCGAGCTATCGCACTTCCAAATTTCGATACTGTTGGTACTGACGACTCGGTGCAAGTCGGGCGAGTGCTGCGTCTCCATGATCTTTATCTTTAGGTCGTGGATTGTGTCATCGTGGCGCACAGTCACAGGGAATGGTTCTCCGAAGGTAAGGTGGTGATCGTGATCAATGACAAGGCACCAAATTTTGATATCTGCCATAATGGTGGACTAGTAGTGGTAGACAAAGGAGTCACCGGGCTGTCATCAAAAAATGCCGCAGCGGTCAAGCGGCTGTGCCAGCCAAAAAATTCGGTTTGAATCGGCGCCGCGGCATCCTAGCCCCTATTTCTCTTACTCCACCCTTTGTAAGAAGGTTGACCCGTTTTTTGTGACAGAGCTGCCTGCATCATCCGCGGTGTGAAGTGTCGAAGATAATGGAGATAGCAACTGGCCTTGTGACGCCTGTCTAGTCATGATAGACGATGTTCTCAACTCAGGCAAAATTAGATGACATCGCTGGGTGTAGCTCCGTCCTGCTGTGCACGCTTGGGTGCAATGTATTCGGTCAACAACTTTACATGCTGTTTGTTTCGTCAACCTACACTTAGAACGACCACGACACGACAGAACGAACCCAGCGAGCAAGGGCAGACTCGGACTCGCGCTTTCACCCTTTCATAAGACCCACAGTCCGTCTGACAATGGCCTACGATGCGCCTGTTGAAAACCCCTAATCGCCTGACCCCCTTCTCCTTGTCGTCGTGGTGTCTTACAGGACTGCAGACACCACAAAATGGACCATCGCAGGGTGCTTTCCACCAGCGAGGTGTCCGATCGGGCACGTCTGAGGGAAGTCTAGGCGCTCGTGCACGTCATCCTCACTGGCTTCCGGAGCTGGCTTCTGTGTGACGACCCAAGCTAGCTCTAGTTTTCGTTCTCCATTACTACGTAAGAAGAGCTCAGCAACCCAAGATGCCCCAGCGTTCCCGGACCTCTTACGGTTCGTTCGCCATGCCATTATTAGTTCGGCCCATACTCTCGACAGCCCCTTGTGATCGCGTGTCCCCATGCACAGACTACGGGGAATTCGCAGCAGCCTGTTGAACTGGGTATCTTTTCTTTCATTGTTGTAGCTGTAATATACATTTTTCGTTAATTTTTCCATTGGCTACTACAAAGAAAGTCACAAGCTCACTGGGGACATGTATCGTAGGAACGAACGAACGCGAGATCGCGAAAAAAGATGGGACGTCTACGTCTGGTGTAGGACAGCCGTCCAGTATATCTTTCATATACCAAGGGGTAGTCGAGCTCGTGGGGTCTGTCTAGCGCACTCAAGATGTTGGGTGCATCAAATCACGTCAGTTGGCGTCCTCACCGGCTCAAGTTTGCGTCTAGAGGGGGTTAGCTATGGTAGATATGAAGGTTATGCACACAGAACTGGCGTTAAACCAAGCGAGTGGACAGAAAAGAGACACGAAGCGAAGTACGGGGCGAGCGTGGTACCGAAGGAAAGATGGAGTTCGAGAACAGTAGGATTGGATACATCGTGGCAATTTGTACAGATACATATAAGTATAAGCGAGCCTCAGCTAAGACTACAAGACAGATGAAAAATGGCAGAATAGCAAGGCGGCAATGCGAGTCAGAAAGACAGGAGCGCACGCACATGGTATCCCACACGAAAACAGCGAAATCCGCTAATCTATGTGTGGTACAGGGAGTTCAGTAAAGAACATGGTGCGGTGGAGCCAACAGGGCGTACCATCATTTTGGGGTACCACCACAAGCCATATCTCGTCGTCTCCGAGGTTGCTAAATTCCATCATCCTCTGAGCCACCCGAGGTGCTGGACGTTGGCGGCCACGTCACTGTGCTCATCGTCGAAGAACTTGAGATCATCGAGTCGATTTTTCGTCAGATCGAAGGAGTCTCTGGCAGACAGCTCTAAGCTTTTGCACTTCCAAATTTCGAGGTCGTTAGGGGGGATGTGGGAGAGCTTGTGCCTGTTCCACGTCATCAGGATCTGAACTTTTAGTTCGTGGATCGTGTCACTACGGAATATAGACACAGAGAAGGGTTCTCCGAAATTGGGCTCGTGGTCTTCATCAATGAGTAGACACCAAACATTGCCAGTGGCCGCCATGATGGTATGGTAGTAGTGCCACCAGCGGCAAAAGGTGTCGTTATCAGTCCTCGTCTTTGCTGACATAAGACCCGTCTTCGGAATGTCGTCATGCACTTTCATTGGCACTTTCTCCGAGGCTTTGTACTTCTCGGCATTCACTCCTCCCTGTCCCGTTCCGTGCACGAAAGGTCGGCTGGTGAAAGTGTACCTGAAATTTTCGGAAGCGCTCTGGTGCGCGAGCGACAGACGCGACAGAGCAGCTTCCAGTAGATGAGTCCAATGAAATTCCTGTCATGGTGCGGAGTGAGTGGGCCGTGTCGAAGATAATGGGGGCAGCAGCTGGCCTTTGGCCATGTCATCCGATGTTCGATGGTGATACTCTGTTGTCTGGGCGTGTACAGTACGAAACAGATGGCATAGTTGGGTGTAGCTCTGTCTGCTCTCCTGCCTGAAATCCATCCACCATTGCATGTGTTAACGATAAGCCGACTCTTCATTTTATCGACCTAGTGGCGCACTGGGGTGGCACAGCGTAGATCCAGTGAGCGAGGGCAGCGGCGTCGCACTCCATTGCAGGGAAGTCTACGTCACAATCCACTATCTAACTACTACGGCAGACCCATATGAGGGTCAGTAAGGCCGTGATGAATTTGTACAAGTCGTACTTAATTATGGGTCGGGGATATGTGGGATCTCGGTGAGTGTCGTTACCAAAAGCAGCTGCGTAACATAGGGGGGAAAAATTACAAGGTAATTGTTCTCCTGCCAGTGTATGCAGAGGGAATTCAGAGAGTAAAATGAAAGGGACGGACCAAAACTCTCCTTGTAGGTAAATTATCCAGCTGAGAGGGGTGGCGAAATTCGAGGAGGATGTCCTCATCAATGTCGAGTCAGTGGAAAGGCGATAAGGGCGATCCGGCTATCTTGTGTCGGGTAGGTGACAGGGGTTCCAAATAGGGCCGGTTCAGTTTGTTTGCTAACAAGAAATCACCCGCATAGTTATCGCGCAGACCATAGCCATATCTTTCACTCTGCACCGTGTCACCTGTCACCTGACTGGACGTGTGAACATGCAGAGCAGCAACGTCAACGATTACCGGTTACCTGTCTGACCAGTCGGTGTTAGCCAAAGGGAAGCTTAATGTGCGCTGTGCAACTCTGAAGTGGCTGACATAGAAGGACGGATGAATGCGTGGTGGGGATTCTGGGGAAAGATTCTAGAATAAGATGCATCGCCGCAGATGCTCAATAAGCAGCATTGGTAAGCAGAGTCCTGCAGCGGTAGATCTCTTCGGAATAGATTCAGGGCGCTTGTAGCCTGCTAACTTACGAGCAATTCCAGGAGCAATTCACGACGGTCCCACATCTACACTCCCTTCTCATCAGACGTCCCTTGACAGAGAATCTCGTTATTTAACATAGAGATGGGCTCAGAATTTGGTCCTCATTCCGTCCCACCGAAAAATCTTCTCTCCACATATACCTGTCTCTAAATGTTCGTTGCAGCATTTCACGATACCTTCTTTGCTTATACCCTCCGCTTGGCGTTTGGGTTCCGATTTTCCCCCCCAAGTTCCCCCCACTCAGATGAGTGGCAAACCAAGCGTGAAACACAGACGTCACCACAGGATCCCGTCCAGCTCACCCTCAATGACGTCTCCAATCCCGACGCCAGGTCGATAACTTCGGAGGCGACCACGATCGCAAATACCCCAGCCAAGGCAGATCCAGAGAACGGTCAGGATGCGCTGCTGGTAGATTGGTATGGACCCACGGATCCAGATGTGAGTATTGGTTCGTTCTTTTTGCACTCGCATCGTATCTCACATAGCATTAGAATCCGCAGAACTGGTCGAGTTGGAAGAAGGCATGGGTCATGTTCCAGACGTGTCTTCTGACATTCGCTGTGTATCTTGGCTCTGCCATCTACACTGCTGGCCTACCGGGCGTCACCTCAGAATTCCATGTCAGCAACGTCGCCGCGCTTGTCGGACTCACAGTCTTTGTGGCTGGTTATGGGTTTGGTCAGTATAACAGTTATCAGATTTCCGTACATGTCTTCTGACTGGAATTAATGCAGGTCCGATGGTCTGGGCTCCGTTGAGCGAAATCCCGCAAATTGGTCGCATGCCTATTTATATTTTCACCCTCGCCATGTTCGTCGTGTTACAAGTGCCCACGGCCCTTGCTACCAATTATGGTATGCTCATGGCCTTCCGGTTTCTTACTGGCTTCTTCGGTTCGCCGATCCTCGCGACTGGAGGTGCGACTATCGCCGATATTTATGCCCCAAAGAAGCGGGCCTACGCAATGACGATTTGGGGCCTTTTCGCTACCTGCGCACCGAGCCTCGGTCCGCTGGTCGGTGGATTCACTGCTCACGCCGAAGGTTGGCGTTGGACGATCTGGGAGATCCTGTGGCTCTCAGGTCCCACCCTTGTCCTGCTATTCTTCTTCTTCCCCGAGACGTCCGCATCCAACATCCTCTATCGCCGAGCCAAGCGCCTTCGTAAGGTGACCGGAAATCCATCGATCAAGTCGGCTTCCGAGATCGCCGCAGCAACCATGACTCCCCGAGACGTTGCCGTCGACATTCTCGTGCGCCCATTCTCCCTCAACTTCCAAGAGCCGATCGTCCTCATCCTCAACATCTACATCGGTCTCATATACGCGCTTCTTTATATCTGGTTTGAGTCATTCCCGATCGTTTTCGTCGGGATCTACCACTGGCGTGAGCAGATGCTCGGGTTGTCGTTCCTCGGAATTTTCGTCGGGGTCTTCGTAGTGATACCGCCATTCTTCGCGTACCTATATTTCGTGCAGGAGCCGAAGTACAACGAGAAGGGCGAACTGAGGCCTGAGGAGCGGATGCCGATCGCGATAGTTGGCGCATTGATCGTCCCCGTCTGTATGCTCTGGTTTGGATGGGCATCACGGGCAAGCGTGCACTGGATAGTGCCGATCATTAGTTCTAGTCTATTCGGCATGGCGGCACTACTTCTTTTCGTGAGTGCCGTTCTTCTCAACGTTAGTCTTACAGTAACTGACCCCCACCACAGGACGCAGTTTTGAATTACCTCGCCGACGCTTACCCCACCTACGCGGCTAGCGTGCTTGCCGGAAACGACTTTATTCGATCGATGTTCGGCGCCGTGTTCCCGCTGTTTGCTGGCGCCATGTATCGGAACCTCGGTGTCGGATGGGCGAGCACGCTCCTGGCGCTTCTCGCATGCGCATTTATTCCAATTCCGATTCTGCTTTACAAGTACGGCGAGAAGGTTCGGATGGCTAGCAGGCGCGCCCGTCACGACTATGACTAGACACGCCGATGCCCACTTGCTTGGTTCATGAAAAGTGGCTTCTCTTCCTTTGTTACATTGGTCTATTCTCGCCTTTGTTTTCATCTCGAAAGCTTTAGAGCACTCTGTATCATTATACTCCGCATCTGGGTCTGGATCTACGTCGACACATTTCATCGTTCTTAGATCGATTCCCTCAAACGTCCGGTAATTCGCTCGCCGCACTTTATATACAGAGGGAGAAGCAGGAAATGGAGGCAGTAGTAGCGTTACCACTTGCAGTCATATTACTCCAAGAGAAATTATTCCAAAAGAAACAAACTTTGCGCGCCAGGAGAGGGTTCAGGCAGCGGGAAATTGATCTGAAATGGCGCCACATGTACGCACAACTAAGACTACAAGCACAGAAGGTGGAAATAGGCTGAATAGTACGGTGATTAAGAAGAGTTTCCGAGCCAGAGCTACGGCACGCTCACAATAAGACCTTCGGAACTGCGCATTCCGACGGTCACGAAGAAATCAGAAGAGCCAACACCGCATATAGTACCTATGTCGGGTACTAGCACAAGCAACAACTCATCATCCCGAGGTCCCTCACAACCTGCGCCGGGACAAGGTGCTGGACGTTACTGTTCTCGTCGTGGGAGAACTTGACGTTTTTGAGTAGCTTTCGAGTCCGCCAAAAGGGGTCGTTGGCAGATAGTTTCAAGTTGTTGCGCTTCCAAATTTGCATCCTGTTGGCGATAATGTGGATGAGGTCTCTGTAGCTCGCACCCTTCTTGATCTTGATCTTTAGATCGTGAATCGTGTCATTGAGCTCTGACTACTCAGAGAGGGGTTCTCCGAAGGTGGGTTTGAGTTCGTGATCTATGAGAAGGCACCAGACTTTTCCCATGGTGGTCACGGTGGTGGTGACAAATAATGGAGGAGCCGCGTCGTAGATTTTTGCGTGCATATATTGTGCATGATTACCGAGGAAACGATAGACCCAAAAGCAGTCAAGTGCTACATTTTTTTAAAAGTTTTGGGGCGAGACGACCAGCGGGCTGAGAATCCCGGCGGCGGTGGCATAGGAGGTCGAGCGCGAGCGCGAGCACAGCAGGCAGCAGAAACTACTTGGAATACTCTGACTAGTAGTGGGCGGATTCCTTGTTGGATGAGGAAGACGAATTAGACGATGTTGACAAATGCAGTGTCCGGGAAGAATCAGATGGCCAGCTTGTACCACAGTCCCTGATAACTTAGCATGACGAGATTGTTAAAAATGGAAATAGAAACCGCGTGGGAGGCTTCAATTTATTGGCCTTGGATTTGTAACCACGCGGTCACGGCGCCTTGATTGGTCCTTCCTATCCCTGCGCTATCGAGTCGGAGTCGGAGGCTGGCATCTTCCAACCGTATCCAGTTACTGTATGTCTCTATCGTACCCACGAGCGAGGGGGGTCCAACCAGCGGCACATTGCGAGTTCATCGAGCGTTCAATGTCCAACTTGAACGTTCAACGTCTGTCTCCCACTGCGGCCAGTGTTGTTACTTTGAAACCGGATTTTCCGTCGTGCCAATCATTCGTGGAATATCTGCATCATACCGAGCGTCTCCCTTGACTAGGTGCTTTCACGAACCTGCCTTGTGCTGCTCTGTATATAGTTTGTGAGAGTTCTACCGGCGCTACGCCTGGTCCTTATATATAGATACTGTAACGACTTATAGTAGGACTCCTCCTGCTCTCACGCCGATTGTTACGCACGCACGAGCACGGTATGCTTAACGAATGGAAACCAGATACCCCTTACAAACTCGGACACACAATCCAGTTCGAAGGTATCCTTTTCCCTTCCGCAGCCCCGTTGGTCGAAAC